>WARS01000033.1:1802500-2186908 GCA_008933995.1 Datnioides undecimradiatus | reverse complement strand
AATATTATGTATATTATTATTTATATTTATATAATTAATTATATAGAATTTATACTGGTTTCTATTATCTCTGAAGTTTGAATTCCAAAGATGGTAGCTTATAAAACTAATGCTACATGGCAGCTCTGTTGTCAGACTTTAAATGAAGCACATGAATGTACAACCAAGTAGGATTCACAGATCACTTCATTAATTTATCATGATTAAAACTCTTACATTAAGTAGGTTAAATGAAAAACCAGTACATAAAGACTGAACTTTAGCACTGTGTTTCTCTGTGTGTAAAGAGCAACAGTTTAGTGCATTGTAAGACAGTAAAGTTCTCCCCTGAAACCCAGACAAAACATGTTTGACTAAGGGTGTGGATCTGTTCTTCCAGGCAGGCTGAGGCTGGTTTCACAGCAGGTTTTACAGACTGTTGCTCCTCATGGTGTTGATTCAGATCACAACCTAAACACTACATAATATCAGCTGTAAACAATGCTGGCTGGCTTCTTAAAGAATACATCTAATATTTGATCTTCCTATACATGTTCCTACAATAGTTTGTGATTATTGTTGATTGCCATTTGTGTCAGTTTGTATCTCTATGGAGTGTTTAAAATAATTTCAAAGTAGACCCACTTTATTCAATTTCTGCTTTCAGATCCAGTTTGTAGGACTTATATATTTTAAAATGACCATTTCATCAGTGTTCAGTCAGGTGGAAATAAGAATCCTTGTGCTTTCATATGCTTAGAATGAGGCATAGCTACAGTGCTGCTCAAACGTTTGTGAACCCCACAGTGATGGTCAGATTTTTTTGTAAAAAAAAAATACTAAAATAACCTTATTAAATGTTAAGCTATCCCCCTATGCACAATACTGACATTCCAAATAATGGACTCAAACATGTGTCCCAGATGCAGCAAGAGAGGTCTGCAACTCCCTAGATGTTATGTTTGGGTTGACTTTTACCTGAATTATCATTTTTCTTGTGGCTCTTGCTGATATTTTATGAGGTTGTCCACTTCTAGGCAGGGTTGCAGTCTTACTCAGTGCTCTCCATGTGTAGATGATCTGCCTCATGGTGGAGTGATGAAGCTCACATTTTTTTGAGAAGACTTCATAGCTTTCCCCAGACAAATGTGCTGTCACTACCCTCTTCCTGAGGTCCTCTGAGATCTGTCTTCCTCTTCACCTGGGTAAGACTAAAGTGACCTGGTTTTATCTCTGTTTCAATCAGTGATGCACAATTTCTACCCTAAACATCTCTCATTTCAGTGGTTAACTGGTTAAGTGGCAATTTGTCTCACCTGATTCTACTTAACTGCTTGTTTTAAGCAATGCAGCTCAGGGTTCACTAACTTTTGCACCTACATAAGTTGACCAAAAACTCTTTTTAATTTAGTCTTGACTACACCATTGATTAAAAAAAAAATATATATATATATATATACACACACACACACACAAAGTATTGGATTGATAAACCTACACCTGTTATTTCATATAAAAAATAATGGTTCTGATTAAATGAGGAAATCAGGCTGAAACAATAGAAAACTCCAAAATGCTCAAGAGGTTCACAAACTTTTGAGCAGCACTGTATGTCTGCACTCACACCATCAGTACCAGATACCAGTACCATTACCTTCATGGGAACTCACCTTTACAGGCACCATGGTTTAAAGTGTATAAGCCCTGTCCGTGGTAAAGACATCTGCATTCATGGACTATGGACGAATGGGCCTACATAGCCAGTAAATTGATTCCACTTCCAGGGGTGCAGAGCTGCAGCACCTGGCTGTTTTGGATCTGCTGGCAGGAGTGGCGAGATTGGCCAAACTGTTGTCAAACCACCTAAAGTTGTGGTAACGCTGCACTCATGCTGCATAACATGAAGCATAGGAGATGGGGTTTCCTCACACTCCAGTATAATGTACAGAATATAGCATTTACCCTGTGGAGCAATGCATCACAAGGGGGGCAGAGGGGCAACTTAACATTGAGTAATTAATGGATCAGCACCTTCTCGGATATCAGGGGGTCCTTTGCCTTTTCGGAAAGCAGACTGTGACTCACTGCCATTTCTCTCCTCTGCTGTATGAGCAGTGCACTCAGTGGATTCAGAGTTTTGGCTTGGTTGGGAATGAAACAGCAGCGAAAATGTATCAAAGAAAGGGGGTACTTGGGTGATGGGTGTAGAGCAGGTGTTCACGACAGCACCGTGTGAACCTGTGCCAACCAAGGCCACTCCCTGAACATGCCCCTGCAAGTCAGAATACTTTTTAGTGATGTCATCCTGTTTCCAGATCTCAACAATCACCTTGAGTAAAACTGAATGAAAATGTGAGATAGCAGCAGTGGCAAAGTCTGCTGTGTGTAATAGGTGGACATACAGTTTTTCCTCTTCAGTGTTTAGGGTGTTGTGCACCATGAAACTGTCAATGGTGCACTATGCCTTGGATTAAGGAAGTTTGGTACAAACAACCTGAATTGCACAACTGCTGTTTGATCTTTATCATGCACCAGATGAAACATGCAGCATTTTTTACATCACATTCTTTGCTGTTCACCACTGTTTTGAGATAAAGTAAGAGGACTTAAGAAGAACACGCAGAACGCGCTTTATGAGGTGACATATCCGGACTCTCACTGAGTGACCTGAGCATGGAAGGAGCACTCAAAGTGTTGTATTGTTGCATACAAGACACACTTATAAGGGATCTTGGCCAAATTCCAATCAAGTGGTTTTTGGTTTTAACTGAACCAGTTCCACAGCAATGTGCTGGCACCACATGCCCATGTTTCAGTGAGAGCTCTATATAAAAACAGATATAAGCTACACCGTGTCCCAAAAGTTCATGCACCCCAATGGGCAACATTTCTGTCCGTTCATCTCCAAAATGGGTTGCACCTGGTCAGCCAGGTGTTGTGAGGTTGTTTAATTAGTTCATCTGTTTGTGATAGGCCTATAAATTTCTTGGTTGACCATGAAGTATGTCACTGAGAGAACCTTTTTGGTAGTGTTGCCACGATGGCCAAACAAAAATCTGGCAAAGCTGCACTTTCAAAGCCTCAAGTCCGTGCTCAAGCCATTGCCTTGCGCAGCGCAGGGAAAACTTGCAGGGAGGTAGCTCAGGACCTTGGCAGAAGCATACGATGGGTGAAGAAGTGGTGGCAGAGATACCTGAGTTGTGACTCCCTTGAAGACATGCCCCGTGCAGGTCGCCCCTCAGTTCTGAGTTCGAGGGCCAAGGACCTCATCCGCAAGGCCAAGGGAAAGAGACACCAATCCTGCCGCAGACTCAGTCGAAGACTGAAGAATCTTGGGGAAGCAGTCTCTAAGAGTACCATCCATCGTTTTCTGACTGAGAAAGTGGGTCTGAGAGCATACAGAAGACAGCGGATTCCTCGCCTTACCAAACTGCAAAAGGAGAAGCGGCTTGCTTTTGCAAAGAGCTATGCTAAAATGACCCCAAGAGACTGGGAAAACTGGGTTTTCTCTGATGAGTGCCCTCTCTACTTATTTCCAACTCCCAACAGCCAAAACGACTGCATTTACACTGACAATCGAATGGAAGTACCACCTTCTGAACAGGTCAAGTTCAGAGCCCATTGCATGGTCTGGGGGGCGATGTCATCTTCAGGGCTGTCTGAGTTGCATGTTGTACCCCAGGGCACCACCATCAACGCTGAGTATTATGTTAAGAACATTCTCCAGCCAGTGCTACTTCCCATACTCACCAAAAAGAAGAAATCGGGCCCCATCACAGCTAGGAAGATGTTCAACAGGCGTGCGGAAATGGTCTTTGTGCAAGATGGTGCCCCCGCACATACTGCTCGTACAACTCAGCAGTGGTGTTCTGAGCAGCTTCCTGGCTTTCTGCACAAAGAGAAATGGCCACCCAACTCCCCGGACCTCAACCCGATTGAGAACTGCTGGGGTATCCTGAAGAGTCGGGTCTTCCACAGCCCACCCCCTACCACCATGAAGCAGCTCAATGCGAGGGTTGTGCGGGAGTGGGGCAACACTGAGCCTTCCGTTCTAAAGAACTTAGTGCATTTTATGCCCGACAGGCTGAGGGCAGTAATTAAGATGTGGGGGGGATACACTGGCTTTTGAATAAATGCATTCTGTTGAATATTCACAATCTGAGTTGACTTTTTCTGTGGTGCATGAACTTTTGGGACACGGTGTACAGCGTGAGACTGGGTTTGTACTGTCTCAAGTGTTGCGCCATTAATCTGGGTTATAGATGTCTTGAGAAGACAAATATCATAGAACAGTGCAATCCAGACTCTATTCAGAACAAAACTCAGTTTGGACGAACTGTTGAAAATGGTCTGTGCTATTGATGTTACTTGCTTCATATCATATATGATTATATAATACTGTCATATAATAATAATAATATGAAAAATTATGTCATGCTTACACCAGCCGAACAGGAGTTACAGGCTGTTTTGTGACCACCTGCACCCTTTAGTTTACCAGGCTGCCTGTGAAACTCAAGCCTCGTGTCACAGATCATCACCAGGTACGACCCAGAGACCAAACAGCAGCAGCTGAGCAGTGGGAAAGCTGCAGTGTCAAAGAAGGGAGTTGGTGGTTGCTGGTGGTGGGGGAATATGTCCGCCCGCGTCAGACTGTCTTCGCTGTGTTCTGCCACACCATGCTGAGACATCTATTCAATTCAATTCAATTCAATTCAATTTTATTTATATAGCGCCAATTCACAACAAAAAGTCATCTCAGGGCACTTTACAAACAGAGCAGGTCTAGACCACACTCATTACTGTTAGTTACACCCAACAGTTCCACCATGAGCAAGCACTTGGCAACAGTGGCAAGGAAAAACTTCCTTTTAACAGGCAGAAACCTTGGACAGATCCTGGCTCTAGGTGGACGGCCATCTGTCTTGACCGGTTGGGGGGAGAGAGAGAGAGAGAGAGAGAGAGAGAGAGAGAGAGAGAGAGTACAATATAGAATAATGACAGCAATAGGCAGCAGAGGACACGGGGCAGGTCGGTGGAGCCACAGGTCAGATGTTCAGCTCTGGAGCCACAGGTATCTGTAGAGAGGTACAGAGAGAGAGACCAGAGAGAAACAAGCACAGCACTAGGGGAGAGAGGACACAGAGTTAATGGAGTTTAAGGAGAGAGAGGGAAGAGGAGGAGTGTGGAGACGATCATGGGATGTCCCCCAGCAGCCTCGGCCTATAGCAGCATAACTAGGGGATGGCATGGATGGTGTAGTTCAGATGGTAACTAGAGCTAGCTGTAGGCTTTGTTGAACAAGAAGGTTTTAAGTTTTACTTTAAAACATCTGAGAAAGGATGTTAGATGCAAACAACCTGAACCATGCAATGCTAGAACTTGGAGGCTCCATTGTGAGAATGCACCAGCTCAAGGTGCGCTGAAAACTCAATCTTCTTCTTCCCCAAAGCAAAATTCAAGCAGAAGGGCTGTTACTTTGACACAGCAGAGGACACCTAGCATGCATGTGCGAATTTAAAATGAATTAGCTGATGAGCTCGATTCTTTGAAGAGGAGAAGACAATATTCCATATTTTTGCTAATGTGATAAAATCCAAGGTCATCAAGGTCAACATCTGGGACCAGTGTTACAGGCAAAGGGGTTAATGTTGTGTTTAGATGATCTACCATAGAGTGACACAAATGCAGATGAAAAAGCAGAATGCACACATTTTACAGGGGGATGGGAAACTTTGTGAGTTTCAAGCTCCATGGCTGTATGATGACAGAAGATAAGACTCTTTAAGGTCATGGAAAGAAAGATTTATTAGTGACCTTGTTGGTTATAAATGTTGCTAATAACATGTATACCCTCTTGGTTGTTACCACATTGGAGGAAGGTAGCAAGAATGCTAAATAAAGTAAGTTCCGTCAAATAAAATGGTCCAAAGTTTCTGTGAGTTTGCTTTAAAAGACAAACATGTCTTCATATTTACTGGGTCTAACCTCAGTAAATAGGCTCATATGGTGCTTGTGTCATCACAGACACTGCTCACAGATCAGTGTCCACATACAGGCTTTCACACACACAGACATGATCTCTGGCATCTGTGAGCAGCAGGGGTCAACAGGCACATCGTCAGCTGGCGGGAGAGTTAAACAAATGCTTTGCATAGAAATCTGGACCACATACAGATCTGCAGAGCTCACATTATATTTCAAAGCGTGCCAAAGTGCCTGTTGAGCCAGCTCGTTCTGACATTTAATTCAATTGGTCAGGATAGAAGAGTGTAATTACTAGGGATAAAAGGGACGTGGTCCCAACTGAAACACGCTGACCACCCAGCAAATGCAAATTCAATCAAAGGCTTAGCCAGAGGTGATCACAGGCTCCAGCTCTAATCAAAGGAATCTTAATTGTCAAGGCAATTTGATCAGTCACACTGAAATATGAAATATCACAGCCACGTCCTGAGTGAGAGCTGAGGGAGGGGCTGTGCATGAATCAAGCAAGGTTTGGACAATAAGACAATAAGGCAGATGAAAACTTGACATGCAGCCATCATAGTGTTTGCTGTGGCTCTTATATGAAGGCAAAGTACTGACTGTGGAGAACAGGGCTGTTTGTCTCTGGACTGTAAGGCCAGTTTGGAGATTTCAAGTGACACTGGTTTGTGCAAATTAAATTACCCTGCATGGCTTCAGTACAAAATAAAGGTCTGAGGCACTCGGAGTGCTCAGCAGTGGTACGAGCCACAGACGATGAAAGCCAGGCAAGGACATGTTTACAGCACTGTTTTTAACTTATAGTTCAACACAGTCTGTCAGTCTGTTGTCTTTCTCTGCAACTCATACCATATGTGATTCCGTGTTTACCATCCCAAATACGCCGAACACATGCAGACATGATGTGATGTGTAAATAGCCACAGACTATATTGTTAAGTTCTCTTCAAACTCTGTGCACTTGTGTTTCCTCTACTTTGGAGCGCGCTGAGGTGTCTGCAGTACAGTCCCCATTCAGTAGACCACTGCTGCCCCAGAGTGACCAAAGACGATTACTACACAACACTGATGCCTCATATACACATGTACAGTAGAGATACGCATCTTGAACGTCCAAGTGCGCCAGTGCATTTGGAGCTTTGAACATGTCTATACAAAAAAGCAATGATTAACCTCCTCCTGTCGACTCAGGACCATGGAGGCAAACTCACTCTCTACTGTTAGAACAAAGCTCCAGACCTAGGATGACTGCTGTTGCCTCCTCCTTCTGGAAGTCCCTCCCCTAATGCATCAGACAAGCATCCTCTCTCACCACATTTAGAAATCTAATCTAATCTGATCTAAACAAACTCTCAAAACATACCTCTTCAAACTCGCCTTCCCCTGAAGTCAATACCCCAATCTCATTCCACTCACCCGCCCTAACCCTCATATTACTTTTCTTTTTGTTATGTTCTTTGCAAAGCATCATGTGAAGCACTATATAGGTGTAATGTATTATTATTATTATTATTATTATTATTGTTGTTCTTTGCAAAGCGTCATGTGAAGCACTATATAGGTGTAATGTATTATTATTATTATTATTATTATTATTGTTGTTCTTTGCAAAGCGTCATGTGAAGCACTATATAGGTGTAATGTATTATTATTATTATTATTATTATTATTGTTGTTCTTTGCAAAGCGTCATGTGAAGCACTATATAGGTGTAATGTATTATTATTATTATTATTATTATTATTGTTGTTCTTTGCAAAGCGTCATGTGAAGCACTATATAGGTGTAATGTATTATTATTATTATTATTATTATTATTGTTGTTCTTTGCAAAGCGTCATGTGAAGCACTATATAGGTGTAATGTATTATTATTATTATTATTATTATTATTGTTGTTCTTTGCAAAGCGTCATGTGAAGCACTATATAGGTGTAATGTATTATTATTATTATTATTATTATTATTGTTGTTCTTTGCAAAGCGTCATGTGAAGCACTATATAGGTGTAATGTATTATTATTATTATTATTATTATTATTGTTGTTCTTTGCAAAGCGTCATGTGAAGCACTATATAGGTGTAATGTATTATTATTATTATTATTATTATTATTGTTGTTCTTTGCAAAGCGTCATGTGAAGCACTATATAGGTGTAATGTATTATTATTATTATTATTATTATTATTGTTGTTCTTTGCAAAGCGTCATGTGAAGCACTATATAGGTGTAATGTATTATTATTATTATTATTATTATTATTGTTGTTCTTTGCAAAGCGTCATGTGAAGCACTATATAGGTGTAATGTATTATTATTATTATTATTATTATTATTGTTGTTCTTTGCAAAGCGTCATGTGAAGCACTATATAGGTGTAATGTATTATTATTATTATTATTATTATTATTGTTGTTCTTTGCAAAGCGTCATGTGAAGCACTATATAGGTGTAATGTATTATTATTATTATTATTATTATTATTGTTGTTCTTTGCAAAGCGTCATGTGAAGCACTATATAGGTGTAATGTATTATTATTATTATTATTATTATTATTGTTGTTCTTTGCAAAGCGTCATGTGAAGCACTATATAGGTGTAATGTATTATTATTATTATTATTATTATTATTGTTGTTCTTTGCAAAGCGTCATGTGAAGCACTATATAGGTGTAATGTATTATTATTATTATTATTATTATTATTGTTGTTCTTTGCAAAGCGTCATGTGAAGCACTATATAGGTGTAATGTATTATTATTATTATTATTATTATTATTGTTGTTCTTTGCAAAGCGTCATGTGAAGCACTATATAGGTGTAATGTATTATTATTATTATTATTATTATTATTGTTGTTCTTTGCAAAGCGTCATGTGAAGCACTATATAGGTGTAATGTATTATTATTATTATTATTATTATTATTGTTGTTCTTTGCAAAGCGTCATGTGAAGCACTATATAGGTGTAATGTATTATTATTATTATTATTATTATTATTGTTGTTCTTTGCAAAGCGTCATGTGAAGCACTATATAGGTGTAATGTATTATTATTATTATTATTATTATTATTGTTGTTCTTTGCAAAGCGTCATGTGAAGCACTATATAGGTGTAATGTATTATTATTATTATTATTATTATTATTATCATTATTATTATTATTGGCAAATAACACAGTTACAAAATTACGACAACACCATTTGAATCTATACCTAGTCTGCAGCAAAAGGTTAGTTTGTTCTCTGCAGACACTGTGTATACTGTGATACTGTGTATACAGTAGAAAAGTATGTCTGCACCATTTTTCAACATAGTGTATTCAGATGAAGTGATTTGCAGAACTATAAATATACTCGTGCAAAAAAAAAATAAAAGGACATTTGGAAAAGAGAAGAGTGGCCAAGGTGGAGCTAAACTCTAAATCTATATCAATACAGTGTGCATTAGAAACCTAGCCATCATCTCATCATTAGATGTTATTGAAAGTTGCTGAAAACTATTGTCATGCACAAACCTCAAGGCAAACTAGGAAACCAGTCTCACTGCTGCCTGGACACATTCAAAGTCTGCAGGGTGATCATTTAATACATGATTTGTTTCCATAAGAGGCTTCCTATAACCTGCTGAAAAGAGCCCTGTTGTAATTTGTACTTGAGTGTCACTGAGTCTATCTGAAAAGGAGGCAGACATCCTCTGACAACTTCCTGAATGAACAAAATATCTGGGTTCAGGTTTGGTTTTTAACCAGCAGAAGCACTTTGCTGGTAACTGCACCATGTTCCTGATAGAGAGGGAGGGGGGGGGGCTGTCTGGGGGGTGGGGCCTTTATCTGTACGTGCCCAGGGGCACATTCTCCCATAATCTGTCCCAGGGTGCAGCTGTGACTTCCGTTCCTATGACACTGTAATATATGACAGTCATGTTTTTGCTTTGCAGCTGGCTCATCAGAAAAAATGATTATAACTTAGAAAATGTTTATTTTCAAATTACAGAGTCTATTACGTATTATTTATTCAGAAAGGAATTTAGGTCATGGTCAGGTCATGATCACACTGAGCTACCTGATCACCTTCAGGTGTCTGACTGAGAAACCACAGGTGACTTCACACTGTGTTTTGTCACCAGGGCAGCACATAAAGGTAGATTTCAAACCACTGTGAAAAAGCTAGTTTTCAAAATTTCAAAATATCTTCTACTTAAAATTCAAATATTAGTAAAAATCCAGTTTTTCAGATCAAATTTTAAAATTCCCCCAGACTACATCTACCAAGACCTCAATATTTTTATGTAGACTGGAGAAGGATTTAGTGAGAATGTGCAGTAGCTGTCTGCAGCACAGTTAGCAGTAAAACATTTGATGCATTGGTAAATCAAAAATCTCTGTGGCTGCTTGGTGATGCTGTTGAGCAAATGTCATGTCAAACAGTAAAAAAATTGGAGGGGATAGCTTTTATGATTCAGTTTTACAGTTTTCAAAATAAACTGAGTGATGGACTTGAAGCATCCGATCAATTCTGAACAACTGGGCCTACGTGTTAATGCAAGTTGCAAAGCTGTAGCATGAGCGGCATGAGCAGTAAAACTGTAGGCGGCTCCTGTAACGCCACTATCAGGACCATCAGACACAAAGCCAGTTTGTAGCCTTAACCCCTAACCCCTAACCTTCGTACAGGGCTTTCCTAATAGACTACATAAGTGGAACTTTACAGGGACTCTATTTGATGAATGTTGGTTTGCTCCTCTTTGAGCCAAGAAGGAGCACAGCTTTGCTGCAGGAAAAACATGTGCACACAGTGTTCTGTGAAAGTTTCCTGAAAGATTAACATTTTAATACTCTTTGTATGTGTGGTAAACTATCGCTCTATTGATATAATGTATAGTGTAAGGTCAGTCACCTCTGTTATGTCTCTGCTCCAGGGTGTGCAGGCTAAAAGAGTCCCCAGGCTATCAGAGCAATATTTAAAGGTTCCGGGTGATACCCTTTGTTAAATGGTGTGATGTGGGGGTTTAGTCTAAAGTTAAGTTAACTATGATCGTAGCTGTTATGCATAGCACACATTAGAACTGCAGATTAATTTTAATGTGTGTTATATTTTGTCACATTGTGTTGTTAGGTGGGGTGTAGATTTCCCTGCACTTCACTGCAAAGCCTCCAGCTCATCCAAAATGCTGCAGCAAGGGTTCTGATGGGAATTAGCAAGAGAGATCATATTTCCCTGGTTTTAGCTTCTCTTCATTGGCTCCCAATAAAGTCCAGAATAGATTTTAAATTCTTCTCCTTACCTACAAGGCTCTTAATGGCCAAGCTCCATTGTGCATCAATGAGATGTTAATTCCTTATTACCCGACAAATCGCTTCACTCCCAGAGTGCAGGTTTGCTTGTGGTTCCCAGAATTTCCAAAAGTAGAATGGGAGGCCAAGCCTTTAGCTCTCAGGCCCCTCTCCTGTGGAACCAGGAGTCTAGTCTGGGTCCGAGAGGCAGACTCCCTCTCTACTTTTAAAGTAAAGCTTAAAACCTTCTTGTTCGACAAAGCTTACAGCTAGTTCTCATGCCAGCTACACCCTTAGTCAAAACTACCACTTCATGCCACCCCTTAGTTACGCTGCTATAGGCTGAAGCTGCTGGGGGACATCCCATGATTGTCTCCACACTTGTCCTCTCCTCTCTCTCTCCTCAAACTCATTTTAAGCATCACAGATTAACCGTCAACTCTGTGTCCTCTCTCCCCTAGTGCTGTGCTTGTTCTCTCAGGTCTCTCTCTCTGTACCTCTCTACAGATACCTGTAGCTCCAGAGCTGAACATCTGATCTGTGGCTCCACCGACCTGCCCCGTGTCCTCTGCTGCCATTTATTATCATTATTCTATATTGTACTGCAAATAGTTGCCATAGTTGTTGTTCTACCATTCTGTTAGTTTTCATGTAAAGTTATATACTCCTGTATCTCTGTCTGCGACAAGATATATCCTCTCTCTCTCTATCGCCCCTCCTGTCTCTCTCTCTCTGTCTCTCTCTCTTTCCCCCCAACCGCTCAGGGCAGATGGCCGTCCACCTAGAGCCAGGATCTGCCCAAGGTTTTTTCCTTGCCACTGTTACCACTGAGTGTGGTCTAGACCCTCTCTGTTTGTAAAGTGCCCTGAGATGACTTTTGTTGTGAATTGGCACTATATAAATAAAACTGAATTGAATTGAAATGGTGGAGGTCAGGTAGGCCAGTGTCAGGTAGGCCCTGTTGTAGTCAGGACCACATGCTGCCACCGATCGCCAGTGTTTTAATTTGATAACTACATTTGTATTGATACTTTGTTTTCCTTGTGGGGTGAAATAAACACCCGGTTGGTTGCACCTGACCTCTGCCTCAAGTCTCCTGTGTCCGTTAACACCTTCATCAAGTGAACTGAGTTTTCTTTTCAGGGTTCTCTGTGCGATCCATTTTGAATGCAGCACGCTTTAGTTGCGTTTTGAAACTTATGAGCTGTTTGTGGTTTGAAATATTAACGTAACATAATAAAACTTGTATGCGGAATTCAAAACAAGCTGAAGAGAACAAAGAATAAACTTCCTTGGTTCTAAAACCACTGGATCTCTGTCAGATGTCTGCACTTTAAATAAAAAACACTCATATTTCTCTACACATCTATCTTCCAATTTTCCTCATTCATCTAATATTTATTCTTTCAATGAATATTCCTCAAAAGCAACCCTGAGAGACCACGCTGTGATGCCAAGAGCCACGTCTGATTCTAAATAAAAGAGCATTTAAACTGGCTGTCAATAAAGTTTCCTGGACTATTTTGAGCCTATTATTTCGCGCATGCGCACTAGCTTTACACTGCAGAGAGGAATCCCGCAGCTGTCAAGATCGCAGAGGAATGTGAGTGTGTCACTGTGTATGAGTTTGTATCCCACAGCTGTGCCTCGGTGTTTGTAAGTAAACAGAATGCGTGTGGGCGCTGTGTTCGCGTAACTGCAGCTCTGACTGATCGCTCCAAAGCGATGACGGACTCTGTCTGACCCGTAGAGGACATACGTTAAGTTGTGTTACTCGGGTCGATTGTCGCCATGGCTTCTTTAACCGTCAGCTCGGCGACTCGGAGCATTGACAAGCATCGGAAGTCTTTCTCGCTGTTGTTCTACCGGGCGGTGCGGGACCTGAAGCCGGTCTGGATGCTGGAAGACATGCGGACGATGGAGACTTTTTACCAGGAGGAGGACGTCAGCCAGAGGATTTACACCCCGTCAGAGGCGTTGCTCTACGCTATAGTCCACGATCACCAAGCCTATGCGCAGTACCTGCTGAGCCGGTACACCGACGAAGCGCTGGCAAAGCCCGGGGAGCGGTTCTGCTGCTGCCCGTCCTCCGCCCCGCACCTGGCCATGGCTGTCCGCTACGACAGGCGCTGCATTCTTGGCCTCATCTTACAGGAGACTCACCGGGTACCCAGCACGCCCCCCTACACGGACCGGGGCGGGTGTTTTCACATGGAGGACGGCAGAACTCCTCTACATTTGGCGTGTGAGCTCCTGCGACCCGAGGCGGTCATCATGCTGCTGGGTAGCGGAGCGTCCCCGCTCGCCGTGGACCTCAACGGCTTGACCCCACTGGATGTCACTCTGGAGAAACTCAGGGACTCCAAGGAGGTGGACAGCGGGGAGAGGAGGCAGTGTCTAGACAACCTGCTCATGTTCATGCCAAAGCTTCACTTTAAAATGAAAGAAGCTCTGTGCAGAGAGCCAGAGCGCTGGGTTAAGGTTCTGGGCGAGGAGACGTACAACTACCTGTCAGGAAGAAGGCCAGCACCGCTGCTGCTCATTGCAATGCGGACTGTTCTGAAGCAGCTGAGCCCCGCCACCTTCCCGGACAGCCTGCATGAGCTGCCCATCCCCTCCTCCCTCAAACCCCCGGGTCTGCCTGTGACCCAGCGGGACAAACAGAGGGTGGTGTAGCGTGACATGATGCATGCTCGACTGTATGGAAACTGTTCTGTTTTAGCATGATGGTGCGTGTGTGTGTGAGCGTGCTGTGAGCGGTAACACTTCATTATTGGGCTGCACAAATAAACACCAACAATCAGGGAACAAATGAGCGGATCTTATCTACAGATGGGACTTTATCATACTGTCAGCCCACTAATTGAATTAACTGGGAGCTGCAGGTCGACTGGGCTGCAGAGGCAGTCTCAGGACAGTCAGCAGTGCAAAGACAAGGGAATCAACAGCCATACGACTTTTTACACTAATCCAGGCATTAATAATGCGTTTATTTGTCTAACCTCATTCTAAAGTGTTACTTACTAATACTGCTGTATTCAAGCCATTGTATCATATCAGAGGAGTAGACCGACACTGATGACAGTCTCTGAACTGTGCTACTGTTCTCTTGAATTTATCTGGTTGCATTTAAGTCATGTTGAGGAAAGCGATCTTATAGATCATCGTTTCTGACTAATTATTTTTTTAATGAACATGAATCAATGTGATGAACTCATTTAGTCTTTCTGGACTCTGTGAACGCTGTTCAACACGTTTGTTGATACCTACTGGTTGTCATCACACAATAAATGACTAACAATGGAAAGAAACCAAATCTGGGGACATGTCCTTGTGTATGAGAGTTTATTCTTGGCTCATATTTCATTGTAACTTCTTCAAAAGCCAAGTAGCCCAAATGTTCTTTTGGTAAAATCCTACACAGAATACATTTATATAGCCTAGCACCTTTCTAACATCCGACCACTCAGCATGTTTTTACTCTGCATATAAAACCACTTTTCATCCATTCATACAGTGATGGGCTACCAAGCGAGGCTCCATCACAAGGTGCTGACCATTAACATACACATCCACAAACCGTATTACCAATATTACCATATTTCAGTTTATAGTACACTTTTGTGATTTACACATTATTAAGAAGCAATTTTTCAATCTATAAAATCACAGCAAACTATGTGACGCACGTGAACACAAAGCACTCGGGCTCCTGAGGGTTGGAGCTCTGTGTCATTTGCCTACATGGCCGACTGAGTCGATCTGTTGGGCCGACATTAAATGTGCAGTAATGTTTGCTGTAACGTTGCTTGACGATACTTCTCCCTTATTAGGTTAAGACGTGACTCTCATTAGTTTTGGTTTGTGCATTCAGTTTTACATTTATGTGCAAAACCTAATTTGCTCAAATGAAACAATGAGGTTAAACAGCTGCAGTTCATTTTAATTCTGTTGTCCCTGGTGAGAAAGCCAACTTGGTGGAAGATGTAAGTTAGAAGTCATTTTGTTCAGTTTGAACCTAAAGCCACAGCCTAGAATGTTTAATGTAGTTCTGTCTACTTAGTTCCCACATTTATTTATTTATTTAAGTGCATAAACTACTAAACTAAATCAGTTTTGCCTTATGCCTTGGATCTCCGCTCAGTATAAAACTGTGTGGTGACCGTGCATAGTTTCTGAAACCGACTCCTGGATATGAACTCCCCATTATAGCATGTACACAGCTGATTCTCACCTGCAGAGCTCCATGTACCCAAAGCCATGATTTAAAGAAACACACAGGTTGAGAGCTGAGACAGGTTATCTCCCTGATGAGTGACACACTCCTGTTTGCAGCAACATGTTTTACTGTATCCATCCAGCAGGAGGCAGCATTGTCCAACTTTGTCCCTCAGACTCATCCTGATCCTCCTGGATTAACAAGCTCTTCATTGTCACTTGGGTTTCAGTGCTAACTTCTACAACCCACCCAGGAGTGGCTCTATTAAAAAGATTATTACTCATGAATTATTCAAAAATATGCAAATGATGACGGTAAGTTTCTCACATTTATCTCACATTTATTTAGAAATAGTCATTTTCATTTTGGAGCAAACGTGAGCAAACACCCATTGTCCGCATAAACAGATCATAAAACATAATGTAAGTTAGATTTTCTAGGACAAACATGTTCACAAGAGGAAAAGCATTCACAGCCTTTACCTTTAAAAAGTACCAATACATTAAAGTCAAATCATGGAAAGCACCGGTACATGTTTTGATCTGAAAAGTTATTAATATCTGTAATAGAACTGAAAGAACAATATTTTCTAATGAAGACTAAAGGAAGGAACGTTAAAGTTTTCAAGGGAAATACCTCAAATTTTCACTTACTTAGTAATGTACTTGAGTAAAAGTACTTATTTTCCACCACAAATGCCCAGGATGTATCGGCAATGACAATGCTAAGGCAGAAATTACAGAGCACCAGCATGAATAGTGTGAATGAGTGGAGGTGCAGGTGCACAACATGACAATAAAGCAGCCAACATCCCATAATAATGACTCACGCCTGAGTGACTCTGTTCAAATGACGCCCTCAGGTCACAAGAGCTCACTGAATGTATGAAAAAGAGGTCGTTTTTCACAATCACCTGGTCTCAGTCCAGTTGAACAGCCTATACATACTGCAGATCTTTAATGTGCCCATATAACTTCTACATAATATGTACATTATTATATTATTGGCTGATATTATCACATATTAAATGGTCGCTCTCTCCCTTCTCTGGTCATTAAAAACAAACAGACTAACTGCACTCAATAATGCAAAATACTGCCAATAACTATGTAAATATGTCTTTGACTGTGTGGCTTTGGATTGTGTTTTGTGGGTGATTTGTGTTTTCTTTTAGTCCCCCTTACCCCAATTATTCTATTTATTGCACTGTAAGGAGTGCACTTTAATTTCACTCTCTTGAACAATGACAATGACGCTTTCTATTCTATTCCACATGTTCATGTTATTTATTTCTGGAAATTGTTTTATGGAAAGCACTTCGTAACCTGGGTTTAGAAAAAGGACTTAACAAAAAGTGTATTATTATGTTACATGTTAAATAAAAATGACATGTCAGAGATGCACATGTAAAATAAATAAATACATTTTTGGCGCATGACTGGTCTCTCAGTTTAATATTCAGAATTGGAGCAGCAACAAACTAGTGAACAACTGAATTTCGTCCATCTAATGTCTGTAATGAAATGACATACGCTGAAAAGCAGCATTACATGAATTCATTCAACCTTACAGGTCAGCTGTAAGCTGTAAGAAAGGTATCAGTGCCCATACCTGCATCTGTGATGTGGCTGATAACTGTCTGTTTACATATTTGCTCCAGTTTGTTTAAACTGGTGAGAACGCCTTGATTTAATCTCTTGAGCAGTATAAACAAACACACCAAGACCGTATGAATATGCATCCACTCCTATAAACAAACAGTTTGTGATGGCCACCATTTCCCCTGTTAAGAACAAGATCCCACCTGACGTGGACAAGTTGCAGTAAAGAACACGTTTGATCTGAGATGAGTTTGACCCGTGATACAGTGAAATTAAAAACAGCAGTGCATTGCATGTTTCCTGCACTGCACAGTTCAGCCACATAGTGTTCCCTCCTGCCACTTAGGTAGAAGATATCTTGTGTCTCAGACATGAGACACACAGGTAGACAAAGGACCTGAAATGAAAAATGAAAATAATCTGAGGAGGAAATAAAATGTGTGAATCTCCCTGAACAGGATAAACAGGTGGAAACTTTAGACCCTGCATTCTAGTAAACTAAATAAATGATGGAATAAAATAAGGAAGTAAATGTTGAAGAAAGCTCAAAAGTGTGTTTGCAGTAAATAGGACAGTCAGAAATGAAAAACGTGTTTAAAATGGATTTGCCGCCCCACACTTCTTCTTGTGCCGCCTGCTTTTTGCATGGTCAGTTCTGGTCTGACAACACATTAGACAGTTGTCTGTGCCAAGCCTTTTCGAAGTCGTTGCATCACCGGCTCCCAGGTTCCCAGCCACACCCTCAGACTTTCACAGCTAAGCAGAGGACACAAACATAAACACAGTTCAGCAAGCAAACACCAGCTCAAAACTACGCAAATAATTAATAATCTAATGTTTTTATGATAATAAGGGGCCAATTAATAACACACATTTCTAGGCTGATTGGTTCATTTATTCCGGGGTGGTATCCAGTATTTTTTATTATTCTATCTAACAAGAGTGATAATTAAAGATATTCTTAAATACTTGACTTCCTCGATCAAGCAGCTGTCGGAGAGGGAAATGCCTGAAGGATGACATCTAATGCATGGAACATTCTCTCCAGTTCTGCTCTAAAACAGGTTTCTTGCATGCTCTGTATCTGGCACCTCCCAAATTCCATGTGAGAGACTAAAAAGTCTTCCTGCAGCTATCTGAAATGCTTTGTCACCCTCACCATTCAAGATGCACAAGTGTCGTCTGCTGTGCAGCTTCCTCCTGGCTCTCCTAATGCTGCCCAGCATCCCCGCCTATGTGGATGTGTGTGACTCTGCTCGGTACCTTTGCGGGGCCCACGCTCCAGGGGACATTGTAATAGGTATTATGTTGCCGTGTCATCGGATGGTGAAGGGTCTTCATGAACGAATTAGACCTGAAAGCTTCCAGTGCTCTGAGTGAGTATCAGAACAGATATGTTTGCTACATTAGGTGGTGTTCATATATTTTGTATTGTATTTTGTCAGACAAAAAGTCTGACGATGTGATCCTTCTCCAACTTTTTTAGCGATGTGATACTTCTCATCTGCATTAAATTCATTTGGAGGTTTCATTGTGAGCTCTACTTTTAAATACAGTCTTCTACAACTCTAACCAAATGTGTTTAAACGTGTTGCTATTTTATGCCATGGTTCCTTAAGCACAGATGATTTTTTGGTGTTTTATCATTGTCCATTTTCAGTTTTGATCTAGAGTCATTCATGTTATCCTTGGCTGCAATCCACCAAATTGAGGAGATAAATGCAGCTGGCTTCCTCCCAGGAGTGCGTCTTGGATACCTGATGTGTGACACATGCTCATATGCAAGCAAAGCATTGCAGAATGTGGGGCACATGCTCGCAGTTAACACAACTCTAAACGTGGATTGTGACCTCATCAACTTCAGGCCCGGAATCAAGGTTATTTTAGGAGCATTGTACTCAGAGGTGTCCATTGCTGTGGCCAGACTGCTGAATATTTACATGGTCCCCCTAGTAAGTCACAAATGCTGTCTGATCATCAAATACATTTTTACTGACAAGCATTTAGTCATTTTTGGTTCTTATTCATGATCACTGAGTCAGCTATGTCGTGTCTGAGGCTGTGGGGGCATCTTCTAATGAATAAGGCACAAAGTCAAAACACTTGTCTTTCCGCAAGCTTTAACTCAGCATCTATAGATGGACTCACAGCACAGTCAAACATCCAAAGTGCATAATGAGCCCAGAGCTTTGGAGCCATCTGTATTTTATACACTCAGTACAGAATACAGAGTAACACAACAAGGTCATATGGGATTTAATGTTTAAGACTCATTTATTACTGAAAAATACATATGAAATATGAAATATATTTGGCATCTTATCAGGAGATGGATAATCAGTTCTATTTTTAGTCCACTCACTTATCATTTCAATCATTTAAGTCAGCCCAGAGACTCAATTGGTCTTCTCCTGGTAGGACCTCAAACAAGTGCCTGTGCTAAAAGTTTGTAGTTTTGTAGAAAAAATTACTAATTTACCAATATTAAAAAGTATACTAAATGAAATTTATTTGGCTTAATTTTGTAATTTAGATACAAAACAAACTATACAGAATGTACCTTTACAGTTCGTAATTCTCAAATTAATATCATGCGTGTGATTTATATCTTAGCTGATTTTTGAGAATCTGAAATTTCTTTTGTTTTATCCCATTATCAGCTGAGCAGCACATCATCGTCACCACAACTGAGTGATAAACTACGCTACCCAGTCTTTTTGCGAACTATCCCCAGTGATAAGCACCAGACAAAAGCAGTGGCCAAGGTCATGCATCACTATGGATGGAACTGGGTCGGGGTTGTGTATGGAGATGATGAATACGGCAGAGCAGCTTTCCAGAGCTTTCTCAACAATGCTGAGGACAATAATGTGTGCTTGGCCTACCAGGAGATGTTGCCTCATTACCTTGATCATTCACTCTACCTGCAACGCATCAAGCAAGTCGCTCAACATATCCGCTCCTCCACTGCCCAGGTGGTACTGCTAATCGTCAAGATAGAGCTGGTGAAGAGCCTCTTTGAGGAAATGATCAGGACCAACACATCAAGGACATGGATTGCCAGTGATGCCTGGTCCAGGAGCAGGTCCCTTGCCCAAATGGATGGTATTAACAAGGTTGGGGACATCTTGGGCTTTACATTTACGGCAGGCAAGAGTGAATCATTTGACAATTATCTCAAGAATCTGGCAATATCCCCAGGAGCATACAACCACTTCATTGAAGAATACAAGAACCTGAGATTCAACTGCACCCCAGAATGTTTCTCAAACAAGCCTCCATCCTATTGTCCCAGTCCTCAACTCCTGAAAATTAAATCAAGCAAAGCATGCAATATCATGGATCCCCAAGAACAAAACGATGACTTTCTCGTAAATGCTCTGGATACAAGTGAAGTCTTCCCTAAAAGAGTAGCTGTGTGGGCCATCGCAAATGCTCTTAAAAAGCTACTGAGGTGTAACAGTTCCTCATGCTTGGAAGAGATTAACTTCCCACCATGGAAGGTGAGAACTGATATATTCACATGAGAACAACTTTGCCTTGCTTATAGACCTATATGACTTTGGTTCTCTCACATCACTCAGTTAGGGCATTCCAATGGATAACAGATAGTGTTGTTGATGCTTGTTCACGTTTCATTCAGTTGGACACAGCGTTTGAAGTTTACAGTAATAATAATAATAATAATGTACTACATTTGTGAATCTCAAGGTTGAGATTTAGGAAAATCATGAATTAAATTAGCATCCTGTCCTTTGCTTTGCAGCTGCTTGAAGAACTCAAGAAGGTTAAGTTTGAGCTTAACGGCCAGAGGTTTTTCTTTGATGAAAATGGCGATTTTGTAAGTGGTTATGATCTGATCATGTGGCAAAGGGATGGAATCCAAAGAAGTTTTAAAAGGATTGGGAAATACACTGTCCTCGATGAACAAATTATACTGGATCAGAAAAATCTCACCTGGCTTTCAACAGACAATACCACGGTGAGAAAACACTGTACTCACAGCATCCACTCACAGGTTTAGTTGCTGCAGTAGGTGGTGTAAACACTGTAAGACAATACCTGAGTCAAGAGGAAAAAGTCAGGTTGCCATCAAAGACATACAGGTCCTTGGTATGCTTTCACACTAAGCGCTTATTAGATCATATAACACAAGTTCAGTTTTGTTTCATTGTTCAAGCATTTCTTTCTTTTGCTTTTAAAAACATGTGCAACACCATGAAACAGAAGCAGAGGCACTAGGCTGTAGCCAGCAAGTGTTCTGCCTTTTAGAGTAGCAATTTGGAACAGGTTTTACCTTTATATTCTGTGTTGACACATTGTATGCTTTATTTAATGCATACTGAATCCAGAAGAATCATCTGGGGACCATGAAACCAGATGCTTGCCGGGGGAAATATGGAATCTGCCCAGTAGAACTTGGGACAAAAGAATTTGTCACTTGATAAAGCAACAGTTATTTATTGTTCATTTCAAGAGCTACAGCTCACAGGAGGTTAGGAGTGAATGCCTATGGCTAAGACACAAGGAAGCTGGAATTGATGATCTTGACATCTTACATCTTAGAATATGACCATAAAGTTTGTTTCTGCTTTTCAGAAAAGAATAGTAATTTAGTAGCATAAAGGCTACATTAAACATCTCCAGGCCATCTCTCAACAGACTCATTAGTTACAGTTATTGTCTCCTTTTGCACTCTCAGGCACCTCAGTCCAGATGCTCAGAGCGCTGCAGCCCAGGCACCGTAAAGAAGATCTTAAACGCATCCTGCTGTTACAACTGCACTCTGTGTGTGGAGGGAACATATTCAGATGACTGGGGTAAGCCTGATTTCCGTGCTAATTTTGTATTCAGTTTTTAGATTCAAAATGTAAATGGATTTGAAACACTGGGGGCTTCACAGATGGAATTTTGGCTGTGCCATAGGGTAGCCATACATCTGAATAATGCTCCACAAGAAGTCTCTTTTCAAAAAAGAGTATGAAAAAAGTATCTATCTATGTAAACAGTTGATTTGGTGGCCAGTTGTAGAAATAAATAAACCAGAACTGTCTTTTTTTACCTTATTTTTCTTACCATAAACCTCACCATCTTCTCTAACAGATCTTAATGACTGCAAACAGTGTCCAAATGGGACATGGTCTCTCAAGGGTTGGTCTCAGTGTAAGCCAAGATGGGAGTCTTACCTGCAGTGGAGTGATCCTCATCCCATCACCATGATGGCCGCCACAGGCTTTGGCATCTTGCTCTTGGTGGTTATCTTCATTATCTTTTTGGTTTACAGAAATTCCCTGCCTATGAAAAGAGCTGAGGTGAGATTATCCTGCGTAATGATGGCTGGTCTGGCCGTGAGCTTTGCAAGCGTGATATGCTTCATGGGCAAACCCAGTGTACACTTATGCCGAGCCCGCCAACTAATGTATGCAATGGGTTTCACCCTGTGTGTGTCCTGCATTCTTGTCAAGGCATATCGTACCTTCCTGGCTTTCCTTCCCTTTGGTCAGATGACGAACAGAGGACTACACAAACTCTATAAGCCCCCTGTAATTGTCATCATCATCACCGCTCTCCAAGGGATCATCTGTATACTCTGGCTTAAGTTTGATTCGCCTGATGTTGATGATACACCTCCATCCCCACAAAGCATGAAGAAAATAATACAGTGTAGAGAAGGGGCTACATACATAGGTTTTGGTATTATGCTGGGCTACATAGCTCTGCTAGCGTTAGCTGGCTTCCTCTTGGCCTTCAAAAGCAGGAAGGTTCCTCAGGAGTTTAGTGAAACAGGCTACATCATTTTTAGCATGCTGATGTACTTGTTTGTATGGGTATGTTTTGTCCCAGTCTACATCACCAACCATGAAAAGGGTACCCTTGTGCAGGCTTCAGCCATTTTGGTATCCAGCTATGGCATCATCTTCTGCCATTTTTTACCCAAGTGCTATGAAGCACTCTGGGGGTCAAATGCAGATACACTAGAGAAGATTCTCAGTAGATGGAGACTCATTTCTAGTCCAAATCTTGATACAGAGACAGAGATTGATAAAGATATTCCTGGAATGGACATACCCTCAAATAGGAATGACAGGTTTTCCATATCAAGTACAACAACTATATTGAGGCGCACAGGGACACCTGAGGTCAGCCCCACTAATTCAGAGTTTGTCATAACGCCTATGTCCAGTGGAAAGAATCACATCCATCCTCTGTTTAAAAGGTTAGGAACAAAAGTAACTCAGAGGCGCAGGAGTATATCCTTCTAAAACCTGTTCCAAGAAACTTCACCCAAACCTGAGAAACCCATAAATGTATAGCCCTGTTCCTTTTCAAAGACAATCATTTGTATGGTCTTTTGTGATGAAATCAATGTAGACTTGAATTCTGCTTTCAGCTGAAAAAGGTGATATTCTTCAGTATGGAGAGAAGTTACTCCTTTGTACTGTATTCAATTACAAGTGGTATTAAAAACACAAATTCTTTCTCAGCACTTATTGGAAATTGTTTACATCATATGCATAACATTTTCAATCATTTGAACCCAAAGTCAGCAGTTTGACAGATTAATAAGGTGTGTTCTATAGCTACAGCAGGACTGAAAAAGTCTACCAGCCCCTGACCCACGACACTTTTGAAATGCAAGGGCAGAAATAACTGCAATGTAAGTGTCAGCCCTGTTCCTTCTTACCAACAAACCAAAGTCCAGGAAAAAAGTTTAGAATTAGGAATATTTTAAATAAAAGAAACTACAACACTGTAATTGCATGAGTCTGCACATCATCCTAATTATTTATTACAGCAGCAGGTGAATTAGTCTCTATTAACTTTGCACATCTAGACTTTAAAATTTCTTTTTCTTTTCAATCTCACTTTGCACCTGCAACTGTATGAGGTTTTGTAGACTTTTTGTTTTTTGGATTTTGTTTTAGTTTGAGACAAACCCAACAGGAACCCACTTCTAAAAAGAGCTGCTCCATATCAGTACTCAAGGTCAGACAGACCGCAGGGAACCTTTAACAGACACCAAAAACATCGGCACAATGTTTACAATACTCAAGGGCAAGATTTTACAACTGCGGTGGCTGCAGCAACTCTTTTGTCCCTCTTTGCTACAGTTGCAAGGTAAAAACCAGAGATCACTGAAGCAGCTCAATGTTTTTCAGCTATGCTACATTAAATTTTTTACAACTGTGCTTTTCCTGTTCAGTGTTTGGTGCTGCTTCAAATGCCTGTAAGTGTGTCAGTGTGTGTAATGTTTGATCATCAGTGCTTGATATTTGTCATTTACTGTACTTCAGCTGCACTTCAGAGACAGGTCTGTTGACCCAGACGCTTTTAATGTGTTGAAATAAAATAACAATGGTGTATTATACAGGCTCATTATGTGGTAGATATTACTACTCCAAGGTTGCACATTATGAACAATGAAAGATTTGTAATAATACAGAATAAACCCTGGCAAATGTATAAGCGGCTGATTTTGGGTATAGCTATGCACTCTTTTGGGGACACTGCTCTTTGTCATATTATTAAATTAAACTGCTGGATGACACTTGTGACCCTGTGCTTCACTCACTCATCATGTTATACATGAATTTTAAGTGCAGGGATGCAGTCCCTACTTCCTTTCATCATATTATGATCAATGCAGCATAATTTTCATGACTACAGTATTTTAGCAATATGTTTTCAGGCAGCTCCACTCACTCAAGTTAGACAGTTGCCTTATCAATCAACTAACCAAAAGACTAGAAAAGAAAATAAAAGTAAAGCTTTCTCAAGCTGAGAAAAGATATGCATCTTTTGAGGTGTGGGCTATAGCCTCAGACATTTGCTCCTGGTGCTGTCAAAATCTTTAAACAATCAGATTTAGAAATAAGAATAAAAAGGTTCCAAGTGAGCATCAAACATTTTTCATGTCAGTAAAAAAATGAAAGAGATGTGGAACAGTCATATATTCCTGTAAAGATCATAAGAAACATGTATAATGTTAGAATAAAACAGAGATACCGTTCTCAGATACAGTACCCCCAGAAGGGTGGTGCCTATATTTGTTTCCAGTTTCCTTATATACAACATTGATCTGTCATGTAATTGATATATCACAATGTATACTATGTACACAAAATGCTTAAAACAAGGAGAACACACATAACAATGCATGTCTTGTTTATTAAACGACACAGACCAGAAGTTGATTGCAGATTGATAAAGCTCAATTCAACCAAAATGTAACAATTAACAAATTCATGCCACTAATTTTAACAACATATATGTTTAACTATAATTATAAATGTATATTTGTATATATTTGTTGTAATTATATGTTTGTAATTATATAATTTTAATTATGGCCTAGTGCATCATAATTAAAAGATAAAGCCAGTGGATATCTGTTCCAATGTACCAAAATGTCCATTAACTGACTGTATAGCAACTGTGAATTCTTAAGGCACTCTCTGTGCAAAGATGTGCCCACACACCAGTAACTACCCCTGACATGATCTGTTCTCAGGGGAGGGCTCAACCTCAGAGTTTTACCATGCTCTCGTTGTGCAAGCCTGAGATAAAAACTGGGAGGGAAATGGCTGAGAATAGCACAGCATAGCCACATGTGACTGTTACACAAGTGTCAGCCAATCACTACCAATCCAACTCAAAGGTATTAAAGCCACTCGCCTGTCGACACACAGACACACTGGCCATGGTCAACCACAACAGATGGCACGTCCTCACTGATCCAAACACATCCAAATACACTAGAAAACACAAAGTGTTCTCTCTGATTACATCCTTCCCTCCTTCAAGCCCTTATTGCTTCACAAACAGCCATATGTGATTATCAGCCGTACCAGAAATAGTCCAATACTTCCTTGTTACAGCAGTGATAGAAAACATTCTTTTCCTTTCAACTATGTGATTTCTCATTATGTCAGCAGTTGAAGTCACAATGCAGCTATTGTCACTGAAAGTAGCATTCCATTCCTGTTGTCAAATGGTTGAACTAGTTCAACATAAATATTAAAGCGAGTGTTAAGAGCCATCTTCACTTTTGTTAGCAGATAGTATTTCCAATCTCAATCAGATCCCGTTTTTTACGCTGGTGCCAATTGTCTAAGAAGGTAAGAGACAGTGTGGCAGTACTAACACCTGGATGATGTCTTAAATTCTGTTGAAATGGACTGCAGTGCAAAGATGTGCAGCAGAACACACTTCCAATGAAGTTTGACAGCAGCAGATTGTCTTTGAGGTTTTTCCACACTGAATTTTAGTAAATACAACTCAAAAGAAAAGAGATTCCATAAACAAGGGTATTGAAAATAAAATAGATAGTATAGTAACTATAGTATACTAGAGCAATAAGGAAACTAAATTCACAAAAGTGTTAACTAGCTACCAAATTAGCTAAATTGTGCTTCAACTCAGGAGGTACAGTATGAATATTGGATGTAATTGCAAAAAACATGTGACCGGTGAAGACATTTTGTAGCTTTAATCAATGAAACTAATTCTACTCATATTGTGATCTCCTTTAATCAGCTGATGATGTGTAACAACAAAACTAAAAAGTAAAGTATATGCATTTTGTATTTAGTCTGCTGAACAAACACTTAGCACACGTCAGATCTCCAGCAGCTTAATCTCCCTCTGCTCTGTTGCCCAACAGCTTGCCTGGTTCATGTTACTGTGGTACACCTGGGCGTGGGTGGCAAGGATTACAGAAATGCTTTGAGACAGATAGCTGGGCTCAGGCTTTCTGGGATTCTGTGATGCTGAGATTACCCCCTATCTGAAAGCGCAGTTTTTATAACTCTGTTAATCCAGGAGAGAGTCACTGGGAAGCACCTGCTATCTGTGAAAATAAAGTCACTGACAGGAATGAGTGGGGCTGTGAGTACCAACTGTGGGTCTGGGCTGTGGGTACCAACCTGGGACTGTAGATATGTCTTCCAAAGATCATGAAACAGCAAGACCTCCACGTAGTAAACAAACAAAATCCAGATTTTTAGAAAATGAGATTGAACAATAAATATATTAAATTTCAAGTAAAGCATTTTAATATCTTGTGGGTGAGTATTTCGTGACAAGGACTCATCACATCAGTATTTATAGATGTCTGGCCCTGTCCCTGTGGTTTTGCATGTGACATGGTAGACAATAAATGGCACAAAAGCAGATATGATAGCAGATTATAGCTATCTAACATACCTGACAAATTTTCCCACAGGAAGGGCCAGGGGTTTTATTTTTACATCCTGGATACCTGCATTCACACCTGCTGGCATTTGAGTTATTCCAAAATCAAAAGCCACCCTGTGGACTGTTCTTTGAAACAGACAGAGTGACATTTACAAACTCATGGTGTTTCCACCATTCCTTCCTCATTTGCAGCAGAAGTATTTCAATTTCAAAATTGTTTAAATCCATGTTTAATAATTCACCCTCTTCCTCCCTCTCTTTGGTGGTGCATTATGTTGGAATTCAACTGACACCCTTGATCACTGGAATGCTGGAATCCATATGCAGGAATGTGTATTCATCACCTGAGCACACCTTTGCATGTAAGCTGAGATGAACTGAAATAGGGACCCACCCATCGAAAATAGCTTCTGGGGGCCAATAATAAACCTTTAAGTCCCTCGCTCAAAGGAAATTGTTCAGTTGTGTTCAGAGCTTAAAATACACTGTAGTGGACATTTCAGAATGGGGTATGAGGAGGTGGGATTAGACTCCACATTTTAATATGACAAAACAAAACACCACAACTTATTGGTGCATGCCCATCAGAGGGAAATTCTCTAGAATGGCATCATTTCTGTTTGTCTTCTAAAACAGTTACAAATCAGAGCTGAACAATAAATTTGTCATATGATATGACAACAGGCACACAAATGACCCAATAGGCTTTACGGAATTTTACTCATGGATTGGGTAAATTTGCTACTTCATGAGGGGAATTTTGTCTTTCCTTGTTTTCCTTTGGTATGGTTACAGTTATGTTATGGTTTGGGGACAATCATGGTTGTGCTTTAAAAACTACAATGTAAGGAAACAAACAACTGTCTCTCCTGTTAAGGACCATAACTAACAGATATTGTCAGAACTCCTTGTTAATGGCTTATCATTGATTCTACAGCCAGTGATCTTTTGCTGTTAAAGAGTCATGAAGTTTATGAATGACCCAATTAATGACTTAAACTTTGTCACAACTTGTCATTGCTGTCCTTATTACATATCTATAAAGCATTAGCACATGATTTATAAATCATTAATAAAGCCAAATATCAAAATGCCTAGTTTTATATGAAAGGAAAATGAAACATAAATGTCATGACTGTCACGCAAACCAATTGGTCAGTGTGTAAGTGAAGTTTATTTTAGCAGCTGAATGCCAGTTGAGATTTTTTATTTTTTTTTTGGTGATAAAGTTCAGGTATGACAGGAATTTATGCCAAGGACTGGGCAGAAAAAGATCACTATCTTCATCTTCTCTGAAAAACCTTCAACAGACCTGTCACCTTTACCAGGCATTTACAGTAAAGGCTCTGTGTTTGTTTGTGTGTGTGTATGTGCATGCGTGTGAGTGTGAGTGAATAATAATTGTTAGAAAACAATATTATTTTATACAATAAAGTAAAATATTATTTACATCCGTACATTTATGGCAATGTTTAGAAAATAGAGTTGTGTATCTCTCAAGTGAGCCCAATTGGACATACTGTATAAACAGCACAGTGGATCAGGCTAAAAACACCACCTGACACACTCGACTCTGATTAATCTAATGGGCTTAAAGTCTTACATCTTAATGCCTGTGTGCGCGTGTGTGCATTTGTATGTGTTCATGAGTGTTTGTGTTGAAGCACTTAACATGACCATCTGTGCGTGTTTAGAGGAGGAGAGAGAAGGAAGAAACCCCTCAATCCGTTTTATCCTCTCAGGTCCTACCATTGCAAGCCCTGGTAGAGACCTGTCACTCGACAGGTTGCAGGTACCTTTCCGGTGCTCTTTGAATGATTGAAGAAAGACATGAAAACTAGCATGTGGAAGCTGGACTGCCAAACCCATTTTTTGAGGATTCTATAAGACCTTGTCTATCCAACCACAGAACATATGGATTTACATTTTGGTTTTAGGTTGTTCTCCTGACACATTTTCACTCAGCTAAGGATCATTTTTCTTGGAAACCATTTTTAATGCAAAATGGGCTGCTCTCCATCCAAAGGGAAGTTATTTTCCAAGCCAGAAGGCCCTGCACCTGAAAGAACTCCACTGGCTGAAACACCACAGGATTGTGTTGATCATAAACCAACAGAGGAAGAGAACAAATGCTTGACAGATGATGAGAAAGAAAATGAACATTCACTACCCCCAGAAGAACTTCCTCTGAAGGAGACAACTGCCTGTTCAGAGGCGGCCTCTAATATAACAGAGGACATTGAAAATACAGAGGACATCAAAGAAACAGAGGTGAATGTTATGCCCCAAGAAACAGTCGATGAAGTTGTACAAACTGTCAAGATTAAGAAGACAGAGAAAAGGAAGAAAAATAAAGGCAAGAGAAGGTCTGAAAAGCTGAAATCCTTTATTCCCCAGGCAAAAGTTGACTTCCCACCACACATGGTGAGGGCTCACCAGGCAGCCTATGCCTTTTTGAATCCAAACATTTCCAAATATGACACACTGTTAGGTCTGTTGGATCAGGCCGCCCAGACACAGTTGTCCCTTCAGCCCATGATGTCTGCTTTGGTCTTGCGCTTTGAAGAGATCAACCAAGCTCTAGAGGAGATGGCTGAGGAGGGGGAGCTGATGTTAAAGGAGCATGGGGACTACATGGCCTTGCCTTCTGGGATGATGGGCCCAGCTGTTCTGCAAGCAAAACCTAACACTGCCACAGCAACCCCTTCTAACCCACCTCCAGATCTTTTACAGCAACTGCTCCAGCATTCAACAGAGAAAATGAAGCTTGTTGGCAGCTCGGTCCAGGCACTCGGTGACACCACGCTTGAAGAGGCAGTGGAGTATTTTTCTTCCCTTTCTAAGCTGCTGGTTGAGAAGCTGCAAGCCAAACAAGCAGTGGAGCAGAGGTTGGCTCAAGTGCTGGCACGGGTAGAGGGGGCTGCATTGAGGAAGTCTAACCCAGAGGATTCAGCACTGCACAGTGAGGACAGTGGTATTGGTGGAGAAAATGAGAGTTTGACTGGGTCTGAGAGGCATCGCCACCACCGTGGGAGTGCTGGATCTGGAAGTTGTGGATCTGGAATCAACATTCGTGGTGTATTGGACACTAGTAATTCACCCAACCTGTTAGGCTATAATGAAGATGATGAAGAGGATGAGGAAGAAGATGATGACGATGATGAAGATTATGAGGATGATGAAGGTGATAAACCTGAAAGGAAAAGGTCAAACTCTTCCCCACCAGATCCCAGTCAACCTCTCCTCTACATGCGTGCACATTACATGCAGGGCCATCAGCCTACAGTCAAACGACCTCAGACTGCTGTCACTGCAGCCAAAGCTGAACAGTCTTTTTCCACCAGATGTGTAAACATAATGATGGAGCTACAAAACAGCAAGAGGGACCTGGATCAGAAAATGAAAAAGATGAGGGAAATCCAAGGAAACAAAGAGTCAGCAGGGCCTCATTATAACCTGTACAGAGCAGGACTAAGACGGCATTCATTAAGTGGGTCAGCAGGTTCACAAAAAGGCCCCCTGAGAACAAATCAGCCACCTTGTTCCTTACCAATGTTAGCACCGCAAGCATCCAAGCGCCACTCTGTAAGAAGGCTGATAAATACCTTTAGCCAAGGGGTTGATGGTAGACCAGGTCAGAGTCTTGCAAATATTCCGCCTCATATCAGAAGGCCCAGGAAAAGTGGGATCCTTCTGTTATCTGACACAATAAATGGTAATGAGGGGGGTTTAGTCGTTAACGGTAACAATAACAACAACAGCTGGCCTGACAGCCGAGATGACTTAGATGTAGACAACCTACCACCTCCTCCCCCAGAGGTTCTGATGGACAATTCCTTTCAGAGTACTGACAGCATACCAGGAAATGAGGTAAAGTCACAAGAAGATTCAGTTCGGAGTCTCCCATTGCTAATACAAAGCACTGGAGTGTCCCAGCGCCTAAAGGCATCCGTGCACAATGTGGAAGTGCTACCTAGCCGTGCTAGTGTGAGGCAAACATCGATGAGTATCTTGCCTGCCCGTCCTGTCAGGCAGGATGCTGTTATGGGGGCACAAGATACAGAACAGCAACAAGAAACTGATCTGAATCCAGAAATGGAGAATGCTAACTGTCTTTACCAGCAAGCTCGTAAGATTATTCACCTGCAAAATGCAGCAGAAACACATGGCAAGAAGAATAATGCAGCAGAACTAAGCAGCAGAGGATCTTTACCCCTCCAAGCCAGAATAGGCCAGAGATGTGAAAGCAGTGAATTGTATGAGGGTGAGATGCCCACTTGCAGCTTGCCTGTCACAGCACCACCTGTCTCTAGAGTCCGTCTACCCCCATCTTGTCCATCTGTGTGCCACAGATTTCCAAGTCCTCCCGTTTTCAGACCTCAGACCTCCTCTAGGCCCTCATCTCGCCCAGGTTCTCCAAGAACTGTGACTCGTGCTACAGATAACAACACCGAAGAGATCATTCCATCTGTGTCCTTTAATGATGCTCGTTCAGTGTTCTGTCTGAAAGAGTCACAAAACTCTCAGTCCTGCATCCCCTCTGGAAGTTCTGTACTTCCTAGACCATGGGGAGAGGCCTCCAGAGGCAGACTACCCATGAGAAGGATAGACACCTCTGCCCACCGCACCCAATCAGAGCAGAGACCCAGTTTGACCTCTACTTCAGATTTGTCCAAAGATGGCAGTTCAGCCTCAAGTCAGGCCCAGGACAATGAGTCTGTCACCACAAAAAATAGGTTAGTACAATGACAAAGTTATGGATATACATTGTATTGCTATTACTTTTACTTTCTTATTTGATTTTATTCTACTTTTAATTTATACTTGATGTTTGAGACAGCTATTAGATACTAGGTTAATCTGATAATACATAGTATATATGATTTGTATATAAATCATGACTATGACTACAAGGCTTCCTTGCTGGGAAAGGTCTGTTAGCCTTTAAACATTGATAGAATCCATCAGTATTGTTACATGGAAATGGAAGAACGCTTACATCCGTGAGAGGCGTATTATTAGTTTAATTAAAGGATCTAGTCAGGTTAGTTTGATGTGTGGTTGTTGACTTTACACCCACCCAAATCACTCCTGACTCAAGACACTTTAGACACCAGTATGCACGACACCAGACACCACACTTCATTTGAAAGATGGTGCCTGTGGGGGGTTTTTTGGAGTTATGAAACTAGGCATTGTGTCATGGTATGGTGAATCATAAATCATGTGATCATCATATGTGGCTACATATTGGAAAAGAAAAAAAAAGTTCTATAAAGTTATGTTAAAGTAAGAATATCAAGACAGTGACAGCCAGAATTGTATGGTCAATTCCAATTCGTCGTATGTAACCTAAGCTCTTTACTCAGTGAAAGGTGTGTTTATACAAACAGATTAAACCAGTAGAAAAAGAAGGCTGGAACATAGAAGATGTACGTCATGTGACAGAGTAAAATAACAGCTAATAGACAACCATACAAAAGAAAACAAAACAAAAATAAATATATAAAGTATTGTATTGTATTGTAAGATATTTAAGGCTATTTAATGTATATTTGACTTAAAAGTATATATGTCAGCTTTGTCTAAACCTGATATTCTTGTTTGTTTTGTCTATAGCTGAGTTTAAAATGTATGGTTCATATCATTATAGAGCTCTTCTTAACAGCAAGGGACTTCTTTCATCACAAAGTGTTTGGACACCTGCTGTTAAAGCTTTTTCCAACAGTTTAACTCTAATTCAAATATACAGCCAGAGTGCCCAGCTGTATCTTACCAGCTCACCTCCTGTGTAGAAAAACCACCTGGCCTAATCCAGATTGGATTAGTCCTCCTACCCCACCACTCTACCCAACATAATCCACTCATGTGCTAAAACTCTTTCTCCCCTCCTTTCTTGCTCCCTTATAGGCCAGGCAGCCATCTGATGACAGGAGATGACACCCAGTTGGATCCAAGTGCCGCTGTGACAACAGCCTAGAACCCAGTTGTGATTGGCCAGAGTTTCTAATGTGAATTATGAGGTGGGATGGGAATGAAGAAAGGGATAACAGATTAGCAGGAGTGCAAAATTCAGCACCTTTCACTTTTCTTTGCTTTTCCTGGATGAAGAGATTTGTTCCAAGCGTGGGTTTGGATTTTATAATTTAATTTATAATATTTATGTAAATGTTTTTTTAAGGGAGTGAACATTTTTCTTTGAGTGACTGTGAGTGACTCATTTTTAGAAGCACATACCTACTCAATACTCAATGTTGAATCTATAATTCACCTTTAAAGTGTTTGAAATTAAAGATACATGTTCACAATTTGTCATAGCAAAATTGGAATTTGGGGGTGTTATTTGATGCTATACCAAATTCAGTAATAGTCTTCTTAACAGATGTACTTAACTGTTTTTGTATGTGTGTCCTTTCGTGCTTAGGTAGTTTGCACTAGCTTTCTATTTGTGGTAACCATGTTTTCTACCTCACCTGTGTACTAATAAAAGAGAAAAATCTGCCCAAAGCTAGTGTTATAGTGTGTTTGCTTGAAAACGTTCAGGGGCCATCATTTCCATCTGCTGCATTCATACTAAACATGCCAACTATATGGTAAACGGACTGTACTGTACATAGTGCACACTGATGGTGCAGCGTCAGGAGCAGTCTGGAGTTCAGTGTCTTGCCAAATGGCACTTCTGCATGCAGCCCATGGGAACCGGGGATCGAACCTGCATTACCTCTGAGCCACAGCCACCCACATATCGTTTAAGGAACTCCACAGTGCACCAGAATTACATTACAGTATTATGCTTCCAAAACAATCACCCTGATGTTTGTGGAGTGCTTCTTTAAGGGAACCCCGTGGAGGTTACCTTTACATGAGCGCAGTCAAACACAGGTTTGTTATGTCCTAGACATCCCAGGGGCCCTGCTCTTCAGTCACCATGAAGCATAATTACGTTTTGGGGTTTTTTAAATTTACTTAACAGTATTAAGATGTGAAAATAACTTGCTGAATCACCTCATCTCCCGGAGAGGAGGTTTGATGAGGTTCAGCTTGAACAGAGCTGTTGATATGGATTCATGTGTAGAAATGCTGCCACCTGCTGCCTGGACATCCTTGAGTTGTGTTTTCAATTTTTTTCTTTTTGTTTTAACAATCTTTATTCAACATTATTTTTACTATTCAGTGGAAATTTGTTCATTCTTCTCGTTGTGCTGCATTTAATTAATGTTTCATAATTTAAGTGCTGATTACCTCTCTTTACAAAACCTGTACTTTTGTTTGTGTTTAAGGAGTATGAGGAGTATCAGCTTTCTGCCTTGTCTCATATGTGCTGCTAAAGGTGTTCTTAGCGAAATGAAAATCATCAAATATCACTTTTTATTCCAACTACAAAAATCATCAGCATATCATTTGGCATTAAAAAGGACATTTCCTCATCTTTTACCACAACAGTCATCAATATTCATTTCATATCATCTTCTCAAAATGACTGCCATTGACCTTATCCAACCCAGTCGTCACAAAACCGTCTCCAGCTCGATGACAATGGAGTCACTGTTTCACTCGATTCATTATTGTTTGACCTCTAGATGGAGCACTTCAAATACAACTGGGCTCACCCATTTCCCGCTGTGAGGTGAACACACAGAGAGCAGCCTCGACACATGCAGTGACAACATTCATACGCTGTACATTAACATCATCACAACATATTTTAAAAATACGTATTAAAGATGTACTCCTCTCAGAGGAGACTAATTAATCTGTTCTTTGTTACTCTATATACGAACTGTATTAATGACATTTGCTTGTATATAGTTTTGGCCAGTTGGATGGCAGTGGTGAATATCTTATGTGAGGGCCTCTACTTGAGTTATCTGCTGCCTCTGAATGCTGCTGTAATCAGCAGTATGGGACCCACCTGTGCCCTGTGTGCCAGCGGGCAGCAGCCAGCTCTGGGGCAGATCTTCACACTACAAACACCTCTGTGTTGTCTTTTTGGTTCCTTTCTCTTTGTTTTTACATGTTATGTCTAATCCACTAGTGCATCTCTTTCCGTTTTGCTTTCAGGGTGTGTTCTCTCATGGATGCAATGTCCTTCAACATCACAATGCAGTGTCCCACAATACAGGCTAAGAGCAAGTAAAATGGACCTGTGAAGGCTCAGAGCCCATTGTGCATAAGGAGACCCAATCTGAAAAGCACTCGAGGACAGTCAGAGCCAAAAACTGTTCACTTCCCAGCCAGAAATGGAGGCAGATGATTAGGATACTGCAGGTACAGATCAATACTCCTAAAGTAAAAATACGAGCCCGTAAAAACATTTACGAAATTCTAATTTACGTTCCCACCGTATAAAGCAAAGCTGCCTCCTCCTCTCTTCAGTCTGATTTCCCCTGGGAAGAGGTGAGCACCTTCTTTTTAGCGTAGTACGACGTCAAACAGTGATAAACATCCTCTGCTTTTAAATTTAAAATAGTTACATTGGCTCACTGAGGCTGTTCTCTATAATGGCAAGCTAGGCCTGTTGTTCTTTTACAGAGCCTTTTTAATATTTTCTCTATATGTACAGCCAACAGACGCAGTAGCTTGTTGACTCTTGTGTTCATAGATTCATCAAGATAGCGTAGAAGTTGTGATTCACCAGTAGGCTCCTCTCTAAACCGCAGCTCGAGGACACATTGTATAACATCTGTGCATTTTAACTGGTCTTATATCATCCTGCAAAACGCCTGGCAAGCAGTCCAAAGCATTAACTGATGGATGCCACACACATAGTTTTCTAATATTGCTATTTTTTGGTCATGTTCTATGGAGCTCTGTCCAGCTTTGAGGGCTGTAAGACTGACACAGGCCCCCTCTGTGGGCTGCAAAAGTAGAACAATGAGCTACAAGAAGCTCAGAGTCATTTGATGAATTGTTTAAATGAAGATATATATTAGTGCACATTGAGACTGCACTAAATCTGCACCTATAGGACGAATGAATACAGGTGGAAGATTGTTTTTACAGGTTTCGTGATCTACACATTGAGCCCATGGTAAAGATCACTGAATAAAATATAATGTCAGCCTGAAGGTGATGTGTTGATACTTGGCCCTCACTCCTATGAAGGTTGCACTCCTACTTAAAAAGAACTCTGATTCTCCCCATCCACCTTCTACATGATTAATAAGCTCCTTTGTTGTTCGTAGCGCCGTCAGTCTCAATACCTGATGAGGCTGTGAGATGAAAAGGAAAGAGAAGCACAGGGACATGCAGCTGTTAGTGCTGTTGTAAATTTAATCAGAGCTGCTAACTGTCTGCTGCAATACTAAAGGCAGACCCAGAGCACGCTGTGTGGTCAGGGTTCAGGACTAAGTCTCCTTTTGCAGGAGAAACATCAGCCAACATATTGATATTCTTGACATTTAAACAAAATGTATCAAAGTATTAAATGCAATTTCACAGTGTCCAGTATGTAAATGACATGTTTTTGAGTGGCTCTTTTGTGTTTCCCCAGCAGCCTAAGCAGGTAAAAGCAGGAGCAGTGAAACCAGAAACAGAGTGTTGAAGTGCAAGGTGTTCCTCAGTAGAAAAGAAATGTATTCAGCATATTTGTTAGACTCCAATGACATAGACACGCAATGTATTTTGGTGAGTAACATTATTTTGGTCTGCTACACATTACAGCATTATTAACCCATGTGTATGGATCTTTCTCATGCACAGTTCATCTGTTGAAATCTTTGTTCGATTTTGCATATTCCATTTTTTTCTCTTAAATTCTTGGAAAATAAATAAAATATTTTTATAAAGAATAGATGATTGCGAGATCCGAGAAAACTGCATTTTAAATGGAATCCACTTCATGAATCCTGATGATCACAGTATAGCACTTTTTTTTCCTCTGACACCTACAGTGTCAAAATGAGCGGAGCTGAAATGTGCCAAAACTGCTTTTTTAAACACCATCCAGAGTATATATTAATGTTCTCTGTGTTTTATTCTCTCCAGCATAACAGGGAATTTTATATAGCTCTCCCTTTTCTATGGAGCTATATGGCCGACAGCAGAGGAGCAGAGCAGCAGTTAAGATTTATTTGGGTGACAATAAGCTAGTGGCTCAAGGACAAGTGTGTGATTGATCATTTGGAAGGAACTCAAACTATAGAGGAAGGAGAGTTAATCAACCCAGCCCCTTTACTGACAAGCTGTAATGAGAAAGTCAGCCGGATAAACAAATACAGAGGATTTACACACAGCTGAGCATCATAAACGAGCATATTCATCACATCAATGATGATTTGATTTCACTGTGAACAGGTGAAAGCATCTTGAATGCAGTATGGCGTCGTCGGCTTGACCTTTGAAAGCTATTACGATCACAAATCTATGTGTCGGTGAGAATATAAGGAATCTTTCCTAACCTTTGCAACACCCGGGCTGTGTTTTGTCCGTTGTGTAATATTCATGTGATATACAGAGTGCCTGGTAGTGCTGCTGTCTGAAAATACAATACACTGCATCCGTCTGCAACAGGATGTATTCATTATTTCAGATTCAGGGAGCAATATTCATATCCATCAGGTCACCTCTGTTATCAGCCTGATCTCACTTTGGGCTGGCAGCATTTGTTTCATTCAGGTTCACAGCTGACTAAATCACTATCTATGTCAGCATGCTTTCCAGAGCCTATATTGCCCACAATGCAACTCCAGTGACAGTTCCGTTAGAGTAATATTAGTAATAGCTAATGTAGCCTGGTGCCTTCCTCGGGCCTCAGGCTGCAGCAGAGGTGAGGAGTGTGCTGCAGAGGTAAACTCTCTTTAAAGCCACACCCCCACATGTTTATGTTCAGATCTAATCTGATTTAACTGACACCTGACTTTAACTTCATTTTTTCTTTACTTCAAATTTCACATTGCAATAATGAAGTGCACTCTGAAAGGCAAAGGTATAAGCTCATTGTATGTACTTATTGCATACAATGCACAAGCAAAGGGACAAGACAAAGGGGTACACACCCTGCTACCAGCCAACCTGAACATCCCCCAGACCCCGTGTGAGAGAGTCTGGCTATGGAATAAGTCACAGACTGTTTTAAATTCATGTGACCTGCTCTTATGTTGCCATTCTACTCATCATCTCCATCCATTCTTTGCGAGTAGAAGGAGCAGAGGACTTCTATTCTGCAGCCAGCTGTTGTAGCCCATTGTAACTGTGACTGAATTAGTCTCTCTGGTGTCCTCTGTGTGTTTAACCACTGGTAGCATCTTATTCCATGAAACAATCATCTCATCCCACATTCTATTTTAATTGAACAAGTGCACTTCAGGCTCTCCAGCAGCCATCGTTGTCCCATAGTTTAATTTCAGCCAGTTTATAGGAGGTCCAGGAGTGCATAATAATCCTATTATGAACAAGTTGTGATTAAACTACTTGTGAGTATCAGGGGCATGTCCATGGGGTGGCATATCTTTAGGCCATCTAATCATGGTGTGTGTCCTTCCTTAACATACTCATAAAACATTAGCACACCCCTTTTTTATGGAATAACTAATGAATCACACTTTGTTGCTTTAATTTAGTTTACATTTTAACTTGGCTTATATTCAGTTCCTTATTTAAAGAATATCTAATGTTCTGATTCCCCCTGGAGATGTAGTCCTGACCTGACCCAATGTTCCCACATGAGGGTCCTTTTGCCCATCAGAGGTTCATTATTTCACTGTACAGAGGCTATAGATGTGAGACATGAACTGGATTTTGTGAAATGATGCGCCGTTCTCCGAGGTTCCCTGGCAAATGATATCACTAGGTTTGTTAATGGTGATCTCTGATTAAGATGGGAAGACGGCTACATATGTATATGCATGAGAATACACAAGTATATATCCCTTTAACTTCCTGCTCGACCATATGGTAGAGCACATTTTGAGTCCGTACAATACAATAAGAAGAAAAAAACAATGAAAAAAATGATTTCATATCATAGCATCTCACAAAAGAATATATATGAAATAATTTTCAATGTCCTATTTCCAAAATTCGTTAGTTTACAATAAAGATTATGTTTGAAATGACCTATTTTCATTTCAAGTAGACTATTAATCAGCCACAGTTCAAGAAAAGTAAACGCTGGAGAAAACAATGCAGACCCTGCGTTGTGGAACAACTCAGTTTGAAAGAAGGCGACATGATGCTGAACGCAGCAGCCTTGCTTAGAGTGCAGACAGATGTTGTGGAGGGGATGCTCATATTTGTGTCTGATGCTAAATTTAATAACCTATGTAATATTCATATTCCTTGGTTGCTCCATCGCTCTGGGGGCAGAAATACAAACCTGGAATAATATCAAGCACATTAATTGAGTTGGCATTATGGCTAAGAGGCTGCAGCTAGGGCTATGCTACAAAACATATTCAACATCAAATAAACTTTCATGGGATTAGTGTCATTGTAATTCTGCATTTGAAGCTCTACAAAGGCTTGAGCTGGTAACAGGATGGCTCTTGATCAAATTTGACCACGCTAATTACAGGCTGAATATCATTATGCTAATTATGATCCATTTTCAAACACTACATGGCTCGATTGTTGGGACTGATTCGACCAACGCGCAGATAATGCGGCCTGACTTTTGCCTGCACTTACCAGTTAACAACATACTTAAATGAACTTCACAAATGACGAGATTCGCAATGTAAATGCATCGTTACATCACACCACTCGGTGTTACTAAGCTGTGGTAGGTTATATGAGGGGTTGAATGCTTGAATTCAGGGGCTGTAGTTTGTGTTAATCTAAATCTTTTGGTATTAATATCAGGGATGGGCACTGATGGAAGCATAAGGCTGCTTACACATACCTATCAAAGTCTCTCTTAGCAGTCACTGAGCACTGAGTTGTTGATTAGCTGCTGCGAACATTTCCAGTATATATGTGTGCTTCATTTGTAAGAACAGATATAATTCATGTGACTGGTTAATGCAACAAACATAAAATAATCCACTGTAGACTTGAGCAAGTGGGGACAGCTGGTCTTTGGCAACATTTAAAGAAATGGACATCATGAAATAAACAATCATATGATAATAAAAGTAAAACTGGAATGTAATATGGAATTATGAAATGGAATTCAGTCATTCTTGTTTAAATAGTATGAATTATTGTTTTGTTTTTCACCTTAAATATCACATATTGCTTCACTTTGTGTCATAAAGTCACTTTTCATGCTATCACTCTTAACAGGGGTGTTGTCTCCTCACCTTCCAGCCTCTCACATGCCCTCATCAAATACTTATATTTAATATTTAATATTACAATATTTGGCATCAAAATGAAAACCCAGCGAAAAGGTAGAAGGCAGCAGCACGACTGGCCTTGCCTTTTCATCTAGAGGAGTTCTGATTAAAGATGCTGCTCAGACAAGAATGTGCTCTCTGCAGTCACTCAAGCCATTAGGAGTTAGTTGGCCGATTAGCAGTTAGTCTGCCTGCTGGGCAGCTCGGGGCGTGCGATTGGCCAAAAGGCGAGAGGGTATTGACAACTTCACTGAAAAGCGACCGCATTAAGAGAACTGCATGTTAGCCTGCATGTTAAGATGAGTCAGCTGAAAGGTGCTAACCAGGGGCATTAGAGGCTTCTGCCGCCCTCTGAGCATTTGGAACAAAGTGAAAGTTCCAGATATGAGAACACCTTAAAATCCCATTGACAGTAGCTCACTTCCAGATAGATTACAGACAGATTCCATTGGTTTACAGATGCCAGAGGTTGGAGGTCGCAGCATCACTCGGCTGGCTGATGTCTTGTAGGCTACCTGCAGATATTAACAATTACACATTACCTGTAATTACACACTATCTGTGTTAGAACTCAAAATGCATTCTTCTTAGGCTTTGGAGAAGGTGTGTTCAAGATAAAAATGTGTTAAGTTGCTCATGAATGGTAATGTTAATGGTTGTTTTATGGCTTGCACACTTCTCTTTTGCAGCAACAGTAAAATGAATACATACTGCATCACCCACGTGCTTGTGCAAATGCACTAAACACTAAATCGAAACAGAACAGGGGCCCACTTATAAAACCATTGCTCCATAGTGCTGCCAGTGGTCTGAAACTCCACAGGGAACGTAATGATGAGGCTGCAGTGTCTGACACAGTAACAAAGTGCTAATTTCAGTCTCAGCACCGCCTGAAACATGGTCCTTTGTTTCTTTTTACAGAAAAGAGGCTTCATGGTCAGTGACATTTGGACTGGAGAGTCAAGTGAGCATGGATATTTATGGCTGACAGAGGATGAAACAGTTGTTTTCCAAGTGCACAGAAATGTTTCCATAGCTACTTATTAGTGCCAAAGTGTCCTTAATGCAGTAGGTAACTTTGTTTCCTGTTAGTCTGACTGGTCAAAGCTGAGCTACACCCTGCTGGCGTTTCACATGAAGCATTTATATTCATGCTTTAGTGGTTGCTATACCAACTCTCGCGGTTATGGAGAATTCGTCACAAAGACGAAAAGGCCCTCATTATGTTTTCTACTCTGTCTTTTTGTGCTAGCTTGGAAAATGTAGTTGGGTTTGATTCACATCATATCCAGTGGGTTATATAAGAAGTCACATAGAAATCTGCAGGAAGTATTGTAGAGATGTTGGAGTTGTAGAAAAGTTCACTTTTTGAAAAAAAAAAAAACACTTTGGGTCTTGCAGAACTTAATAATGAAGATTATGGCAGTCCTGCAGGATTTAACCATCCCTGCAATAGTCTCATACAGACTGGGTAATACTTGGAAAAGCAGAGACAGTTGCTGAGCAAAGCAAACGCTCCGAAAAATGAATTAAACAGACATTCTATAGCCTGCCTGACATCTATATATATCCCAAATGTGCACATGAACAAGGACACTTTCCCATGCACACATTCTGTTTGAAGCCATCCTGCTAAAAATAAGCAAATGATGAGACTTTGAAAGACGTTATAATACAGTAAATATTTCTTTAAAAGTATATGATGCCAATAAAGCCATTTATGCATTATTATATACAGAGGGTAATTATTACTGCTGTCACTAATAATTATAAGAATCATTTACAATTGCAAAAATCATTCCTATCATCAAATCAAAGCCAAAAGACAAATGCTGAGGATACTTTAGTGAGTCCTGTGGAGGTTTCTGTTTGAAAACACATGCTAAGATTATTATCTTAAAGATTACAATCTTAACAGTATATATACTGTGATTACTTAATTTGATAAAGTCTGTGGGTGTCACTGGCTTCACCTACTCACCAGAACTGCCTTCAGTTCAGATATAGAATTTCTCTGAGAGTCCCCAGTCAGGCAGAGTGTAATTATGTGAAAGACGGTATGAGCTGCAGCACTCTGATCTAATGAAATGCAAACTGTTTGTGTCTCAGGGGAATACTTGAAGATGAATTCATAATTACAGTGTGATGGGGAGACACGGTGCTCAACTTGAATTCTGAAACCTGAGAGTTTGCAAACCTGCCGAGCCTTGGCCAATCTCATCAGATTAGAAAAAGGAAAATGTCTAGTCAAGAATTTAGTTTGTGATGAACAGCAGCTGTCCCTGCATTCAGTCTCAGATAAGGCTGCATGTAAGTCCTTGTGGAGACTAAAAGGACACTGACAACTGTTAATTTGCTGTTATATTCAGAGGAATATCCATTGAGGCAACTGTATCCTTGATCTCTTATTGGCAAAATGAACACAAGGATGTGAAATGAAGACAAAATAAAGAAGTGGCCCCAAACCACAGCCAGAATTACAGCCAAGGATATAAACACACTGTATGTGACTTTAAGTTTAATAAGGATGAGTGGGGTTGTAAGGGAGCGAAGCTTCCAAATTAAATATATGGAAAGAACTAATGAGAGGAGTGAATGTCTTTCTTATCCCTCTCATTAGAACCAAGAGTAAACACAGCTTATTTATTACAGGGTTTCACAGTTTTACCTCTTTTAAGGACATCAAAAGGTTTTTGGAGCAGAGTTGGGAAAAGCAGCTTCCGCCTATTTAAGCTAATAACTGTTCATAACTAACGATAAGCATGAGCAGTGACATTTCCTCAACCACATCTCACAGTGCTAACATGAACTGAAATAAAAATGAAAATGAAAGGCAGATACAGATTCACATTACAGACGTACCAGTATACACACCAACAGGCTGAAAACACAGAGTTGTGCCTTGGGTTAGGTTCAGTAATGAGGAGGTCTATGACCTGGAGTGATGTCTCTGTGATCACGAGATTCAAGATGGCAACATCTGCTGCTATACAGAGAGCTCAACTGTTGCTTTTGCCAACACATAACCCTCTTTACTGTAGCATAACAGCTGTTAGGGCTGGAGTAGCTTGAGTACTACATTGAGTGATGTTTCAACTGATTCGGCATAATAACTCCAACTTTATTCACAACTCCTAGGAGCAGATCGTGCTGTGCTGAGGTCAGTGATATCTCAGTCTATAATAACCTGTCTAGCAGAAGGAATCCAGCTACTTAAGCACCAAACAAAATACAGGCCTCACACAAGAAATGAAATCAAATAAATGTAAAACAACATAATTCAATCATGCTTTGCTCGTTCAACTGCAGGCAAAGAGCAGGAGCCATATCATTACACAAAAGCCTCACATGTATTCATAACGACGCTACAGCAGATCCTGACGGGCAACACAAATCTCACCGTATACAACAGCATCTCACCAAACCACCACTGCATGTATTCACAGCTTAAATAATGATGACTCATCCTTTCTCCCCACCTTTTCCAACTCTCTCTGCAATCTCTCTGTAATTATCAGAGGAGATTTCAGTACAGGAACCCGTCATTACATAGATCCAAATTAAACAGTAAATGTAATTCTCAGTCCACAGAAACATTTAGTGAATGATTTTGTTCTTTGTGATGGCTGGCGGCCACTTTCACAATGACTTGTTTTTTAACAATAACTCAGTTATTTCCAGACTCAGTCTTACTGAAACATCTCATTGCCAATAGCGTTTCTGCTATCGTATCATATTCAACACAAGTAAAAGTAAACAGGATAAAACAGGAAATAGTACAAACTAGGAACTAGGACTAGGAACATGCAATGCAAAACACAAATCCAGAATGATTGAACAGTTACAAGTAACAACTGAATGAGTTCACAAGTAGAAAAGCTGAAATCCTCCTGCACAGGCGTCATCATTTAAAAAAACAGTACATATCTGGAAAATACCTGAAAATCCTGAAAAACAAGTCAACGGTCAACAATCGTGAACACAAAAGGGAAGATTTTGCAGTTACCTGATGAAATAAAAAAGACATTCCAAGGTTTTTCTACTGACCTGTATACATTAATAAAAAACGCCAAGAAAAAGGCACATTCCAGAACAATATTGAATCACCACAATTTCCTGAAGACGAAGCAAGGGTCACTGAGAAAGCACTTACAAAAACAGAAATCACACAATGCACTCAAAGTCACGCCTAACTATAGATCACCTGATGGCTTCCCTCATGACTTTTGTAATACTGTATGGCAATAATAGCTGTTTGTGCCTTTGTTATTAGTCTTATTCATGTTTTCACTGTCAGAGTGCAGGACATACAAACACACCGTCCAATTTACTCCATGTGAAACTGAGAAATATTAAATCCTGTATTTAGTGGAATCTTATAAATGTTTAATTTCATATTAAATTCTGAAAAAGGCTTTGTTGTGCAGCAGAAATACACCAAACACAATCATTTATAATCATCGGTTAAGATAAAGTGCACGGTCATTAAAGTAGCCACACAGTCAGGATTTCACATTACTGTTCTTAAAGCTCGTGGTGTTTACAGACATTCATTTATGCACAAACAAGGTAAAACACAGACACTCCCAGAGAGAAGAGAAGCCCTGACTGAAAATTACTGACGGTTTGGAGCATCACTGCACTGGACAATTGCCTAACACCTTTAATGAGATGATGGTATCACTGCGGCTGGCAGAGCCACTGTCTGAAGCAGTTATGTTGTACACATTCTCACATTAGTTCACACTCCACTGTGTGAGGCCAGCCTAAAGCAGGCGTTTACCAGTATTTACAACAGTGCTAGAACACACAGTTTGCCATAGGCTCTTCAGTATAGCCCAAATGTAAAATGATAAGATATAACACTATGAAAGGGTCATTTGATCCAAGGTGCTGCTGAGAGAGCCTTCATTTGCAACATGCTAAAAATAGCCACCTAACGCAGTGAGTGAGAGAGTGAAGAAGTTGCTGGGGTGCTGAGCTCCCTGAGGAACGGTTACTCAGGAGAAAAGCTGAATGACAAGGTGTAGATGCAGCACACTGAACTGGTCCATTTATGAAAAATTAATTAAGGGTCACCAGAACAAATTTTGAACTCAAGAAACCTTCCTCAATCTGTATTTGAGGTGAGGCTACTGAATACAGCTTTCACAGCTGTAATAAACCTCCTTTAAATTCAGATTGTCATGTGAGATTTTTGCAAACTGATTTAGTCCAGACAAGGATGGTTAAAAAAAAAAACAAAACAATGTTTTATTGTTTTTTGATATTTTGGCAGTCTGTAGTTGTGGTGTAAATAAAATATGCCATCAGTACTGTGTGTTTCTACTGTAAGAGTCCAAAATACAGTGGTACCTTCACTTACGAGTTTAATTCGTTCCGTGACGAAGCTCGTAACTCAAATTGCTCATATGTCAAATCAACTTTCCCCATTGAAATGAATTGAAATGCCATTAATCCATTCCAGGCCCTCAAAAAAACACCGCAATTTTTTTTGTTACATGTTTTTAAATAAGAAAAGTGTACTTATAAATAACGAATATTGTATGCAATATTGCAATATGCATGCAATGTACTGCAATAAACTGGTTGTATTAAGTATAATGTACAGCATTTACCTTGGAGATCAGATGGAGGTGGAGGAGAAAGGCTGAACTGAATAACTGAATCTTATTTGCTGATTTTTGCCCTTTTCACCACACTTTCCTCACTTTCATCTGCAGCTGTCTAGCTATTGACTGAGACACGGGATGCTGGGCGGATGCTACGGCGTTCACTGTGACGTTCGCTACGCCACGTACGTTACGTGGGGTATCTGAAGCTGGCTCGTAACCCTAATTTTAGCTTGCAACTCAAAGCAAAAAATCGGCCGAGAGACGGCTCATATCTTGAAAAACTCGTTAGTTGGGACGCTCGTAAGTCAAGGTACCACTGTATGGGGGACATAGCCGTGGTATAGACTACATGCACACATATTTGCATTAACCTTCTTTAAATGAATTCAGTTCCGCTCTGCAATGCAGCAATGGCGACACCTCCTCAGAGTATAACACATAAATCATCCGTTTCATCCCAGCCTGCTGTTTTCAGGTGCTTCCGGTCTCTATGCTAAGCTAGGCTAACTTTGCTCCTCTTCCAAACATGAGATTGTTATCAGTCCATTTGCATTATCATCAGAAAGAAAGAAAATAGTAACATTTGCAAAAAAAAACTTAATCATACCCTTTTATGACAGTATTGTGTGTGATGCACAACCTATAATCTACTTAGATTAGCCAGGATTAACAATGTTAGAGAGACCAGTAAAAGTTGGCTAGATGTTAAAAGTATCAACCAAAAAGAACCTTCACTTCCCCAACAAACAAGCACACTCACTGCCAGACTGCTGCTGGTGGGCCATCATTGTTACCTGTATCAGATTACTACACCCATCATGGCTGCTCTTTAGTTGCATTGGCCAGGTTGGAAATTTGAGAAATTGTGGCTGCACTCTCTCTGCAGTTCTTGTGTAACTGGTTTGCTTTAGAAATATACCTTCAGCCGAGGTCAGTGACTACACAGGCAGTGTGCAGGTATGCTGTTGTAATGTAAAGAGAATTTAACAACAAAAATGGTTTTTTTCATATACAAGCTAATATAGCTTGAAATAATGCGGCCTGGGTAATGGAATTCCTGCTAGCAGCTTCACTTCATCTTTTTCCACTTGAAATGATTGTCTAAGTGGTGGAAAAATACTGTAATCCGCTTAAATGTGCAAAGGTTTGCTTAGCTGTGATTTTATTTGACTTTCTTATTGCAGGAGTGTTGGAGCCAGGCGAGCTTATTTAAAATGACTGTGGGCATGTTGCCACCTGTTCCATGACCCCGCAGAGCTCATTAGCCCCAGACTGACATGAGAAATAGGAGGAAGGAGTTCGGCAGTTGCGCAGTGAGGTAATGCAAATGGCCATTCACACAGCACTGTAGGTCGATAGGTGCCCTTTTCTCTAATGAGCTTATGAAGATATGAAGCTAGTCTATGCAGTTGCCACAGTAAAATGGTCTCATGACATCTTTTTACTAAAACTGTTTGTTTTATTGCCTGTAGGAGTTCTTACAGCAGCTTTAAACAGTCCCTCAAATAACATGTGCCAAAGAGGACCACCCCCTGATGAAGTTAATGAGGTGGTTAAACACTGCTACTGATGAAGCTTTTGTCTGATGCTGCTTTAAATTGGCTTGACAACAATGGTGGCAGACTGCTGGCTTCAACGATGAATCATCCTGCCATAGGTCAGAAAATGTTAACCAAAGTATTCCACTGCTGTTCGAGAAAAGGCACTGGATCATTACAGTATCCGCTGCGCTGCTGCTGGTGTCCAGCACACTTATGTAAGTGCAGCCTGCCAAAGGATCCACCACAGTCCTGACAAAGAGCAAGGTCTGAAAAAAAACTGCATTTTCCTTGAATGGGAGAATAATTGCAGTTGCAGGAGATGGTGTAATTACATGGTCTTTAGGTAATTGCTTCATTAAACAATAAGTTGTTCACCCAAAGGGGGAAAAAATGCATAAGAATAGAATAAACCGCAAATGATGTGAGCAAGGCTTGGTAAGGAACACAATGTTGTTAGATTAAAGGCGGATCAACCTTTAATTATGCTTAATGATTAACTCAACTCATCCATCCAGCTGTTGCAATATGGCCAAATGAAAGGATGTCCACCTCACACACTTGGGCTTAGGTAGACATCCCTCGTGGACATCACACAGCACCACCCTGCTGAAGAAAGTTCATAAGAGTTCCTGAGCCAAGCTCTTGTTAACTTTTACAGAGGAGCATTAGAAAGCATCCTGGCTGGAAGCATTATAAATTGGCATGGGATGTGCACGACTCAGGAAAGCGGGGCTCTGCAGTGAGTGATTGAAACTGTTGAAAATTATTGCTTCCCATCTTCCAAGCATCAGTGAGGTGAGGTCTCCGCGCAGAGCCCAAAGGATAAAAAAAGTCAATATTCATCCCAGCAACAGCCAGTTTAGCCTGCTGCCATCTGGCAAGAGATACAGGCGTATCTGATGTCATGGTGGCATGTAAAAGTAGGGCCATGTTGTCAGAGGGAAAGGTTTATACCATAAAATTAAACTATAATGTCCAAACTGCATCTATTAGCAGCTCTGGGTTCTGTGATGTAACCACTCTAATTATATCTCCCACCTTGATCTGTTTACCTGTCTGGGAGAGTAGAGGATTGAGGGTAATATCTGCGAGTCAGTGCTGATTGAGGAGCAGCTGTGAAGCCCAGGGGAAGCTGGAAGCCTAATGAAATCTTTATCAAGGACATTCACTGCGAGAGGCCGCTGGGGGCTAATTAGCCACAACTCTCTACTAGAGGAAGGGTGCAAAGAGAAAAGGAGCCTGTAGATTAATAAATCATACAAGCCAAATGTTCATAGAAGTTTAAGAGTTCAAAAGGAGCTCATTTAAAAATAATGGATGAAATGTTGCCGGGGTCTTTACAAAACAGTAACCTGGAGGACAGGACTGCCCTTCACAAGCTGCTGGTGAAAATGATACAAATACTGGGCTCTCTGTGATTGGTAATGAGTAGGAAATCAGGGAGTATGTAATCATCGGGCAAGTGGGCAGGACTGACCATAGCATCAATACAATGAGTGTCAGTCGCAGCTTCTCAGACTCCTGTTTTCTAGAATCTGTTTTCTTCTTCTTCCCTCATGTCACTGCGACTGTTGTCTCTTTAAACCAGTCCAGCCTCCTAACCCTCTGGCTATGTTGACCATGTAACTTATGTAGAGTAATGGGTTATCAACTTTCTATATCCTCTGTAGTCTCCCTATGTATTTTCTTTTAAATTCAACTACTGCTATACAGACTAATTATTTATTGTTTCCTGTCATTATCATTCCTTTGATAATATCTGATAGGAGTGCCTGAAAAGCAGATTGAATGTCAGGAAAATGACAAATGAAATTAAAAAAGAAGGAATCGATCAAAGCTTAGAGACCTACCAGTAGCTCCCTGGTGACTCTGATAGACACGTTGCAGTAGAGATGACAGATCTGTGCTTTTTTCATATTACACAGTCTTGACATTTCACAGTGTGTTCAGGCCCAAAAAACTTAATGAATTACATAAACAAATACCATCCTGCCTTGCCTGTGACAGTCAGTAAGAGATCTGCCTGCAGGTGTGACGTGTTGAATGTAGCCAGAGGTGTGGAGTTCTGTAGGAGCACTGTGCTCTATATGTAGAGCTGTGGAGAGTAAGGGTGTGAAGGTCAGGGTGGAGGATGACTTGTGCAGCGCTTCCCACTTTAATGTATAACTTATGTGATTACAGGCAGCACCCACGCTGATGAGGTTATAAATCTTACAGTATCTGAGAAGCCTTCTCAGCCGAGCAGTCTACAAAACACTCTTACGCCTTGCACTAATGCAAATATTCAAATCTACGCCGGTGATGCTGTGAGCGAGTAAACCTTGCAGCCTCTGCTGCATTCTTTTTTTCAGTTTGTGCATTGGTGCAATGCTGTGTATAGTACTCTTTTGCTGTAATACAAAGGTGGGGGTGATGGTGATGGCTTTAGATTGTGCTTAGTTAAAAGTAATCAGCAGAATGAAGCTGCGGGCAAACTTTTTTCCTGAGAATCAGCAAAAATCAACTCTGATACTGTATGTTGTATGTTCTGATAGTGCTGGACTTACTTGTTCCACAACTAATATGTATATATTATAAAAACTGTTTTATACTGTATGTGCCTCAGAACATGTGGTTTGCAGCAAAATGCTTACAGTAGGCGTCATGTTTGTCTAAATATGTAAATATATTGAATGCACAAACAATACATAACTGCAGTAGAGTTTCAGATTAATGATAACGAGTTGATACACTGCATCATAAACTCAATTAAGATCATTTAAAATGTTGGAAGCACAGGTGACAGTTTGTCTGGAAGTGATAAAGAAGCATTTTTTGTTGACATTTTTTGTTGTTCACATGACACAAAGTCCTATCTGATAATAACAATAACAATAGTAACGAGCAAAAAAAACAAAGGGCAGAGATGACTGAGGAGAGATGACTGGGACATCTCACTCTTTCTGAGGTGGTGTGTTCATTATCTCAAGCACTGGTTATGTGCGCCTTGCTACTAGCTCTCCTCTCATTTCAGATCACTTCATTACTGCTGCTGTGTTTGTAGCCAGTGTTACTTTCTGATTGATCTCACCTGTGCTCGTTAGCCTTCCCTTCCTACTGCATTAAATGTGCGTTTTCCCTCTCTCCTAACTCATCTTGCACCCAGTGTTTAGTATTCCAGCCCTTTGTATACATGGTTTTATGAAATGAAGTCACTTTGTTCAGTTCTTTGTTATATTTGAGAACCGTACCACATAACTGTTAACTAACTACAACTATTTGACTAAAGTCTGGTGCAAATATACAGGTAGATAAATAAGGATGTTCATTTCAGTCAAAAGAGTTGGACATAGCATTGAGTAGTGTGTGACTGATATCAGCTCCTCTCTTGATGTCACCCTCACCCTGAAATCCCTTTCATCTTCATATAGCCAATTTGACCGTCCATCTGCAGCAACGTTGGTGCAATCAAAGGAGAGACATTACTGGCAGAGGAGGACTTGTTTTTGACTGTGTGGTTGCGGGCTGTGGGGTGATCCTCAATAATGACGGATGCTTTTCACTCTGGGTTTGTAAATACATTGCATTACAGACCGTTTTTATCCAATTAACCTCTTCTTTAGCCTTTTACGCATCACACTGATGCTAGTGAGTAAGCCGCTAGCCTGATCATAAGAAGCAATTTGGGACGTGGGTTCTTTTGTATGCGGACACATTGACATGTGGACAGGACGACCTGGGGAACAAACCGCCGACCTTTCTTTTCTCTATCAGAGTTTTTTTCATCCAGTCATTCTAAGTTTTGCCTTCAAGCTACTGTCAGCAGGACTTTAATATGAAAAGTCGTAAGAGCAGAGTTTTATTGGTTTCACTCATTGGTCTGACAGCAATCATCACAGCAGTATCATTCATGAGAAGCACATTAGGTGCCTGGGAATAGTCTGCTTTCATCCTCACCAAAAAGCCATAGAGGTTTGACTACAAACATGAATATTCTGAGTCTGGCACAAGAGAAATGATCTGGAGGGCACTGAAACATCAGGATTCATCTCATACTGCATATATAAAGTGTGTTTCACCGATTTCCAGCTACAAGGAGGTGCAGTATAAATGTTTTCAGGTGTTTGTGTACGCAGCACAAAATGATCATTCATAACTGTCCAGAATTCTAATTTACTAGCTGCTACACGTGAAACTAATGTGTTTCAGTTGGGAGTAGTAAAGTAAAGTAAGAAAGTGAAGTAAATTTCATGTAGGAAACACGATGAACACTTTTTATTTGTCTTTAACAGTACTAAAGCCCTTCTTGCTGATTTGTAGCGTCACATTTCCACCAAACTGTGCAGCGGTCTCGTTATTCCGAACTCTGTGTTTGATGAGCTTCCATCACCTCCAGGCTTTTAAAACCTTTGTGGACCTCGATTAAAACAAGGAGAACTATGGGGAATTGGTTACTGGGTTTTAATCCAACAGTACTGATGTTGTTTGTCTAGAGCAATGTTGGAACAGGGACAGATGGGAAGACAGCGGGCAGCTGACGCATCTTTATGTCTCCTATTATCTTGCTATTCTGCTCTCCATGTGGTAGACTGGTTTAACACTTTAGCAGCATTCCAGATAGCTTCATTAACATGGAGCCACGCTCATTTGGGCTGCCGCCAGCCAGGAATGATATGCAGCAGCTCTACTGATGACAGGAGCTGATGCTGTTCTGAACTGCATGATGTTAGTGTTGTGGTTTTTGTTGAGCCTATGATAGAAGTTAAAAATGTTTTTTGATTAAACAGCTATTTTTAAAGGTCAAGAGGTAACCATCAACATCACGAAACTTACATCTACCAACAAATGGTAAATGGTCTGTACTTATATAGTGCTTTTCTAGTTGTCTGACCACTCGAGGCGCTTTACACTACAAGTCAGCATTCACCCATTCACACCAAACGAAACCAAGGAATCTAACCATTCATGCTCCAATGGCGCAGCATCGGGGGCAATTAGGGTGTCTTGCCCATGGACACTTCAGCATGCAACCCAGAGCAGCCAGGGACTGAACTACCACTCCTCTGATGGGTGGACAATCCACTCCACCTCTGAGCCACAGCCACTCAGAGTTCCTTTAAATGGGGATTTGTGTATTTTTTTTAATTTGGACCCTTTGTTCCCATGTTTTGGTGTTTAAAAGACTAACTGGGGTCAACAACTTTTGTATCAATGAATGTCCACGAAAAGTGTTGAGCTGTAGATTTTCCAGCTTCCCCTTCAAGCTTTACAGGGAGTTTTTAGTATTTATTACAACTAGATGGTCAAAAGTCAATAAATGGGAATGGGTTGGTAGTAGCTGAGTATGTGTACCTGACTGGGTAAGGTACTGAATATCTAATCTCGTCTAATATAAATGTTTCTTGTTAAATGTACAAATGAGTGAAATCCTTGTATAAACTTCAGCAGCAGGAGTCCCTCAGCCTCTCGGCTCAATCAATGCACCTGCTTCCAATTAATGGACTCACACACACTCTCTGCAGATAACCATCACACAGCATGTCTCCACAGAGCCCAAGCACTTTGTATGCTGCTCACAGCAAGAGTTTATCCAAATGAATTTATCTGCAGAACTCGAGCTTTAACTTTTGATAATTAACACATGTTGCTGGTTAGTCTTTGGTACTTTTCGAACTTGCTTTTGTAATGCAGGTGTGGCTGTATTGTAGAGTGGATGATGTGGATGCATGAATAATCATCTGTGGTTCGGGGTGTGACACTAGAGACCTCATTTAGACAATGATTGTATAAGCTGATCATGGAAAAAGTGTGATGGTGGAAGACCCAATATAACAGAGAACAAAGAACAACTTGGAAGCAAAGGTGTCTGAAGCAATGATCAGAACCTCAAGCTGATCTGTGTTCAGCTGCAAACTGACTGTAGTTCCTTGTCATCTGGTCCTTAATTGCACAAACTAGTTTGTCAGTCTCATCAGGAGACATACAGTTAAATATCATTGAATATCATTAGTATAGCAGGGATATTAATCACCCTTTTAAATTTACTAATAGTGCTACTTAAGGGAAGAATATAGAAGGCAAATAATAAGAAGCCAAGCCAAGCCAGAACCCTGTGAAAGCCTAGGGTCACAGAAAACCCCCTATGCAGAAGATAGAAGGGGAACCAGTCCAAGGCACTCAGTCTCTCAGACAAGATGCTGCAATCTACAGTGCCAAGCATTTTTAAAATGACAGAGAAAGGGGCACCAGGGAAACAGCGTGTAATGTGAAGGAAATGCCAATTCCTGGTTAAGGAATCATCAGCAGTGGGTGCTGAAGGGGGGGAAATGTGACTGAGCTCTTGTCAAGACAGAAGAGAGCAGTCTCCTGCCCTCTTCACACACATTTCACCCTGAGGAAAGATCTGAGTATTTCCTACAGCACTGCTTCTCAACAACGTGTCTGGCTAAAGTAGGAAGGTTTTACTACAACAGCACAAAATGACCAGAGCAACAAACAAGTGGGCGGCTGATGGGATTATTGATCAGCAGCATTCATTCGTGATTGTCTGGCCCGGAGCCTGTCTCATGAACCCACATTTTAGGGCTTAACTCTGGCATTTCTGTGTCTCAACAGTGGCTTACATTCAAGCAGGTACATCTCCATGGTAACTCGTACTGCACAAGTACCCTGCTCTGATGATGATTACAGTTTGTCCGGGCTGCACAGTGCATACAAAAGGTTCACCCCCTGACCAGTCAGTCAAAAATTGACTTTATCATTCCCATGGGATTATGGGTACAGAGGGTGACAGGAACAAATATCCTCCTATCTGTGATGATTTAAAAGATTGAAAGATAAAAGATTTTAGTATCAGGCTTTTTGTCATTGTGTTATATCATTATGTTGCCTTGGTGTACATGTACCTGCGTACATGTACACCAAGCTCTGCAAAAACATCTGTACAGTGGCCACTTGGGTAGCAGTAAGAAGTTGTGTACACAACATTTATATTACCTTTTAGGTTAAAAAGGTGACATTGTTGGCAGATTGTTGCATATTTAAACAATATAATCACACAATTGTGAATGAGTCCATTATTAACTTTTTGGTCTCTACCAACTCCTGAGGGAAATATTTAGTGAAACTAAATGGTCTCATTGCTACTGAGACAACGTTGAGCTCATATTTCTACATTCAGCCTGAGGCTCACTTTGTGAATTAAAGTCTACAGGCTGGTGAGACAAGATGGAAAGTACACTCAGTGTGACAGAGCATTGAATCTTCCTGAGGCAACCCTCTCTGTGGCCTTGGCAGCGGAACGTGGGACTTTTCTCTGTTACAGTTTTTTAGATTTCTCATCATAATGGTTTACTCTTTGCAAGAGAATAGTAAGAACATCTTTTATCCCTCACTTCCCACTTTCACAGTCTGTTAATGCTAACAATGTCAGCCACATATCACAGATCACGTCATTCCTACTGGTCTGGAAAGGTCACTACTGCAGTTCTATTATTCCAAAGCTAAACCAAGCTCTTCCTGACCTGCAGTTGTGACTGAACAGGATGGGAAGAGAGCACTGTCTCTATACATCAGCTCAGCGGCCTGATTTCTGTTCAAGGTCAGTGTCATGAGCGACTTTGTTCCTCTTCATTATTTCCTTTTTAATTTACACACACATAGGCCCAAAACACAGACACATGCACACACAGGACCTACACATATGCCTAGGAGGTGAGCTGGGACCTCTCCAGATGCTGACCCCCCATACTCTGCTACTGTTACTCTGCTGCTGAAGCAGAACCATGAGGATTTTACTCAGTTCTCACCCCCAGACTGTTGTGCTTTGAGACACATGGTATTTATTAAAATCATTTTTTTCTCTTTTTCTTTATTTATAACACCAAGTATAATAGCATTTTTCCTACCCAGTGTTCCAGGTGGCTGCTTGCTCAACAGCTATTCTGCCAGATGGTCAGCCCGTCACCCAGGGCAGTATAAAAGATGGCCTTTCCATATTTGTGAATTTGTGCATTTTGGTTTTTAGTTCTATAAAGTAGCAGGTGCGCTTACAAAAGTGTAAGCTACTGGTTTCTATTGTTACACAATATAAACATTTCAGACTGAACAAATCTGTGAAAAATCTATAATATTGACTGGCGCTCCATGCCAGCCAGAGAGCATGGCGATGTCACATTTATATTACCGTGGAGAGTATGAAGTGTGCACAGACATCAAGTGATTGAAAGTAGTTGACAAAGAGCATAAGAAGTATTAATACTATTGTATAACTACCAGGTTAGTGCTTTACACTGTTCTACATCACAGTCCCTACATCTCTTTAACATATCTTTGTTCTGTGGCACTCCATTCCCTCTGCTGCATCTGCTGGTTAGTAGTACCAGCATTTAAGCATCAGATAACTTATGTCCCCAAACATAGGCAGAAATACAAAATGCTGAAACATAACTTTTATATGCTAATAACATGTTTTGCTTTACACAGGGTACAACAGCACTGGTTACAGCAGCTGTGCCACGGATACCCATGCACCAACACAGCACAATCTGGATGCGTTGGAAATGATCAAGAAGTAGCGTGCTGTATGCCCCCACAATAACTGCCCAACATATTGTCAGGTAAAGTCATTATTATTTATATTGCTCAATATCACAAATCACAAATTTTCCCCAAGGGGTTCTACCATCTGCATAACGCCCACTATTCCTGGTCTCTCAACCCCTTAGACACTTGGACGTTGTCTAAGTACATTTAAGCCACATTTACATTGTCTGTAAACAGATAAATGCCAGGAAAGGAAAGGAGTTGTTTCAATACTGCATTAACAAACAACTATAATCCCTTTCTACAGCTTCATCTGTAGTGATGCTATTGTTTGGTATTTTGACCTGAGGATGGTTCTAGAAGAAGGGTCCAGGAGTGTAGAGTCCATGCCCGCCTGACTATACTGTAAACACTAACACCATTGACATTGACATATTGACATATTTGTTGGCCATTGATTATGGCACTAGAAAGAAGTCAGGAGGAAACCTAAAACATTAGAACACGTGCTCTGGGCTGTGTGAATATCCACAGTAAATTTGCTGTCAGTCTGTCCAGATGCATTAGAGATCCTGATGATTACGGCTCGTTGCAGCGAAAGCCTTTGATAATGGTGGGTTTCATTTCAACAGCAGTGCTGGTTTTGTTTCTGCATTCGTTAAATGCCGGCTATCTGTGTTTGGAAAAAGATCAATTCATCTTTGTGCTGCAGGGCGTCCTGCTGGGCTTTTACACTGAGGGTGTTGATGAGTTTCTTCAGCCTCCTACTGTACATTAGCCACACGCTCATTAAAGCTCATCAAGCTCATTAAACAACAGACTCAACGTGACGAGGAGTATGCTGTTAAGATTACAGAGCTTCTGCGAATAATAATAAGTTGTCAGTGAGAGACAGTGGAGAACAGATCTAAAACTAGCTAATGTCCCTGTTAAACATCAGCTGACACGTTTGATATGCAGACTGTCCTTACAAAAAACATGACAGCACACTTTGTGCAAATGCATAAAGTGGCCTGACATTTTCCTAGCAAGTGACCTCTTGTGGTCACGCACAGTGTGACTTTCTTAGAGAAGCGAATGTTGAAATAGCTCGACAGTGTTAGTGGGTGACACACTGAGATGCTACACAACTGCACAGCTGTAGCCGCTTCAGAAACGCCTGAGCACAGCCCATCAGGCAGAACAGCTGGTGCTCCTGTGGAGCAGGGCTGCCTGCTCGATCGTACATTGGAATAATGCTTAAAATAAGTTCAGTCAGGAAGACTGTCTCTAACAGATATGCTACGCTTTTCAGTGGCCAGTCATATTCTGTCTATCAAACTATAACTGCCCACCACAGGTCCACTCCTCATCTCATCTAGATGTTCATCCATCCTCTCTCAACCACCTCCTCCTCTAGACTCCATGGGAGGGAAATCCTATATCTACCCAGCGTGCAGTGGCAAAGAAGCTGTTTTTGATTTGACTGGCTGTCAGGGCCAAGAAAGACACTGACAAGCAATTTGACTTGTTACCTTGTATATAGAACAATGAATTAACAGCTGATGAGGCTGTTGCAACAAGCAACAGCAAAAAGAGATCAAAGAGAGGTAGGACTGAAGGGACGAATGTAACAGTTGATTTGTTGGAAATTAATACAGCATTTAATTATTTTTACAGGGCTGAAAAGCTGATAGCTGTGTTGTGAGATGTATTTGGGATCTTACGTATGAATATTCAGTAATAAATAGGAATGATGAAAGATGATGGTTCAGTAAGGGAAGTTTTCATAATGCAAGGTGTTTTCACAAAATTCTGTGTAGCCAAAACAGACAGAGAAGAATCCTGCTCCTGTCTTCCATCCATTCCTCTGCTAGGGTTGGAATTGGAGATGGTTCATTACCAATAGCAATAAGAGCTAACTGCCAAATACAGAATCGAAACTGGATGATGTTATTCTGTTCCAAACACCTCCACCTCCAGACCCGCACTGTCCAATGTGATGGGTTTGTCTCTGGATATTAAAATAAACAATCACCACTTACTATGGATCGCTTAACACAAATCAAACACAAGATCCTGACAAACATGGATATAACTTTAAGCTCTAAAGCAGTTTGAATCAAAAGCAGAAACTCTATTATAAAATGTGGAATCATAATGATATTGATATTGTAATGGATGCTGGACCTTAATGGATGCCTTTGCCTTTTTTCCTGAAGGAACATTTGTGAGAATGAAACCACTCATTACAAAATGTGCAGTGAAGAAGTGTCCTGTAGAGTTCACCTGTTTCTGTCTGTCCCTCTTCCATTACACTGGGTGTTGTGCCCAAGTGTCCAACTCTTCATTAGTCCTCATCTGGCAGCGCAGCTGTTGTTCTGTTCCACAAATGTTCTATTCTACCTACTGAAGATACTTGTTATGGATGAATGAAATCATGTTATGTTCATACACCATAATAAACGAGACTCATGATTCATGACACCAGTCCCGTCCTTAAAGACTGGATACTGCTGTTCAGATCTTGTCTACCATCAGTTAGTGTTATTTTCAGTGTGACTGTGAGGGTGGTTTATTAAACTGTAATATGTCTTATTAAACTGTCATAAATGATTCATTACAGTAAGAGCAACTGCACAACCAACAGGAAACCTGAAGTTTAATAATAATGTATGGATAATAACAATAATACACTATCAGTCTCAACACTCTCTCTTCTTTGTTTATTGTCTCTGCTTGATCCACAGTGGAATGGAACCACTTGAGGAAGAAAACTAATGGCCACTATAAAGAGGAAGCAGAACTGTGGGATTAGGTGTGACCAAATAATTTTAATATTTTCAGTACTAAGAGAGTAATAACTCGCAAGCATCAGATGAAAATCGCAGTCAAGCAGGGGGTTGACTAGAAAGAAAGAAAATCCTGCCTTATAGTCACAGATCTGCTGCTCTCATTGGGAAACTGCAGTTACTATGAAATATGGTCAAATTGAGGCTGGAAGTAGTCTGCGACCAAACATGCCGAGCTATTTAACATCTGCAAAAGTTCTAAACCCAAACAAAAGGAAAACAACTGAGTCACTAGTAGTAGTCATTTATATTTTTGCCATTTTATCCTGATTATCATATTCAATATTGGGAGCAATACCACCAAAAACCTGCATTTAATAAGTTAATCACTGTGTGTGGGATGTGAACATATATGGACATATTGTCAATTTTTATTAATCTGACTAACCTGACATTATACTTCTTTATATAGTGTATATGCTGTGTTTTTCATGTTCAGTCCACCTTATCTATTTAAGTAGATCTCAAGCCATTAGTAATAAAGCTTTGATTTTGTTCATCAGTTCCTCACAATAGTCTTTAAAATCTGATGTCTGATAAAAGTCTACTACACATCCTTTACTACTGCCAAATATGGAAGCAAATATGGCAATCAGAAAAAAAAACTCATTTCTTAGAAAGCAAACAAACAAACTTGTGTTTGGTCAAAACTTTTAGTTCCACTTTGAGTTACAGCAAGTTTAGGATTAGGTGGTAAAAGTAGTCAGAGGTCAAAGTATATCAAGAGACCAAGAGAAACATTTAGCAAAGTTACAGCCTGAAAAGAGAAACAACAAAAACAGCAAAGGAACCTTTAAAAGCAGGAAGGAGCCGGCTCACACACCTCAAACTCTTCTCTGCATTCGGTCCTTCAGAGGTTAGCATCAGGGCGTAGGGAAAAGCAGAAAGCATTAGGAGAAAAACCTCAAGTCCATTCATTCATTTAGTCTGTGATGGAGACATGAAAGCAGGAGGAGGAGATTCTCTTGGAGAAGAGTACCCACAGAATGCAACCTGTCAGGGGCTATTTACAGATTTCAGTTTAATGGAAGCTCCGGGGGAAGGAAGAAGAAGAAGGTGGATGACAGATGATACAACTTTGCCAAAACAAAGATAAAGTGCAAACATTAACAAATGGAAAAGAATATGGCTCTTAATCATTCTCGGTTTTTATGCGCTGCCACCATTCTCATAACTCGTGCTGTTTGGTTGAGAGCGAGGCATGATGATGGGAGAAGAGAGGGAAAATATGTGACACAGGTCCCCTGATGGATTCACATCAACTCCACTGTGGTCATGTGTTTTAAAGCAAACAGTACACAGTAAAAGGTTTTAGTTCCTCATTATGAATTATTGTAGCAATGATAATTATGGCACATTAAAAATAAAGCTGAAATGGTTTCTTTTGTTTTGACAGGCTGAGTTTTAAGAACAATGGTGGTCTGTAGCCACATTTTTGTGTTTACATGTTGCTGCTGTATACACACATACATATCAAATTATCATACAGCATATCTTGGTGGGAGGTGATATTCCAGCACAGAAAGTCTATACACCTTGCATACAGAGTGCGAGAAAGAGGGTGTTGAAAGGGGCCCGGCAGCTGTTTTTGTCCCCGGCACCTTCGCAGCTTAACCTGGCCGCACACCATGACACCTTGGTCCAGGTGGCAGACGGTGGTAAGCAGGGGTGGTATGTGTGCCGGTACCAACAAATCCGAGTCTCACACTTGGTTCATCATTGTTAGAAATACACAAGATGCACAAGTTGCTTCTGCAGTTCGCTGACACCCTCAGATAGTTACTGTATTGTTGCTAAAAGGTGAGGGGGAGAGAGTGTAAACAGAGGACAGTTGCCTCTACAGTTACTGTACATGCTGCTAATAAAGAGTGCAGATTCAGTAGTTTAATATTTGCTCAATCATAAATCTGAAGTCTCCGAGCGCGTGCTTTTTGAAGTTTGAAAAAATATCTCTAATGACATCATTATGACATCTCCACCAGGTCATTTTCTCAGACTTCACAGTGTTCCCCCAGAGCCATAGAAGACATGATGCAACTGTCTTCACAGGCTGGGTACTAACCATGATCCATAAACCATAAACATATCAGTAGTGTGTCAACTTGGTGCAGTTCATCTCTCATCATTCCAATCATTTTACAAATCAGATAGATATTTATTGGCTAGATATGGTTCAAGTCGGGACTGTTATAAAGGAGACAATTGGCTTTTAGGGGGAAGAAGTGGGATATGTGTCGCCCAACTGGCATATCTTGACTTTTCTATTCAAAATGCTTCAACATCCTCTCTGTTCACTCATGAAGTGCATGTCAGCATGGACAACTAATGAACATTATAACCCTTAACAGTGGAGATCAGCACCTCTGCAGCTGGCTGCTGCTACAGACAAGGTGAGAGAAGCAGGGTCTTTATTTCTCTCTTTCACTCTGCCCCATGCTCCCTCCTCCAGAGCTCCCTCTGTGTGCAAGCAGTGGCTCTGTCCCTCTGCTCCCCCCAGTCCTTCCCACATAAGACTCTGCAGAGCCACCACTATAAGAGAGTGACCTCCCACACAGCACTGTAAAAGTGACGTGTCAGAGCACAGCTGGAAAGTGCTCAGCTGAGGGCGCTTTTCTTGATGTCCTATTCTTGAGTGTGTATTGGTGAGGTTGGTGCATTTGGCCCATCTTTGTTATATATATACCTATTGCAGGGGTCAGGGCCACCACTGCACAACAAGTTCAGCAAACACATTCATAATTTAATGCATTTATAGATTAATCATTAAGTCAATAATCATGATGATGATGATTAACAGCAGTTGATTGGCACACCTGCCAACCTCCAGACATCGGAGGCTAAACTGGGAGATGAAACCTGATGTGAAGTCAGGAGGACATGAAGGAAGCAGGCATCAAAATATCAGACTAATATATCAAAGTAGAATCAATTAAAAGCAAAAGTCAGGCACAGTTTTATATTAGAACGTACTCGTGGGTGAAACTGGATGTTTGGTTGTGGAATCCCTGAGTTTTGAGCTGCAGACATTGCATACCACTGTGTTCTTCTTGCTATTGTCATTAACGATATGATCCTTGCACTAGAACTCATTCACTCGAGTGTCAAAAAACAATATATTAACTTGGTTTTGGTCCCTGGTTTTGTCTATAAAGCTGTCACCATGTTTCAACGATATGATATTTGAATGCAAGAGCTGCAAAGTTTCAATAAATCGTTCATTTCTGCAACCCAACATTTGTGTTGGGGCTCTACCAGGATTTAAGACTCACTACCAGTAGGTCTTACAGTGTTCATATCTGCAAATTATTCAAAAATATTCTTTGCACTAATAAAACCATATCCAACACATCTTGACTTGAGGCAGAGCATGCACACTACTGCTCCATACTGATTTGATCATACATGATTGATCATATAATCATTTAGGCCTAAAGCAGGGTTAGGGTTAAAGCAGTGTGAGGTTTGATCAAAAGGTTGCACAGTAGCTTTTCTTTCCTCAGCAACTATCAGTGATGTGCCACCTGACACACCTTCGACCTTCACTGCATGTTCAGCTAACGGTTGCTCTGTAGAGTGAGGAAATTAGTCTAATTGAGTGACATTAATATCAGCTTCTTTCTGCAGGAACATAACATAAAAGTTCCAATCTGTCCTCTTATAACCCAGCAGGTACCTCATCATTCTGGCCATGGCAGCCTCATACATTACACAATTAAGAAAGATTAATGTGATCATTATAGAAAAACAGGAGAGCAATGCCCACGACTCATTCATTAATTTAAGTCTCATATTTCACCATTGATTAAATCCTTCAGACGATGGTTTCCAAAAGTTTTGAAATGTATTTGAGGATGTTTTCCATTACACTGACACTTGAGTCTACACTTTGTTTTCTTGACTCCTGAATGTGTTTAGGCATATGTGGTTACACTCTACTGTTGACTAACTGTATCTATAATATTTCTATAATATATGCCAAAGACCACCGTCCTCCTGAACCTTAACAAGTGCTATTGGTGTCTAAACAGAACTATAAAACTGCAGCATCAGCAGGACCAGAGTTACAGGGTGTGATGTGACTACATGCAGTGGTGTGTCTGCAGTCCTACCGGTGCATATATGTGTGTTGTCACCATGACACGCAAAGAGAGGACATTGAAAATCTGTGTCAAACCCAACCATCATGTGTCACAGGCTACAACCCAGAGACCAAATAGCCGTCAGTATAAACACGTCTCTTCAATGAACTGTATGATGAACTGCTCCCAACTGACAAATAACACTTTTCTGTGATTACATCTCTAACCCTATAACAGTATATGTGTTACATGTTTGTAAGTGTTGCAGCTGCTTTGTAATTTGAACACAATTAACCATCTTATTTAGCCACAGGTCCAGTCAATAATTCAACCTTTACTCGCTCTTGTTCACTCTTTTCTTCTTGTTTCATAGTGAATTGAGCAAAACATGTGACATGTTTGTCATTGTGTGCTCCTGCGTACATGCTGAGCTTTGTTTCTGTGAACTGCTTGACCACTTGGCTATTTAGACTTTGTGATGATTGGCCAAACTGTTCACAGATGGCAAGAGTGATGGTCCTGGCTTCTCAAAACTGTTTCTAGAAGTCACTGGAGGATCCCATTTGCCAAGTTGAGTATTAAATGACTTTCAGTCCTCTGATCTTAAGAAATAACCTGTAAATGGGAGATGCTGAGAATTAAATACTCATTCAAATTCATTTGTAAATTAATGTGCAAACAATTCACATCTTCTAAAATGTGAAGATTTGCTACTGCTCTGTACAGGTAGAATCATTTTCAGTTCAGTCACATTAGCGCCTGTTAGAGATGACATCCATCCCACACACCCCTGCCCTCAAACCCCCAGGACATGAGTAAAAGTTGTCAGTAGTAAAAAAAATTATAATGTTCTCTCTTTTTAAGAAAGAGTGGCCTGTCAGAGCCAGGAGCCTCCCCATCCATTAACTCCTGATTGTTGACACCTCGAAGGACACTATCTCGCCTATATCATGGCCACTTACCAAAGGAAAAAATAAGACCATTCATATATATTTGATGCATTCTGCAAGAGGTTGTGTCTGACTGGTACCTGCAACAGTTATTTACATCCCATAATGGTCTTATGCAATGAAAATATTGTTCACCGCTCCAGTAAATAGCATGAGCCTTAGACACAACCTGGCAATGGGAAATATTCCTGGTGCACTCAGTTCACTGAACTCACCTATGAGCAAAAAAGATAAAACCCTATTGGTTAACAGGAAGTAAATGTAAATTGTATATTTAACAACAAGACTGCTTAGCTATCCTGCGATGGTACTATCAGTAACAAGATTTTCTTGGACAAATAATGATCATGTTGGCTGCAGCCTGAAGTAACGAACTGAGTAGTGAATGGGAGGAGAGATAATCTCATCTGATCCAAAGTATCAGTAGAGGGACTCTTTTTACTGTGGTCTTCAGGGGGTGTTAAGAGGATCCATGAAGGGATTTCATTTTTATCAGTGTTGCAAATGAGATATTCATTTTTCATTAATTTTATCTGTAATGTGGGCGTGTCAGCTGACACCAGCAGAGGTCTGTAGGCCAGATGTTTCTCCCAGCGGTAACTCCTTTGGTAGTTTCTCCGCTTTTCTCCTCAGTGTTTCCTTTTCCGGCTGCATCTCAGTCACCATAGCTGTCTCTGAACAGGCTCAAAGAGATACTGAAGTCACTCATTGTAATTACATGCATATTAGGTAGATAGTATAGTTGTATTATTCATGTTAGTTTGGCAGCCTATTGCAGTAGATTGTAGTCAAAGGCGTTGACTGCATTTCTGTTTCTATGGTTACTCTCACAGGCGGATACAAGCCAGGGCTTTGATGTAAATGGAGAACAGTTTGACTGGTACTGCTTAGTAGGTGTCCATTGTCAAAAATTAATGGGCACCTTTCAGCCAATCAGAATTAAGAAGGCTATTTACTCAGACCACAGTATGGGGCTCTTTCAGTGGAAGTGCATTGATGGAGCACATTGCCCTTTATGGTACACTGTAACTCTTAACTGCTCCAGTGCGGGACCATTTCCACCATTACTCATGCAGTTCCACAAAACATGGAAGAACGTGTTCCAGTTAGAGAACTACTGAAGCTCGTTTCTAGTTTATACACTGGTGATTATTATAAGCTTCGACATGATTTCTGACTAAGTCTCAGACCTTGAAGTCATGTACTCAACAGCTGCGGGTACTGCCCTGAAGAACACCTGTTTGTTCTCCGGTGCAACGAAAAGGAAAATGCTCTGTGTGCATGACGATAATGTGCTTATTAAATAACAAATATGATGTGATCACAAATCCTGAAATTACATGAGAATGTCTGTTGTGGGCAGTTTAGTATATTGTCGAGTCATTTCTGCGACCTCCACTCCTAAACATTTCCGACAGCACTTGAACGCAGCAGAGCGTAATGACAGCCTCGGCAACAGCGGAGACCGACAGGAGCTTCTGAGCGATGTAGAGGACTGGCACATGAAGTTCTCCTGTTTTCTCTCCTCAGACATATGAATGACGGGTTGCTCTTTGCGTGGATTAATGCACGCGGGCACCGTAAGTTTATTTTGCGTGTTTGCGCATCATGTGATGAGAGCTGAGAAGACGCTGCAGCTTTGTGCAACAGGAGCGCAACACAGACATCACATCTAGTTTTGATTCTGACTTGAAACGCGCGGGATGAGAGAAGATGAGAAAAGGCTTGATGGCAAAACAACGGTGAGTGAACTAAACTTAGACCTGGAGGTTTGTGTGAATGGGTAGTTAGGCTACAGTGCTGTAGGATGCGTTTGGGTTGCCACAGGTGCCTCCCCGTCTGTCAGCAGACCTGCTGCATTTCCACTGTAGTTCATAAAGAAGCCTGGTGCGGTCAGTCCCTGCAGCAGCTGCCCTTCGTTCACTCTGGGGTTTGTTCCGTGGTGCCACAGTCTGTTATCATCAGGTGCTTTTTGGAAAATCGTGCAGCTACTGAAATCGTCATGTGTGACACATGTGACCTTAAAACACCACAAAGTAAAAAGATATAGCTTTCTGGTCTGTCTGTGCGACAATATCAGAAAAGACAACACTTTACTAAAGTGACTATAGACATTCCTCTATATTTAAAATAAATAATGAAATTGGACGATTTAGAGCTGAAACAAGTGTTTTATTGATCACTTTGTTGATTAGTTGAGCAACATCATTCTTCATGTGGGTCATTCCTGGCTGCAGCTTCTCTGGTGTGAGGACTTCTTGTTGTTTTGTGTGTGTGTGTGTGTGTGTGTGTTTCCCATCTCTTTGGTTTTTGGACTTTAAGTCAGAAAAAAACAAGCATGTTCAACACTTTGATGCTCATCAGATTAGTTTTATCCTGTTCTATTTATGAGTGATTGCCCATTTTCTCAAAGGTGAGAAGTAAAATTCTGTGTCCTCAATGTCCTTAAAGATTAAAAAAAAGTATAGTACACACTAACCATTAAGAAGCAAATCTTGATTGTGACGTAAGCTTATGGTATGTGTGCACCAGATTGCACATCTTTGGGGAGTTGGTTAAATTCCTTTTTCATTAATTTTGCTAGCTCAGAATAATCAAATTGTAATGTACACTGAGGGGGATACTGGAATCAGCCAATTAAAAAGCAAACTGTGATTTTCAGTTGTAGGACGTGATCTCCCTATACATTGGTAAAGATTCCTACAACAAAGTTTGGATGTGACCTCCGTGTACTACAGTAGAGCAATAGCATATCTGATGCATGCTCCATCGCAGCCATATCTGTTGGATTAATATGATGGAGCATCATGTTGCCTAATGCAGCACTGATTAACAATGTCCAGTCAATATATGAGTGTTGTCTGAAGTTGTGTTTAGATGCACCGGTCCTGTCCGTCTGTGTGTTTCGTGGAACATGTCAGACTGAGGTCACAGAGATAAGAAGTAATCCTGAGTGGTCGGTCTCATGATGGGGTCCAGTCAGTAGGGCTGCGTGAACTGGCAGCAGAACTGGAGTGAAGAGTGGGTGCACTGAGTCACAATGCATGTCTGTGTGTCGGAGATAGAAAAAGAGATGAGTGGTAGATAAAGCTGCTTACCATTATTTAACCAGTCACCTTAGGAATGGGCAGTTTATTGATAATCTATTGGTATCATGATATGAGACAAGATATCATCTTAGGTTTTGGATATCAAACTGATTTTAAAGGCTCCATTACAGTAAAGTGAGATAACTTTCTGAACTTTCCACACTGCTCTGGCTGTTCTATTGTGTGAAATCAACAATAGCCATCCCGGCTGTCTCTGACTCTTCCTAACTGAATTGTGTCTGGAGTTTTATTCCTGCTGAGGTTTCCTAATGTAGAGCTGCTGTAGATGCAGGTGGGGTAACCCTGAATGGGCAGAGCTAAATAGTTTATCTGTAGACCAGCAGTCAGATTTAAAAAACGCAGCAGCTGGTAATATAGCAGTACAGATGCCTGCATGATTCCTACCCTCTGTCTGCAGGACATTGGCAGTCTGTTTATAGGCACATGGAATTACTGGAACCAGCTTCACTTCATATTCACTTAAAAAAATAGGATATGACATACTGAATTAATTACATAATTACTTAGTATGACACATACAGATAATTACTTAAATAATTTGCCTTCGTCTGTCACCTGCTGAAATAAAATGAGGGAGCAATTTGCAATTAATCCTTCAAGTTCTTAAACTGACATAGTCAGACCAGATCTATCTGTAGTGCAGGAGTTGGGGGGGTGTGTGTGTGTAATATTCAATGCACACTGGGGTGAGTGGAAACATACTGCAGCAGCCAAATGTTGTGTTTTTCTTTGGGCCAGCAGACTCTCCACCCTCCCATCTGCACGCACCCAATCCTACATACCCTAAACATTAATGCATAATGTACAGTATACTGTAAGTAATGGCAGCCTTGATAGTCAAGCCTGCAGCCTCATCTGTTTTGTAGCCACTGTCTGCGGTCTTCACCTCTGCCTGCCTGGTCTTCAGCTCAGACTGGGCCGGACAAGCATGACAAAGTAGAGTCCATCCCATGATATAAGAAAAAAAGCTTAAATCAAGGAAGCCTGAATGTGGTGATACAGGTAGTCCAGTAAAGACAGGCTGTCTCTGCCTCTCACAGGACAGTAAGCTCTGGACCTGCTGTAGAACAGTCTCATTTCATCTCAAAGGCACCAATAACTGAAGGTGTAATGGCCACTTTGTGTTTTTGCATATGTCCAGACGTAGAAGGCTTGCATGTGTCTCTCAAGTCACAAGATTTCAACAAAAAACACACACACCAAACTACAGAGCAGTTCTGCAAAAGTCATAAACACTCCACCATGAATTGAATCAGAACCTGAGCAAGTTTTATAATCAATGTGTCTGATAAACTCTACAACAGTGGAAAGTCTTCCAGTGATCACTATTGTTGGCCGCAAGAAACAGCACACATACTACTACATCTGCATCTACCACCAGTGAAATGACTTAAATAAAAATGTCCCCACAACAGCTGAAAAACTTTTATTGCTACGTGTCAAACTGTTCTCGACGGCCAGTGAAGAGCTACGAGTTCAGCACAGCATTTAATCTGTAATGACCAGCACAAACTGCTACACCAGCCTCCAGCCTCAGACAACTGAGAAGCATGAAAGCATGAAGCTGCTCATAAGTTTGACCATGTTTTATGTTGTTCTACTGTTTATTTTGAAAGTTATCCCGTCTCACTTGTATGTTGCATAGCTAATGAGGCTGGGATGATGTTGGAGTATTGTTTAACACTGAATGACAGTCGAGAGAAACTGTGTAAATGTTAAAACCCTTATTAGAAGCGAACATTATAAGAAGAGCAGTAGGTCAGGTCCTGGTGAGATGATTTTTCATGTTGCTTTTTGCGGAAACTGCAGAGCCTTACCTTTGTAGTTAAGCCTTTTCTGTGTGTGTGTGTGTGTGTGTGTGTGTGTGTGTTTTACTTTGTGTGTGTGTGTGTGTGATTTACTTGTAAATGGTCAAACTGCAGGATTTCATTTTCTTGGCAGTGTTGTGTGACCGTGATTAGTACCCAGCAGCTGGCATGCACAGACCCTGAAGCTGCCCAGCGAGCGGAGAGGGGGAAGATAATGAACTGGCTTTGAAAAAAAAACTGAAGTGTGATACAGAGCAGGCCAGGAACACTGTGAAGCATGAAGTTCGATCAGAGAGCATAGGTGGAGCCTTGGAGCTGGTTTAGAGTCAGGCTGAGGGTGGCATTACTCTTCAGTCTTTTGATTGGTGGGTTATTTTATGGCTTCTAAACTCAAAAACACCACGATGTTCCTGTCAGTGCATGATTTGCCATACAAAACAGAGCAGTTTACAGGTGCACATGAACACACCATAAAACCCCTGCCCCTGTATATGTCAAACCTACATTACTCCACCCTCCCGCCTGTGCAGGAAAGAGCTCACAGAGGCTTGAGTGGAGTCACCATCCCAACCTTCTTAAATTCAAAAGCGGATCCTCAAGTGAATGTCCAACAAGCTGACCGGTTGGCTCAAAGCTCGTTTGGAGGCGGCCTTGAAACATTCATGTTATTACATAAACTAAGCCTCAAAATCCACATAAGAATAAAACAAACAACCACATGAATGTCTATTAAAAAAAAAAAAGCCTGTGCCCATTCGCCCACATGAAGCTCGGAGAAACATGTTTCAGCCTTTACACCCTACCAGTGAGGCAAAAGAACTGACCATAGACACCATGTGTAGGGGAGGCGCATGGCTGCCTGTCTGCACTTTCTACTGGCCAACAGTGGGAGTTTGCAACGCCAAGCAACAGGAGCTGCACTGCGTTTAGAGAGGCACTCATGTCTTGGAAGGGACTATAATTGTAGATAATGTTCTAATGGTACACCTCCTGTTAATTAATTGCAATTAACAACTGACAAATCCTTAATGTCTGCTCTGATGAAAGAGTCATTTTGTCATTTTTCCCTCAGTTTCTTTACGGAAATGCAGAGATTTCAGACACAACTCATGTTAGCTTAGAGTTCTTATATTCGAAGAGTGTCTTCATAAGTTATTGAAAAAAGTTTCTGAAGATGTTTGCCCATAGTGTTTTTTATAGCGTTTGGATGTTTGGATTAATCATAATTGTCATAATAATGGTGTTTCTGTTGTCTGTCCTGATTGGCTTTCAATCATTTTTTTACTTTGTGGCAAATGTTTGACACAGAGACAGACAAGAGAGGAGGAAGACAAAGAGCAGGCAGGAGAAAATTACACCTGCTGAGATAAAAGCTAAGCTATGATTTCTATAATCGGATGTGCAGTCATGCACGTCGAGCCTCTATCAGTTTGCACCGTAGCCGCCCGCTGTCTGATCATACAAACTTATTAGCTAATTCTGCTGTTTCAGAGGTGGAATTGGTGTTTAAATTCCTCACACATCAGACGTGTACGAAGATGACACCGTTCATGACAGCGCGAGAATATTTTCACATCGCCGTCCTTGCACGTCCGCTATCAAGCAGCACGAGCGCATTGTATGTAGAAGTGTTGGGCAGAGTGGAGCATAAGTCAGAGAATGTGGTCAGTCGTTATCCCATCGGCCTGTCTCATTATTCATTTAAAAACCTTTATTCGGCTCTTCAAAACACAGCGGTGCTTTGTGGAAATTGCCCAGCAAACAGAGAGCAGCGTGCAGAATGGCTTTTTCAAGTGGGAAAGTAATGTTGTCTGGAAGATTCAGGGTGCCTGGTTCTGAATAACTGAATGACTTATTATAGAGTCAAAGGCTGAGCTGGCTTTTAAAGTCTAATTTACAATTGCAGAGATATATATGGAGTATGTATGTATTAAGGTGGAATTTCTGACTTATTATCAGAGGAGGATTTATATTTTACAATTCAGTGATCTATTCAAAACATAAAATGCCAAAAATAATATGTAACAAGAAACTTCACCACCAAGCACATGCATAAAGTGAAGTTATCTAGGTGGAAGAACCAGTGCAAAAAAAAATACTACAGGTAAAAACTGGACAAATGAAAGTGTACTAAAATTATTAATGACCCACTGTAGTTAGAGGCTGCAGATGTGTCACATATGCAGCATCTTTATCAGCATCTGTCCGGTATCTAGTGTCGGATGCACAGTGCGGCATGGTGATTCACTGCTGTTCGTGCGTATGCTCGGTTCTGGGACGATAAGAATTGATGAGGCAGATGCAGCCACATTATTAACAGTCTTCAGTCCGGGGCAACGGATGCTGCGTGAAGTGTTTGGTGGGCTTGTATTGTCGTTAAGTTATTTTAATTACACATGGCTTTGACACATAAAGGTTATTAAGAGAATCAAATCAGTTGAAACAAACCGCAGTGATGGGAGCAGGCCAGTTAGTTTATTAACTGAGTGATATTAGTTACAGAGTCATGGATGACTCTTCACTGTGAACGTATGAGACTGTAACTACTCTGAATAAACTGAGAATGCTGATTGTTTAAGTCTCTGTCGGTGAATGAACAGGGCCACAGTGTTCCTGAGCAGTTGTGTTACCCACAGGTAGGGGCTGGCCACTAAGCCTGGACTACCTGCCTTCCTGCCTTTGCAATCAAGGACAACAAATCAATAGCACTCCTCTCTTAGCAAGGCACCACTGAACACCGTATTGCAGACAGACAGACAGGCAGGGCCTTGCACAACAGTCATACTGACTGTCATCTCCCACAACAGCCGCCTAATTCTTTGTTTCTTGCTCACTTCCCATGAGTCACTGTACTTACTGAAAGTCTGTTTCCTTTGCATATTTAATTGTGTAAAAAGTAAACAAAACGCAGTCATTGAACCATCAGATAAAGGGGCTAGTCAATCACTAGTCAGTTTGAATTATAGTGGATAGAACCCCCCTACCATCCCCCAATAAAATTGCAGCATTTTGAAATTAAAATGTCGTCTATGCCCCGTCTTTAATTTGATCTTATAACAAAGAGTTCATCACTGTGCTGCTTGTGTTTCTTCATGTTTTTGGATTGATGGTTGGACTTTTTGTATTGACTGTTGGTTTTGACCCTGCCAGACACACCACCCAATAAGCCTATTGTTTCGGATTTTATCCTTGTCATTAAACCTATGAACTGTTCCTGCTTCATGTCCTGTCATGTCCATCCTCAGGACTGTCAAACAAAGTCTATTAATATAGACTTATCGGTTTATAGTCCTTAAACAAGGTTTTCATGTGTAACTCAACTCTGTTACCTTTCGATTTATTATTTTAGGCTCTCTGTGGGCTTCAGGGTTGTTAACTGTTGAAGTGAAGCACGCAGGAATGCAACTCCGCCTCCTGGTCAAGTCTGGATCGTCATGGTCTTGGTGGTAGATGATGGGGCTACTTCCTCCAAAGTGTTCTTGAATCAGTCAAGCCCACATCATTTGCTGGACACCACCTCCCCACTTTACTTCTTTGATCATGACATTCAGTTATACATGTCATATACATGTCATCACTGGTTAGATGTGGCAGAGAGAACTACGGACTCAAACAACAAGAGAGGTGAGAAGAAGTGACTGCGGAAGCAAACCCAAAATTAGCCCCATTCCAATGGCAGATCAGCGAAGCAGCGCTGTTGATTCTCCGTATGATAAATGCTGCAGCCTGTGCTGGGTTTAGTTTAACGCCAACTAATTCTGCATGGTGACAGTAAAGGACGGCAGGAGAGAGAGATTTAGGCCTCTTAGTTGTGAAGCCTTTCATTGCACATGCGGTCTCTTGCCCAGTGCTAGATGTTCAGCGCTGCTGTTATTGATGGCACCGATGTGTCACGTCTACGTGTGGTGTGTCGTTCAAACCAGACAGGTTCAAACTTGGATAATCTTAATAATACATATAATAAAGTGAGACTATATAATCCAAATGCAAACATGTCACAGTTCCTCCCACGCTGATTGTGATCGACCAGCAGGAAGAAAAACCCGCTGATTAATGCTCCACTGGACAGTGAACAGAAAAGATCTTTCTACATGTGACTCAAAATAATGGACATTTATTGTGACCTTGGCAGCTGACTCTGCTGAGAGAGATCCATGCATTGATCCCTCTATCACAGTGTGAATTACATCCTGAAAGCGACTGTCAGTCACTGTTTGAGTGACAAATTGAATGAGTGTGTGCCATTACCCTCTGCCTGCAGCTCGCAAGAGGGGCGTCGTCCCCAGACAACAGCACGATGAACTAGGCACCAAATATAGTCCATCTTGTGAAAAACAGACTTTGGAAAGGTTTTACAATATTCCAACAAAACAGATCATGTTTATATATTTTTAAAACAGCAGGGATATTGACAGGCTGTCATGAAAATTCCCCTACAAACACTTAAAGACTACATTAACAGCTGTAAACACTTTATTGACATGTGCTGTTAACATTGCATGTCAAAGAACAGGCTTGTTGTTGACTGTTGACCCTACACACTCAGCATGTGTATTTATCTGGAGATGCATTTCTGTCTGTCTGTCATTCTGAATTCACTCTCAGCTAGGCTTTCCACTGTCTACACAAGCTTGTCAGTTACTACAAAAGCACCTACCTGCTGCTGCTGGAAACCAGGTGGATGAGACCAGAGATATACTGACTAGAAAACAAAAACAAGGAGGTGAAAATGACAAAAGCTTTGGTGCAGCTGAAAAGAACAACAGAGTTGATGATTGAGTTCATCAATACAAGTCACTATTTTCACGACACATCATTGATCCATTGTGTAATATAAAAGTATTACTTTTTTACAGATTTATAATCCCGTGGACAATGATATCCCTCCGTTAGTGCCAGTCAGAAGTAAAATTAAATATTTTACTAATAAATATTAGCACACAGGGAGCAATTTAAGGGAAACATCATCTTTTAGTGGCTTAAGGCTCTCATCCATGATAATGAATAGAGAGCATTTGATTTAATTCATTAAACTTGTATGGAAAGTCTAGAGAGAGGGCTCCCAGTCCGATCAATTCAAATAATAATAATAACGATCAGTAATAATTTAAAAACATTTCTGATAAACACTTCTTTGTCTTTCATATCTTTTTATTTGAGTGGTCTTTGCTGCTGCTAGAGCAATATATAAGTAAACCATTTGATCAAAGTCAGATCAGTGCACCACAGTAGAGTGCTCAGAAAAAGACATTCAAGAGAAAACTTGGAGTGGATACAGCTTGCACATAATGTAAGGCTGTCAAAGTCACAGCTATGGCAAAGGGCAACGTCTACCTTCCACAGTAGAGTGTGTTGACGGGGTGGAGCCATTTGTGTTGATGTTACAGCTGCTCATCAAAGTTCCCTAAAGTCAGATGTAAGGAGGCAGAAATTGGCTTTATTCTTTAAATATGTTAACTTCTATTCAAATGTCAGTGGTAAATTTACCTGTGCACTGAATCACAGCTAAATGCAACTAATGTAATGTAATGTAATTACCAAATAACATCTGTGTTTACCTACAAATATTAACAAATGCATTGGCTTTCCAGGAAACTCCCCAGGAAATAAGGATTGTTTCTCTTATGATACATTATGCCTCAAGCTTGCTCTCTGTATAATAAAGATGGAGTGTCGGTCATGCCGTGTCAAAACATCTAATTGAATGTGAAATGAAGTGGAGCTATGCGTGACCTATCCTTTCATCTGTCTTAATCTGTCAGTCCACTTTCTCTTGCCTGTCATTTCAACACTCTGTCATGCACTTTGTTTCATATTTGGCTGAATTAAGTGAGGGCACTTTGACTTCATCCTCTCATTTCGCTCCCTTGTCTGCATTTGTTTCTCCTCCTTTCCTCCGTGTTCAGTGTTTAGCATTGTCACTTCACAGCAGAGTGGTGTGAAATTCGGCCATTACTGAATTTTAAACGTGGAGTCTGAGAATTTAAAGGTCAGTATGGACTGTTTGCATACAGGCTGAATGGTGTCCCGACACTCAGGCTAGTGTTAGAATGTCGGCAGCTTTATGATGACGCAAAATCACTTCTGCAATCTCCCTCTTCTGGAAAGGTCATCCATTTTCCAGGTGAGATGACAGCTGAGTAATGGCCCTGAATGGCGGACTCCCCAGGCGTGACTGGCTGGTCTGTGAATGATTTAGGGCTGAAGTCCTTCAAATAGCGTTCTGAATCTATCATTGTTGTAAAAGCTAGCGTCTTACCAGAGCCTAAATTTCAGATATCTGCTCCTACATCAACTGCAGAGATGATTATGTTTTACTCTAGCAACATCTTTGTCTTTGCAGAACTAACTGTAGGATTAAAAAGCGATATTGTTTGTTTTGCGGTTTTTCTAAGGAGTCACGTTAAACTGATGAAATATGTCTTAATTGTTATAAATGAACCCCAGGATATGGTTTATTAACAGTGTCAGTGTTGATTAGTGTTTTCTCTGCTGTGGTGTATTTATGGATTGATTGGAGTGACAAGCAGCTATTTCTGGAACTAGAAAGCAGAGAAAAGACAAAAGTTGGAAAAACTCCACCCACCCTGCTCTGATGGGTACCATGTATGGACTAAGGAACAGGTCAGGAAGTCAACAAAAACAATTATAATCATCCTTCATGAATAAAAAAAAAGTCAAATTTCTCGAATCTCAATTTGAAATGAGATTTCGGTCTCTGTTTTTTGGTTGCTTAAATGGGGAAACCAGTCAAGACCAGCATTGTTTGGCTTGGAAAACACTTAACAATAACCGCATTACTATTAATAAACTAGAAGATGGTGCGCTATTTTTAATTTAAGGTGAGCCTGAAAGTTGCAACAGAGGTGAAAACGCAACCATTAATTGAGTTGCTGGTGCAGGACTGAAATGGAAGCTGTATGAGTGGATGATGGGATATTTTAGGTGAGTGAAGATTGATCATGCCTTCAAGTGCACTTGCCGATTGAATGAGCTTCCAACTTGACTCACAGTCAAGTATCCTGTTCCATAATGGCATTGTGGCGTTTCCAAATTATTAGCACATCAGCACGTGTGCTGGCAACTCCAGGGTGTAGCAGGTTGCATTGACGAAACAACCACAGGGAACACCAATCAGATTTCTGTGATCAAGGTATATGCAACCTGCTTTTAACTATTGTAATGACAATAGTGGTAACCATAACCCATAATGATGTTGTGCTTTGTATTGCATTATAAAAAAAAAGAGAATGTGATTGTATTGTTTATTATAATTTATTATTGTATTTAAGGATAGTATTACTTGGGCTCAGAAGCACTTCAGAAACATGTTGGTGGCATAGTTCATTGCTGCATCTACAAGTGCCAGTCAAGAGCCCTTTTAGCATCTATATTTTTTATATTTTTTTTAATTATTTCTTGTGAAAAAAACATCTTTAATGAAAAAACTAAAAGCCCCTGATTGCATCAGTCTGCAGACCATTTCATCATGCGGGTTCATAGCTATGTTCAAAGTTATCCAATCACACTTAAAATCATGCCTGTAGATAAAAAACATGCACCTGCCTTCAGCGAAACAGGATTAAATTCAGCTGTTGCTGTAAGACTGGCTTTACCCTACTGGAAGAGCCATGGAACACAGAGTTATTAAATAAACTGTGATTGATGAACATTACCACTCAGGAGAGGGATGAACAATAATATGAAGGCTTTGGATGAACCGTGAAGCAGCATCTACAGCCATCACCAATAAGTGGAGAAAATGTGGCTCCACAGAGACGTTGCAAAGATCAGAACAAGCATCCAAAGTTGATGAGAGGAGAAGGAGAAAAGCTTATTAAGGAGGCTACGAACAGACCAACAGCAACACTGAAGGACCTACAGGAGTTTCTGGCAAGTACTGGTCAATTATTGCATGGCCACCATTCTGTACATGGTGGGGCAACGGGGTAGAGTGGTAAAAAGAAACAAATACCCTGAATAGGGGCAAACGTGTTGGTATAAAGGTATAAACTTTAGCCTTAATTCAAAAGATAGGTTTTTATCAAAGCTAATACAGATCATCATGGAACAGTGACAGTGAAGCATGCTGTCCTCCATCAGAAAACTAAGATGAAGAGGAATTTCACATTCCAACATGACAATGACCTAAAGCACACACCCAAGTGGACCAGGGCATCAAAAAAGGAGAATCAGAGTCTTGGGATGGCCGAGTCAGAGTCCAGACCTCAACAAACCCATCCCATCCCATCAAAAACATGTGGAATGACCTGAAGAGAGCCATGCAATATCTTAAGGGTGTTTCGACTTTTCAAAAAGTGTAGGAGAGACAGATAGAACAGCAGATTATGTAGTTTTAAGGGTTAGGGTTAGGGTTAATATAGAGTACAACATTAATACCCTAACCCATCTAAACTTTGCCTCACTTTCTCCAAGGTGAAGCTCTTCCTCACTTCACCACACTCTGCAGGTGAGCATCAATGACTTGAGCAGTGCAGAGGCAGTAGAAAGTAATGAAAAGGGTTAGTGACTTGTGAGGCTGGTTCATGAGCCTTCTCGTTCACTACAATCTGCAAATGAATGACAGCTAATCCCACTGTGAGCCAGGAAAGCTCAATCAAATTCAATCATCTCCTGTGAGTCAGCACAGTCCCTTCCTTTCTGAAAAAGGCACTTGAAGACGTACCTCTTCCAAGAATACCTGCTCTTCTGCTATGGTCCTTCTCTCCTGATCTCACAATTCCTCTCCAGGTCTCTCTCAAAAAATGTCATTTGCTAAGCACTTGTGACACTTTGATATCATTGTATCTCATTTGCACTTTGCTTTGGACAAAGTGGTCTGTTTTAATAGGAGGCATTGCTGTTGGTAGGTTGAGATCAGAGTTTTGCATTTGCCTTTGAGCTGGAAATCTGGACATATCCAAACATCCCAACTTAGTTATTATTTCATTCTGTGATGTTTCACAAGATATCTACACAGACATTAATTCAAATGTTGCAGTTTCAAAGTATCACACCATGTGAAATGTGACTGCTACATTCTTGGCTACATCCTGAGCCAAGCTGTAAGGCACTATTTCTGCTATGGGCGGTTGTACAATGAATGTACCGAGATAATGAACACCTGTGTCAGGTAACATAAGAGAATACAGCCATACAAGTGGCTTTGAGAGGGCTGTTGCACTAGCTGGTCAATGGCAGCATGCTAACGTGATCACAATGTCAACAATTACACACTGAAATTTGGCAGGTGTCATGTACGACCATGGGAGGTGCAGTAAAAATGTTACACAACTGCCTCAAAAACAAGCAAAATCCTCCCTGATTTAATCTGTCCACCATCACATTTGAAGTGGTCACACTGTGGTGCGACACACTGCTCCCTGTGCTAGTGCCAAGCTTTGATCGATCCCTGGAAGTCCTGTTATGCAATCTCATAAAGCACCATCTGTGATGTCCAGGGGATGTCCTCTGGCACTCCTCCATTGTGTCATAGTGGTGGCCCCTGCAGCTTTTAATTTCATTTTGAAGAAGAGAAAGAAATTGCTGTCCCCAAATCCAGTGAGCAGGGCTTGTGAGGAGGATCAATTGAGTTAGAGCAGCCAAAACACCTGGTGTGAGTTGTGTGCCCACTGTATGCCATGTTGGAGACCCAAAGTGCCATAAGCGCAGTTCAGGTCTTTCGTGCCATCCTCTCACCAATCGGTGCAGTAGAGCTGCTGTTCTGGGAGGCATTCCACAAAGAAGAGGAAAGGAAACAACAGGCATGACCTCCTGACCTGAAAACAACTTCCATCTTTACCACTGCTCTGGGTGTTGTTTGGTCTGGTAGCTTCACACAGATCCTGATGTTTGCTCTCTGCTGACGTTTGAGGTCCATAGTGACAATGCACCAGTACAGTTGATCACATCACGGCATGTAACTCCAGTCCCACTGGCGATCACACAATGTAACTCGTATAATACCTCACCACACCACCGCAGCTTGCAGCTGCTGCATGCCGACACCTGGTGAGGCTTCAGTCTCACAGTAGCACAGTTTGACCTGGGACTTATTGTTTGATGTCCAAATATTCCAGCAGGTTTCTCTCACAGCTGTTGATTGAATTGTCTTCCATCTTGGACAGTCCAAAAATTGCAAAGTGTAAGTCTCTATGATAGCTGTACTAGTTCCATGCTTAGTTGGAGTCTTGTGCCACTTCAAAATGACTTCGTCCTTTGCTGCTGGCAAACAAGACAGTGGTATAATCTGCTTTACAACACTCTTTTTGATGTTTGTCAGTCTCAAAGTGTTTATCTTAGTCTCGTTCCCGAGGGAAGTGAGTGATTCTTACACAGGCTCATCACTGTATATCTCCTCCTTTAGGCTGTGTGGTTTCTGCAGCACTGGTTGTCACATATGATTAGCCCTGTCCATGACAGTGGAGGGGTTATGGTCTAGCCTAGAGAGGAATCATAGTCTACCCAGATTAATATCAATCATGATTTACTTGAGGGTTGCCGATGTTTTCAGGAAAACTATCACAGAGCCTCGCATACTGCCACTTTAACATTATCGTACAAGAAATATTACTTAATGTTGTAGTGTCACTGGTAACATTTGCCTGCAATAGGAAAGAGAGACAGGTAGAGACTCCCCATCTGTTGTTTGTGAACTCTTCCCCAGTTCATGGCAACACAAAATTAGTAAGCATTATATTAACATGGCCATGTGGTGGCCATGTTCCACAAATACTTGTATAAGGAGTAGTAATGGTTGTAGAACTTCTCTTTTCTGATGCTACTACTTTAAAGCCCATAGGACAGCAGGGATTATGATGTGAAAGCAATGCATTTACATTCCAAGTCCCAAATCACTACGTTCCTCCACTGTCTTGTCCATTTTGCCATTTTGTCTTCATCATCTCTGATGTGTCCTTCTTCCCGCTATTTACTCCTACCTACTTCTACCTGACCCTTAGTCTACTCCCACCTCCTTTACTCCTTTCCTTTTCTCCTAGCTCCATTTCTGCTCCCTGTCCTTGATGCTTTTTCTTTCTTTCCCACCTCATCCTCTCCTCTGTCATTTGCTTGTTTCTTTCATTATCTCATCAAATCATCCCTACCGCCTTTGATTTTTTTGCATCCCCTCCCTCCGCTTCCTCTTTCTTTCCTCTAATTCTGTCTCCTCTTCTGTTTCCTCCTTCTTACCTTTTCTCATTCTCCATTCTCTTGTCTCCTCTTGTACCTTTAGTTTGAAGTAACATTCATCATGATTTTCAATCAAAGCACTTAATCAAAGTTCTAACCTTGCAACAGTGATTAATGCCATCACTTCAAATTAGCATGCAGGCAGCGCACGTAAACTTCAGTTGCCTTTGATGAGTCATTTTGTGGCCTCAGACTGCTTCAATTAATGACAAGGCTACTTCAGCAATAACAGATGTCCACTTTTGATGGTGGAGAAATTCACTCATCCCAAAAGGCATCATATTGTACCCCAACCTCTCACCACTCAATCTTGTCCCGCCAAAGTTCCAAGCTGGAGGTGGAGGAGGAGTAGCAAAAGGTTCGGGACAAAGACCATGTGAGACAGCAGGAAGCACACACCTCCACACAGCTCTCCTGCTGAATTGTACTTTGAGAGATAAGTCACTGATGACTCATCTTGGATTCAGCAGAGAAGTGGCTTTTTCATATCTTTCTCTAAACTCTGCCAAGCAATGAAACCTCACCATGACACACAGAAAGAAAGACTTTGCTGCAGGCACTGTTTGTTCAGCAATTTTCATTTTGTTTGGAGTGCAACGTAAGGGTCTTTTGTATGAATGAAAGAGCCTCACTTCAGTCTCAAGTTTTAATTTGATTTACATTTCTCCACTAGAAGAAGAAGTACTTTTTCATCAATGTGTTTTTTTACCGCATATGTGAAACAAGTTGTGTCCGGGGGGGGGGGGCGTTGAGTACAGTCAGTGCTGGTTGGTTCTGAAAACTAGAATTCAAAGATGAAAATGATCTTTAAGGGTTAAGAAGTTATCTTACCAGACCTGCTCCTCTTTGTAGGTGCAGTCCAGGCTACAGGTTTGATGAAAAATCTTACTAGACATCTAGACATCTTCTGGAGCTTTCAACCTGTATCATAATTAGCAGACAAAGACTTTGCTAAAGACACTACTAAGTATCCATCTAAGTTTTGAATTCAAACTGATTACAGGTGATTCTATATGATAGAGACGGTAACCTCTGGGCCTTGATTTGAAAGTTCTCATTGTTCTCTCTCAGTTTGACTCATGGTTGTTGAACTTTGAACTCCTCCAGTAGATGCTGTGGGAGGTTTTGTGTGGTGCTTACAAGCAGCTGATGTTTTTTCTGTATTCATTCACTCTTGTCCAGCATCCTTGCGTCATCGCAGAGCTCAGGTGTCACTCCCCACCTGTCCTACTAATTGGATTTGATGAGGGCGACTTATTTCTCTTCCCCAAAATTTGCTGTAGCAACAGTCATATAATATTTTAAAGTTGCTGTGCCACAGGATGAGACAACTGTCAAATGTTGTCTGTCATTGTACCCATATCACTGAGTGATATGAGTTATTAATACTCCTGACCACCAGTGGCAACAAGCAATCCTAGCTGCCAAGTGCTACCACAGAGTCAACTGATGCTAGATGATAAATCATAAAATCCCAGAAATAGTCTGTGTTTGTTTGCTATCCTATGCAGCTGTGTAATGACCACTTAAATTAGTTAAATGTGTGTTTCAGCGCAAATATTGGTCATTGGAGTGATGTTAAGTATTGCAAACTGTAGAAAGCCCATCTGTGGTTATATGTATAATTGAACCCCCCTCTGATGTTTAATATTGATGATTGAGATGCCACCATAATGACGGTTTACAGGTACATGTGATAACTCAGTGGCACATGTAATGACACCTGCTCTGCTGGAGATCCTCGCTGATGCGACACAGTTGGTTAAACTGGACCTTTTTTCTGCGCTGTTCTGCGCTGTTCCTCTCACAGACATGTCTAATAAGTTGTGCAGATAAGTTGTGCAGCAGTGCTGCTGTGCAAACAGGAGTTTAAATGTGTGTGTAAATCTATTTACTGTGGCTGGCTCTGAGAGTGGAAATGAACCTCGTGCATATGCTTCTGGTTCCTCAGTTATCAGAATTCATATAACAGAATCAGGACAACGTGTGGCTCCATAAATCTGATGAAAAGAATGTGATTGCATATTTCTGTATCTGTCTGTATCTGTATCTGAGACAGAGACTCATTATCACATGTCAGCTGATGTTGTGCTTCGGTGCTGCACATACCCAGCAAATCCTTAGATTAAATAAGGACAAACTAGTTGCCTTTCATTCTGTGTAGAACTAATTACTGTGATCATCACTGTGTTATATTAAAACCTGAAACTTGAGTGTCCTGAAAAAGGCAAATTAACACTTGAACCTCACAGTTATGACAAGAAGTAAAGCACAGCATGCCTTTTCTGAAGTTGACCAGAATTGACTTGAATTGAAGTAACTGGCACTTTTATTAAGTAGTTCACACAACAATAAACAAATGTAATAAAAGGACATCACAAAACACACAATAGTAATGTTTCTGTTAAATACTAAGGTTTAAGGAGAAAGAAATGAGAATGTATCTGACATCACAGGCCACATAGTTAATGGGGCAAATGTTGACACTGTCATCAAGTTGCTAAATTGATCCTGAGATGAGATGCGTCATCTGTCTTCAGTTCAGAAGCTGACAGTGATTGACTGATGGAGCACAATGTGTGCGAAACAACAAAAAGGTTTCAAGAGTAAACATGTATGGAGATATATCAGGCCCATAATCAGCAGTATCTAACTGATCCAGAACTATTTTTTGAATTTTTTGTCTGCCATGAACACACAATTTTATGACAATTGGATTACTGTGTCATGAATTCAGCCTCCTGCTCCTAGTGTTCCCTCCCAGCTGCTGTTGCTCCTACTCACACCCCCCTGCTTTCACTCCAATGAGGATTTGCCAAGTTTTCCCGCCAGAGGGCTGCCTCCTCCCATGGACAATCCCCCGGCATCTTCTCTCAGCCTATCAGCAATCAGTCTCCCTGTTCAACCAACACCTGTTGCCCATTTCCCAATTGACTCTGGGTACTTATACAAGTCAGTGTGCCTCTGTTCCCTGCCAGATCGTTGTTTGAGCCCCAGCCAGCTTCGCATCACGCCTGATTGTTTGTTTACCTGATTCTGGATTTTCGACCTCTGCCTGTTTCCGGTTTGTGATTTAGCTTGACGACCTCTGTACCTTTGCAACGGACTGAGTATACCAGTTTTTGGATTCTTGACCTCTGCCTGCCCCTGGTTTGTGATTTGTCTGATATCTTCCGTGCCTTTGCAACTGGCTGCGTTCTGGAATATCCCTTATTAAAATAAATCTCTCAGTTTGGTTGACTACAGCCTCCACTTCCTGACTCTGCGTTTGGGTCCTTCTGACGTGTGACAGTACGATCTGGCCAAGAACGGATCCAGCGGAGTTTCAGCGTCTCTGTAGGCTAGTGGACAAGCAAGGCTCCGCTCGCGGTGCTCATCAGAAGAAGATGACTGCAGTAACCCAGCACCTACAAGCTATTGCGAACAGCGTGGATCACTTGTCAGCCCAGCTACAACAGATTCAGGCCACAGCTACCTCCACTCAGCCAGTTTCTCCTCCACCACCACCTGCTCCTCTGGCGTCCCACCCCAGCCCTAAGCCACATCTGCCTCCTCCCAGTCGCTACAGCGGTGAGCCTGGTCTGTGCCATTCCTTTTAGTCACAATGCTCCCTAGTGTTTGACTTACAGCCATCCACCTTTCCATCTGATCGTTCCCGAGTCGCTTATATCATTACACTTCTGGAAGGGAGAGCAAGAGAGTGGGGAACATCAGTATGGGAGGCCAATTCTCCTGTTTGTGCCTCCCTGGAGAACTTTACAAGGGAAATGAGGAAGGTTTTTGATAGGTCAGTCAGTGGCAGGGAGGCAGCACGAGTCTTACTACAGATGCGCCAGGGAAGAAGGTCTGTCTCAGACTATGCTATTGAATTTCGCACATTAGCTGCCAATAGCTCTTGGGGTGAAAATGCTCAATTCGACACCTTTTTGAACGGTCTCTCTGAGGCTATAAAGGATGAGTTAGCCACCCGAGAATTACCTGCCACCTTAGACTCACTCATCGACCTCTCCATCCGCATCGATTCCAGGCTAATACAGAGGCAGAGAGAGAGATTAACTGGGCGCCGTCAGTTTTTTCCCCGCAGCTCTCCAGCAGCAGAGCCAGTGTCAACCCCGTTGGACCCTGAACCCATGCAGGTGGATCGGATCCGGTTGTCTCCTGCAGAGCGGCAACGACGCATCGCCACAAGGTCTTGCCTTTACTGTGGCCAGCCGGGCCATTTCGTTGCATGTTGTCCGTTAAAAGACAACGCTCGCCAGTAGAGCAGAGGTTACTGGTGAGTGCCCTCCCTGTCCCTGAAGCCTCTGCCAAAGGCGCGCTATTGACCGCCTCCCTGCAGTGGAGAGAACAGCGTCTAGAGGTTGCCGTGCTGGACTCTGGGGCAGATGAGAGCTTGATTGACACAGCACTGGTCAGGCAATTGGGTATTCCCACCCATAGGCTACCCCGGACCAAGCAAGCCAACGCTCTCATGGGCCAACCTCTCGCTGAGGTAAATTTTGTTACTGAACCTGTTACACTTCAGATTTCTGGCAATCACTGTGAAAAGATCACCTTGCATCTGATAGACACTCCTCAGGTTCCCATAATTTTAGGCTATCCCTGGCTGGTGAGACATAACCCACTGATTGACTGGGCCACTAACAACATTTTGGGTTGGAGCACTTTCTGTTTGTCACAGTGTCTTCTCTCAGCCTTGCCACCAGCTGGGGGGTATGGAGCCTCTGGAGGAGTTTCCTGATCTGTCCTCAGTTCCAGTCAAATACTTGGACTTGAAACCCATGTTCAGCAAGTCACGTGTCACCACCCTTCCTCCACACCGGCCATACGACTGTGCCATTGACCTACTACCTGGAACGTCACCGCCAAGGGGGAGGATCTACTCTCTAACGGCCCCAGAAATGGAGGCTATGAACAAATACATTAGCAAGGCCTTGTCTGCAGGTATTATCCGGCCATCATCTTCCCCTGCTGGCGCAGCTTTCTTTGTGGAGAAGGACCGGTCCCTCCGTCCTTGCATTGATTACAGAGGTCTCAATGTCATCACTGTTAAGAACCGTTATCCGTTGCCGCTAATCTCCTGCTTTTGAGAATCTACAGGGAGCGACCATCTTCTCCAAACTTGACCTCCGCAACGCATATCACCTGGTACGCATTCGAGAGGGGGATGAGTGGAAGACTGCCTTCAACACACCGAGCGGACACTATGAGTACCTGGTAATGCCCTTTGGGTTGACCAATGCCCCTGCTGTCTTCCAGGCCCTAGTTAATGATGTGCTGCGGGACATGGTTAATAGGTTTGTCTATGTCTACATTGATGATATCCTGTTTTTTTTTTTTTGGGGGGGGGGGGGTTGTTTTTTGTTTTTTTTCCCCAAGTCTCGGCAGGAGCATGTGCAACATGTTAGACAGGTCCTGCAGCGTCTGTTGGAAAATCAGCTCTACGTGAAGGCGGAGAAATGCGAGTTTCATCGGGACAGCGTTTCCTTCTTGGGATTTGTAGTGTTTGCTGGGAGTCTGGAGATGGACTCGGCCAAGGTCAAGGCAGTGTTGGAATGGCCTCAGCCCTCTACCCGGAAAGAACTCCAAAGGTTCCTGGGGTTTGCAAACTTTTATAGGAGGTTTAGTCGCAACTACAGTGCTATTGCTGCCCCACTCACTAGTCTCACCTCTCCCAAGGTTCCATTCTCCTGGTCAGCTGCAGCAGAGGAGGCTTTTGGTAAGCTGAAGAAGGCCTTCACTTCAGCCCCCATCCTAGTCACACCTGACCCTCAGCTCCAGTTCGTGGTCGAGGTGGATGCCTCGAATGTAGGAGTGGGGGCCATTCTGTCGCAGCGTTCATCAAAAGATAATAAGTTGCACCCCTGTGCTTTTTTCTCTCACCGTCTGTCTCCCACAGAGAGGAATTATGACATAGGCAATTGGGAATTGTTGGCAGTCAAGATGGCACTGGAGGAGTGGAGACACTGGCTGGAAGGGGCAGAGTATCCATTCTTGGTCTGGACGGATCACAAGAACCTGGAGTACATCAAGACTGCGAAGCGCCTCAACTCCAGACAGGCAAGGTGGGCACTTTTCTTCTCTCGCTTCAACTTCACTCTTTCCTACCGACCAGGGTCCCGAAACATGAAGCCAGATGCTCTGTCACGCCAGTTCGTCACGGAGGGGGAGACCTTTGAACCTGACACCATCCTGCCCAGCCAGTGTCTTGTTGCTACAGCACGGTTCTCTATCGAGCAGCAGGTACTGGAGGCCCTCCGTCAACGTCCTTCTCCTGGCAATGAACCCAGAGGGAGCCTGTTCATGCCTGAGTCAGTTCGTTCTCAGGTCCTCCAGTGGGCCCATAGTTCCAAGCTCGCCTGCCACCCAGGTGTCCGACGCACTTTGGCCAGCCTCCGCCAAAGATTTTGGTGGCCCAACATGCAGAGGGAAGTCTTGGAGTTCGTGGGTTCCTGTCCCAGCTGTGCTCAAGGAAAGCCATCTAACCGACCTCCGACTGGACTGCTACACCTGCTGCCCATTCCTCGACAGCCCTGGTCACACATAGCCTTGGATTTCATCACAGGTCTCCCAGACTCTGATGGTAACACTGTTGTCCTTACTGTTGTGGATCGTTTTTCGAAGGCTGTTCATTACATTCCATTGCCTAAGCTACCTACAGCTAAGGAAACTGCTCAGCTTCTTGTTCTACATGTTCTTAGGTTACATGGCTTGCCTGCCTCTGGTCTCAGACAGAGGACCTCAATTTACCTCTCGTTTCTGGAAAGCTTTCTGTACTCTCATAGGCGCTTCAGTTGAGCTGTCTTCAGGCTTTCACCCACAGTCTAATGGCCAGACTGAGAGAGCCAATCAGCACCTGGAGACCACCCTCCGCTGCATGGTCTGCCAGAATCCGACCTCCTGGAGCCAACTCCTTCCATGGGTGGAGTATGCTCATAACTCACTTCCTGTCTCCTCTACTGGGCTTTCCCCCTTCCAAGTCTGTTTCGGGTATCAACCCCCATTGTTTCCCTCACAAGAGGAGGAAGTGTTCAGGCATTTGTCTGCAGGTGTCGCCGAACCTGGCAACTTGCCCGTGCCCAACTCCTGCGATCCTCAGACTGGCAAAAGGACCAGGTAGACCGCCACCGTTCTGCCGCTCCCCAATACCAGACAGAACAGAGTCTGGTTATCTTCCTGGGACCTACCACTGCGGACCATCTCAAGAAAATTGGCTCCCAGGTTCATTGGCCCTTTTCCTGTGTCAAAGGTGATTAATCCCTCTGCTGTCCGTTTACAGTTACCCCAGACCCTTTGGAGAATCCATCCAACCTTCCACGTGTCCCGGGTCAAGTCAGTTCACACCAGCACTCTCGCCCCACCTGCCAAACCCCGCCTCCTCCCCAGCTGGTTGATGGTGAAGTGGTGTACACTGTTAAACTCCTGAAGTCTCTGCACCAGGGAATGGGTCTCCAGTACTTGGTGGACTGGGAAGGCTACGGTCCCGAGGAAAGGTCTTGGGTCTCTGCCAGGGACATCTTTGACCCCAAGCTCATCAGGGAGTTCCACTCATGGACATGGACAATCCCCCGGCATCTTCTCCCAATTGACTCTGGGTACTTAAACAAGTCAGTGTGCCTCTGTTCCCTGCCAGATCGTTGTTTGAGCCCCAGCCAGCTTCACATCACGCCTGATTGTTTGTTTACCTGATTCTGGATTTTCGACCTCTGCCTGTTTCCGGTTTGTGATTTAGCTTGACGACCTCTGTACCTTTGCAACGGACTGAGTATACCAGTTTTTGGATTTTTGACCTCTGCCTGCCCCTGGTTTGTGATTTGTCTGATATCTTCCGTGCCTTTGCAACGGGCTGCGTTCTGGAATATCCCTTATTAAAATAAATCTCAGTTTGGCTGACTACAGCCTCCACTTCCTGACTCTGCGTTTGGGTCCTTCTGACGTGTGACATACTGAATGTGTGTTACTGGGAAGTTGGTGGTTGCTCTGTATAGTGTTTCCAAGCACCAGTCAGAGTTATTATTTAGAGGTATTGTTTGAATCAATGTTCGCATTGTTTAGTTCTGAACATTGTCAGATATGCTGTGATTCAACAGTTGATTATTCTTCATTTCAAAAAATGAAAAAGCTCCCTCTTTCTTCGCCATGACAACTAATAGGACTTTGCATTATTACTGGTAGGTCTATGCTGCCCTCTGCTAGGCAACACTGAAAAACATTGCACCTCTCCACTTTGTTTTCTGTGCTGTGGTTTGAATGAAATGTGGCATTGAGGATTGATGTCAGTGTCAATTAATTCAGTTATTAAAGACAAAAAGGGGAAACATGTTTTTAATTTAACCACTCGGACTCAGTCAGTAGATAAAAGAGGATTTGTTTCTCATTGTTTGAGTTTTAACTTGTTTTAATTAAGTGTTTAATCCTATGTTTAAGAAAAAGCTGTTTGGCTACCAAAAAGTATGACTTCACTGCTGCTCGATATTTTGTCCCAGTTCCATCAAAATTGGTCATGACTTGGCAAAGATGAGCCTTGATTTGAGTGAGTCAGTGAATGAGTGAGTGTACTAGCTGTACAATGTCTTGCGTGTCTCTAAAGGAGCTTCATATAATCTGACAAATATAACCCTAAAGTTGTCATCTGGGCCTGAAGGCTGTGTATTTCAGGAAAACTTTGAAAGATAGGTTAGGTGATTATTGGACAAGGACAATGAAATATACAGTCCAACTGCATAAAAAGAAGTGCAGTCAGCACTGCTAAGTGTCAGTCTATTTGGTCTGAAACAGCTGTCCTAAACACAGCTCCCTTGAAGACATTAATTTGTCCTCATAAACTGACAAATATCAGAAATCTACTAGACAAACGTAGAGTTCAAGTAGATTCTATAAATATAATCTATAATAATAAATATATTTTATTGTTTTCCTGCCTACTTGTGCAAGGGAAATCTGCTTTTAGTCAACACTTAGGGTGTCAGTCAGACTGTTACAGGCTGAAAACCTCAAAATATGTAGACATGCAGTAAAAGAGTTAATTTGACCTGACGATTATGATGCTAGGATGTTAAAGTGTCCTGTGTGCAGGTGCTCTATTGACCTGATCTGACCATTTGTTGTTGTATTCAGCTACCAAACACCTCTCCACAGGAACCAGCTCCCAGTTTGAGTTTGGTGGCGGACACCCTCTCCAAGTGGAAGAGTAGTCTCAGGTGAACTCAGTCGAGCTCAGCTGAGCCCTGAACCAGCCCTTAGTTATGCTGAAATGGGTCTGGACTGCTAGGAGACTTCCCATGATGCACTGATGCACTCTCTATTCTGGTATTTTATTTTTATTATTATCAATGCTGTTATTAGTTTTAATGGCACCTAATCCATCACTTCATCCTTGTGTAGAGAGTGCAGTGAGCTATTGTGTGCTTCATCTGTCTGTTCTCTCTCTCTCACACACACACGCACACACACAGTGTAGACCTGCTCCACATGTACAGTACCCTAGAAAACCTCTATTTTGATTTGGCGCTATACAGTTGAGGCTGAACTGAAAATATTTGAATATTCTGTGTTTTGTAACTCTCCTAACTATATGGAAGTGCACTCATAGTGACTTGAGTCATGTTAGACCAAGGTTTATGCAGGTTTAAATGAAAAAAAACATATACCGACTGGTATTGAATTGGTATGAATGATGAACAGTTATAGAACAGTTATAAAACATGAATACAATCAAATTTGGTGTCACTATATTGTGACAAATCTCTGTGCTTAATGTTTGCAAAATTTTCAAATATTAATGTCTCACCATTCAAAGAAAGACTTCAGTCATTAATATGACCTTGGGGTTATAACTCACCTTCAAAACATTAGCAAATGATTTGCATTGATGAAGTCGTGAGTTACTTATTTCTACAGTGCTTCCCTGAGATTTAAGGTTCATTCCAGGTACCTGTGTCTAAAATGATCTGCTGTCAGTGTGCTGTTCCCCGGGGGCCAGCTGTATTCACAGCATGTCCCTGCTTTGGCCCACCTGTCTGTGATTATTGGTTCAGCTGATGTGTGTTGAGAGCTTGGACTGGAGCAGCAGTCAGCCATGTCCACAGTGACAGCTGCCACTGAGCTGCTCTTGTCACTGACAGGCACTGTGCGGCTGCTCTAACACTCCCAGTCCGCCTTATTAAGCTTCTCCCCTCAGTGTGTCTCAGCAGTAAGTCAAGGCTCCTCCAGCCTCAGATCAATCAGCAAGCTTCATGTTGTTTTGGAAAGTGGAGACAAGCTTCACATAGAGTAACAAAACAACAGAAAATCAAGGGACATGTTTTTGTTTTTGCAGTAAAATAAAAAATGTGTTTCTTCAAGCCACATTTTGCAGATTCCTGTGCCACCGAAGGTGTAAACTGTACCTGAACTTCAGTACTGTGTTAATTTTGGGGATGAAGAGAAGCCGTGTAACTCCCTCAAAAAGCTTCTTGCCTCAGATTCACACTGACATACACGAATTCTGGCTTAAGGCCCCCACATGCCCCTGGGCCTGATAAAGGTAGGACCCACTGGTGACCTCTGTGAGCACTGTTCTACCTCAGTGTCAAACACAAAACATTACGTCGTCATTACCAAACTAATCTTCTGTCTTTTTGTCGTTGTTGTTTATTTGTCATCTATCTATCTAGATGTTTTTCTCTGCTTTAAATCTGGAAAGTGGCCTCCATTATTCAGAGTTTCTCTGTTTAATTGTAATATGTATACAGAGAGCTATTTAACAACAGGCACAACTGATGAAATTCAAAGGAACAGCTTTTTATTGATGCTGCGAAAACCCCACCCGATAAATATACATTCAATAAGTATCCAAGGCAACGACTGCGAGCTGAAAAATGCAGAGACATAGTGATTAGACTCGTTTTAAAGAGTGCTGCACTGGTTTGGCCTATAGCTCGTGTTTTGCTCCATAATAACCTAAGGGGCTACAAAACTTCAATGACCCAGTTAATTTCAGTCATTAATCAAACCTGTCACTGAATGGGAGAGCGAGGACTGACATGCCTGTGCGCTGAACGCTTAAAATGGCCAAGGTTGCACCTTTTGCTCCTTGATGGTTAATCGAAGGCTAATCGAAGGTTTTTAGTTCAGACAAGAGTTAAGTCCTGTGAGCAGCTCCCAGAGGCTACAGCATTCACTCTACCCCACATCATGGTACGCTGGAAATGATGTACTGACGGTGGTGCTAGAGGAATGGTCAGAAGGCTCATTATGTGTCTGTCTGTCTGTCTGTGACATAAGGCTTTTAGCCATAACCCAGAGATACACAACAACATCATAACAGGAAACAATAAATACAATTACATTACTGGTAAATATGACCCTGTTAAATTGTTGGTATGGGTAGAAATATTGAAACACATAACTATCCACAGAGAGACTGGTGAAAAATTATGAGTATAGCATATCAAAGAACCAGCCATAAAGTGAAAATGACATAAATTGTAATAAACTGAATACACACAAAAATACAAAGCAGTTTATTAGATTTATCTGAAACATGAAGCGTCTGGGTTTGTCCCAGTTTCCCCTTCTCTCTCCTCCCTTGACGCCTGTCTGACACTGACTTGTGTTTGTCAGAAATTAGGATTTCTTCCTGTTCTTCCATGTTTTTTTTTTAAAAAAAGGTTTACGTTATTAACACAGTTTTATAAAGGAAACTACATTTTGGCTCATGGGAAACTTAAAAGAATGAACTGATATACAAATTGCATTTGTGGTATTTATTCAATGCAAGTATGACGTCACTGAGGCGCATGGACTGGATATTCAGAGTCAAACCACTTATCTGAATACAAACCAAGATCACCATGAAACCAAAATAGAAAAACCAAGAATCATATATTTCCATTCATTTTGCCAACAGGTTCCCTTTCAGAGACATATATTCCACAATGTAGCACCCAAGACCAGAGATAGCACCTAAGGTGAACTTGGAATGTATCTAATGTCCTTTTTGCATGTTTTGTTGTTTCAGACTGACCTTTGACCTTTGAGAGAGCGCTGTCTCCCTCAGAGTGATTCCAGGGAGAAAGGGCCCTGCCCGGATCTGGGGATGGACATGGAAAGCTACCCAGGAGCGAGTACCTCAGGACCCAACACTACAAACTGCTCCAGCCCACCTGCCAGCAGCCTGCAGGTGGTCCAGTTCACAGACGGGATGGCAGTAGTGGTGGTTGTTCTCGGCCTCCTCACCCTCCTCACGGCTCTCATTAACGGTGCTGTCATCATCGCCATCTGCACCACTAAAAAGCTTCACCTGCCGGCAAACTACCTCATCTGCTCTCTGGCTGTCACCGATTTCTTGGTGGCGCTCCTTGTGATGCCCATCAGTATCCTCTACATCACCATGGAGACGTGGTCCCTGGGTCAGGTGGTATGTGAGATGTGGCTGAGCGTGGATATGACCTGCTGCACCTGCTCCATCCTGCACCTGTGCGTCATCGCCTTGGATCGATACTGGGCCATCACCAAAGCCATCGAGTACGCTCGAAAGAGGTCAGCACGCCGTGCCGCCATCATGGTGGGAATAGTCTGGGTCATCTCAGTTTTCATATCCATTCCACCTTTATTCTGGCGGCAGAGGCCCAGCAGCGGCAGCCTCCAGCGGTGCATCATAGAGCATGACCACCTGGGATACACGATATACTCCACTCTGGGTGCATTTTATATTCCCATGATCATCATTCTTATCTTATACTACAGGATTTACAATGCAGCTAAAACTCTTTACCAGAAGCGCGGCTCTTCTCGGCACCTCAGCAGCCGCAGCATGGGCAGTCAGAACTCTGTGGACCACTGTCGCGTCTCCCACACATTTTGTGTGTCAGATTTGTCCAACTCAGATCCCACTCTGGCCACTGACAAACTCAACGCCACCATCCGCATCCCATCCTTTGACACGGACATGGATGGGCAGGATGAGAAGAACCAGATATGTACCTCACGTGAGAGGAAGGCAGCACGAATCCTTGGCCTCATCCTCGGGGCCTTCATCATCTGCTGGCTGCCTTTCTTTTTGAAGGAGCTCCTGGTGGGTCTCCAAGTGTTACAGCCTTCTCAGCTTCTCTCAGACTTCCTGACTTGGCTGGGTTACATCAACTCTCTCATCAACCCCCTGCTGTACACCAGCTTCAATGATGATTTCAAGTTGGCTTTTAAAAAGCTACTCAAGAGAAAGGAGCATGCATAGGTCTGAAAAACACCAAAGGGAATGTGTATACCTTAAAGTTAATTGTTGGCAGTTGTTTACTGGCAATATTGAGTGTAACATTGTGCTTTTCAAGCAAGAAAGTTACATCTTAACAAACTGTGTATGTCTGTACTTTTCCTGGATAAAACAAAAATAAAATAAAACAAATATTGCACAGTTTTCATTCATGCATTATCGTTTGTCTGTGGCCCTGACCCCTCAGTGCACTGCAGCTTATGGAAACACATCCAAAGAGACAAAACACAAGCAAATTTAGAAAACAGATGTGCCGCACTTGTACAAAATGTTTGAAAGTGGGAACACACAGCCAAATACAGAAACACGCTGTAAATACAGAAATCACCGGACAACAACCCATAATTAGACACCAAACATTCACTAGGCTAACATTAGTAATATATAGACAGAAAGAGCAGCTGAATGCTGTACAGCTGAAGATCACTGTAGTCACACTGGGAGACACACACTGAAATTCCAGATGAGACACCTGCGTATAGGAAATTTGGCATCATTAAAATAAAATAAGAACAACTATTGGGGTGAAAATGACAACATCAGGGTGCCAGCATTATTGGTGCTTCAATCCCCAATAGTGATAATGATAATAAACAAACTAAATGGACTGTAGTCATAGAGCACTTTTCTAGTTGTCTCACCACTCCAAGCATTCATCCATTCACAGCCATTCACACACCGATGGCAACTGCTCATCCAAACGGCACACACCAATAGCAGCTGCTCATCCGAACGGTACACACCAATGGCAGCTGCTCATCCGAACAGCACATGCTGATAGAGCAGCCATTGAGAGCAATTTGGGGTTCAGTGTCTTGCCCAAGGACACCTCAGCATGCCACCTGGAGGAACCAGGGATCAAACCGCCAAACCTCTGACGGAGTGAGCCACAGCCAGAAACGTCTACTGAGGCTGAAGGCAATGTCATTAGTTTTGCCAGAATGTAGTTATTAACCAAATTACTGGACAAATACACATTTTGATCTGATGATGGTGCTGTAGGAACAGCAGGGGGTCACAAGAATGATTACATTTCATCCTAATGAGGCACCAAACGCCACAGTCCATGTCAATCAACACATCATGGGAGAACAATGAGTAAGTAGCATTCATTGAAATTTAAGCTTTTGTGCAAGACTTTTGTCACACCCTCCTGGAAGGTGGAGTAATTGCATGATCACTAGCAACATGCAACATGTTCGGAGATAAATAAATAAAATTTGTAATTAATCATACACCTGACTATGATCTTACAAAATCTCTGATTTTGTGCAAGTGTACCAGGAGGAATTGATGCTGTTTTGAAGGTAAAGGGTGGTCAAACCAAATGTTGATTTGATTTAGATTTTTCTTCTTTTCGCTCACTTTGCATTTTGTAAATCGCTAAATATAAACAATTAAATTGTGTAGTAAATATGAAAATTCCATTTAAAAATGTTTTAAAATGCTCATGAGAATTGTGGACATCAGCATTTCTAAAACCCTGGCTACAGCCCTGCACATTAGATTTGCATTGTTGCCACAGCATGTGTGTAAAATTATAATATGATGTAAATGACTCTGATTGAAGTCCACTGCAACCTGCATATCTGTAGTTGTTTTTGTGGGTATTGTGGGGAAATACAGGAAGAAACAGAAGTTGGTAGTAATGAGAGAAAGAAGAAGAAAATAATTTACATCCTGTTTGTGTGAGTGTGGACCAGAAAGTGCAGAATCTGTGCTTATTGTTTCAGGGAAACGTGAATCAGAGAGAAGAGACACAAACGACGGTATAGGTATGTCTGGTCGGTTCCCTGACGAGATTGAGGTCGGTAGAAGTGTCTGCAACTCGGACACTGTCTGAGTTAACACACCCAGAGAATGGCAGTAATGTGACACCGAGCATGCGAGCTGCCGTTAAATGAAGAAGAAGAAGAAGAAGCTTACGCAGCTACGCGGTAGTGGTACGCGCCGGAGCTGGGTGTGAAGATGGCGGACGAGGAGGCCGAACAGGACCGTAGTCCTGAGAACGATGTTAGTGAAACGATTGAGGAGCTCAGAAAACGATTGCAACAACTACAAGAAGTCGTGGTTAGAGAAAGCAGCGACTCTCCAGCTCAGTCCTCTTCTGAGTATTGCCAAGAGTTTTGTCGGGTGAGTTATTTTCCCTTATGTGTATAGCCAACAAGCTGGCCAGCTAGCATTAATTATAGCTAACGGTACGTCCAAGCTCCTGGATAATTCGGGGAAATGATTGACTAAAAAGCCAAATAATGTTTGAATGGACAAATTAATTGTAATTACTGGTTTGCCCAACTACAGAGTAAAAGCACAGGTGATTTTTCTAGTTGTATTTATTTGCTGAAGTAACGTTAAAGAGTACTAATAAAACTCAATCTGACCGTTGACATGGCTAGCTCGTCTAACTTAGCTGCTAGAACAAGCTAACTGTTCGCTATGTCTGCAGGAGGTTGCTAAGTTAGTAAACCGTAATATTATTGGTGTTAAATTAATTATCGTATGCATGTTTACTTATAATAGTCCGTTTCCAACATGTTGATACCGGTCTGACTATGTGTCTGGTGCAGCAAGGCAACAATTCCCATTTACTCGGGAGCATATGAGGCAAAACAGTGTTGTCTGCAGTTAGCATATCGTTAGCTGACTAGCTCTGTATGTTTGGTTACATGCGCGTTCACGTGAGACTTTAGATGGTTGTGTACGGTGGTAACGTAGCCCATAGGCTTGTCGGGGTTTTGGTTGTAATCAGTTCCACGCATTCCGCGGTCAGCAACAATGCAGCAATTTCTAAGTTAACTTGGAGTTGGCCTGTGTGAGAACCACAAGGCTTGTGAATTTTTCCCGCGATGAACTTTGTGTGTGTACGTGCAGGATCGCATGCTTATGCAGAGGAGGCACGCAGAGTTGCATACTTGAATCAATACAAAACACAATACCGCAAGTCCCCCTTCAGACTTGATGGTTGCCCATTAGTTAAGCCACCTGCACAACTAAGTTGCCCTAAAGATGTATACAGCTTGTTGTGTGGGCACATGAGAGCGTCAGAAGGGCGGATCTGCATCAAACGTCTTGACTACCGTTGCAGTGCTCACGTTGGTAAACGGATTTGGTGTAAGGAAATGAAAATAAAAGTATTGACTAACCTTTGATCGTGGGCAGGAAATTCTAGGACAGTTTTTAGACTCCAAACATATAAATCACGATACGGTCAAAATCACACTGTTAATTACTGATGAACAGCCATAGAATGTTTATAGAAGTGTAATTGCTCTGTAGTTCTGAGAAGTGCAGAAGTGCCTTAAACCTGCACTCTTTCCAATCACCATCAAGTCTGATTTTCCATTGTGAAGACGTTTATGAGAAAGTGACCCTACCTGAGTGTAAATAAAGACAAAAGCAGGATATTCATTAGGGCGTAGCTACTTTATAATTGACAAGTTGTTACCGCTGCATATTTTACTGTAGCAAGTTGCAATGCATAACCATGACAGATCCATCCCCTTGTTCAGATGTGGTCGCCTCCTGTTCCCAAAAAAGTGGTAATAATGCCAAACTGAAACTCAGTGGCAGTTCACAAACCAGTGGGTGACACCATGTAGCTACATCCACGTGTATGTATAGTCTATGAACAGTCTGGTTCGGGGAAATGACTTTTAATTTAATGCAGCATTTTTTATTGTTATTGATGAATGTATCCTTCTTAACCTTAAGAGCTAGTAGGCTGCTGCTGTGGTTGTGATCTGAGTTTCTCTAAGTTGCGCTAAATGACTTCTCGGTTGTTTCCTGTATTGTCGCTGTCTGTTGGCTGGTAGTATTTGAGATTGTTTTGTGATTTCCAGCTTTATCTTCAGCATTTTCATTCCTTAAAATGAAAAAAAAAACAAAATACAGCTGCACATAAGCTCTTAAAGTTCATGGAGCATCCACAATATTGGCAATCTCAACACACATACAATGCACACCTGCATGGCAATCAACAGTTGCTGGGCTGACTGTGACCAGTTGGAAATGTTTAAGTATGATATCTAGTAATAGCAGTACATGCTTAAGAATTGTTCTTGGTTAAGATTAGTCTATAAACCAGCTTTTCTTAAAATATGTTGCATTTTTCAGCTTTGTCCTATTTATGTTTCATCCACTGAGGCTTCCCTCAGTCGTACTGATTTGTGATAAGATAATATCCATAATAAAACCTGTGGACAAAGCAACACAACAAGAGGTGATTTGTACTATCAGTATTCAGATAAGATGAAACCAGTCACCAGTAGATCTGGCAGGCTTCCACTGAACTAGTATGTAGCTCTTTCAGACCTGATTGGTGGAAACAATGCATGCTGAAATACATGTGACAGAAATAAAGAGAAGACATGCAAAGCACAACACCCAAATCTATCTGTTCAGTTGTTCAGGAAAATAATCTCATTTTGCATCCAACAGCAGTTGCTGCTGCCAGGACTACAGCGTGAAGTCTCTGTAGTTTCTGTAGTTCTTGCTGTTGTTGTTGTTGTTGTTTTAACACAGGTGTGCACATTAATCAACTGCTGACACAATAAGGCAAATAGTTACTATTAGTAAAAATCATCAGACTTGGATTGGATATTCAGAAGATCGAAGGATTCGTCCTCATAGGCTGTGCTATTCCTAACATCCTCAGTCAATCAGTGCCATGCAGGTCTTTCAGAGCTGCACTAAGCAACAAAAGTCACACATGCTACTAATAAAATGTGTCTGTGCTAGACAGAGGTGCTTATATCCTTGTTTTGTGTGTGAGGTGAATCGATGGTTCATTGCTAGTCTCCTCTGTGGTCTTTCTGTCTGTCATGTCCCACAGTTCTTTGTAACGGCTGGCATATCGGTACTAATGTATGTAAGTGTCAAGGCAGAGGAGAGGGGTTGACCAGTTTGAACACTGGTGAAAGGATCTGTTTTTTTTTAACCGCTCGAAGCACTTTACAATACGTCAGCACTCAGCCATTTACACACACTCATGCACTAATGGTTGCTGCCGATGGTGCCAGCTGCACATCAGAAGGAGTTTATATCCGTAACATTCACACACTGACTGAATGGCCTTTGGGAGCAACATGGAGTTCAGTATCGTTCAGTACATTTGGACCCATCATCTGATCAGTAGATGACCTGATCTAGAGATAGTATTTAGTTGTATTTTTAAAAATTAATTGTAATCCTATTAACAAAAAACAAATATTCAGTTCTTTAGTTTAAGTTTAAATGGACTGTACTTGTAGCTTATATTACGCCTTTCTAGTCTATCGACCACTCAAAGCACTTTAACACTGCATCTCAGCATTCACCCAAAAGGAAACTAACACATGCACACCAAGGACACTTCAGCATGCAGCCCAGAGGAGCCGGGGATCGAGCCACCAGTCTTCCAGTAGGTGGATGACCCGCTCTACCTCTGAGTCACAGCTGCCCCAGTATCATTGAAGAAGCAGACTGATAAGATTAGGTTAAAACCCTCAGAGTTCCATCCCTTCAGCTGGTTCACAGAATTGCCCAAGCTTTGAGAGTCAATTTAAACACAGCCTTCTAAACCCACAGTTAAAGAAGTCATATTTTAGTGAATATCAGCTGATTTTCCAGCATTCTGGTTTGTTACAGTGCCGGGCTTGCTACAGTCCCTGAAGAAGTTAGAATAGGGGGGTTTCATGCCAAAAGGCTTTATCTAGTGTAGATAGTAACATGGTATTTGATAAGTTTTAAACTGTATTCTTTTTAAAATTTTATTACCAGTTTTGGAAATGAATGAAGACACATTTATTAGATAAAACACACACACTCACACTTAGAACAAACAAAACACACAGGTGCATTTCTGGCAGGCTTCGTCATTTCTGTAATTACCTTTGTAGTCAAAGATTTACCATACCGCAACATATTAAAACTCAATCAACCAGCAAGCCTGGAGGGTTCTACAGTGTAGTGTGTAACAGTTAGGCCTACACACTCCTGGAAACCAGTCTTACTTTGGTTTGCAGTTGTACAAAACTGTATCAGACGCATGACTTCAGCCTGTATGTTATTACCATAGTGATGAACAATACAAATATGTCATATAAATGCAAATGTCATAAAATGAAAAAGATAGAGGATGATAACCATCATTTCAGCATCTTACTGATCTAAAGCTTCAACAATGTTTTTTCTTATCTAAGTTTGCTTAACTCAGTATCAGCAAATTCACTTCATGTTAAACTAAAAGCAGGCTGTGATAAGAAACAAACAGAAAGCAAAGAAGAGTAAGGGCAGAGCTGTGGGCGTGGAACAGCAGCTCCTGCTCTGGTGCAGGGAGGCTGCAGAAAAGATTTACATACACCACCTTTACGACAACATGACGACTCCTTTTCACAAAGCGACGTCTGCTCACTCTCCCCAGTTGTGGCCAGTGACTTAAAGAAGCCATAGATTCTAGTTTATAGTTATTACACCGCTTCTCATGTTTGTTTGTTTACAGATATATATATGGTATGTTCAGTAAGAACTAATTCTGAAAAATATAGTCTGTCTTTATAATATAAATGTACTAGGTAATTAGGTAATTATAGGGATTTTATATACAGTAAGAGTGACATGCCCTGCAGTTTACTATTATGGTTAATCAAGTTAGTGACTGAGAACATTTCTTGTTCTCATACCAGCTGTTAGTGCGTACAGGCTCCTTCATTTGTTTAGTCGGTGAATGACTGTGGTTCCCTCTCTGTAGACACTGCTGGAGTACGCTGGCCGTTGGAGGGTAGAGGAAGAACCTTTGCCACTAGTGGAAGTGTACATAGTTGCCCTGCTGAGTTATGCCCAGGCCTCTCCATACCTCTCCCTGCAGTGTGAAAATGTTCCAGTTGTGGTTGAGAGGCTCTCACTGTAAGTACCATTTAAATGTGATTAACATCAGATAAAATGTAGAGCTTTTCAAAACCCAATTATCATTTCCGTTGAATCCAATGCATTTCTTGCTAATTCTGGTTTAAGTCTTGGCCCCCGTGTTAGTCACCGACTCTTCCTTGCGCAGGAGTTTTGTGGAGCTTTTGCTTTCGCTGAAGAAAGACATTCCAGATGACTTATGGCAAAAATTCAAGTCGTCTGTGCAGGTAAATCTGAGTATTCATGTTTTTGGAACGTAATGTAGATTTTTGTTAACTAAACGTTTTGCACCACATTCACCCACAGTTTTTTACTGTATGGAAATGGAATGTGTAAAGACTGCACCGGTACTGTTACATGTTCAAATTCAAGTGAGGAAATAGGACTTCAGATTAATATTATGTCCTCATATGGGTGCACAGGCTTTACTGTAACTAAATAATATTTTCATTCACTTATTTTTCATTTGCATCCCAAACCGTATCATGGACTCAGACTCCAAATAGTCACATATCTTCTGCATTTTGTCTTGAAGTCATGGAGTGTTCCTCTTGTCCACAGTTTGTATGCAGTAAGCTGCAGGAGAATGGAATCACTCAGCTGTCTCTGCTGTCTGCTTTGTGCCAATATGATGGTGTTTGGACCAACAGGATCTTGCAAGGCCTTCTGTGCAAAGAAAACCTGCAATGTGAACAAGGTGAGTTCCTGAGCTGCTTTTCAGAGGTCTTTGATAAATTATCCAAAAGTATCACAAAAGGTAACAAAGGCATGTGCTCTCAAATGTTGACACATAACTAGCCTAACTAAGTTTTCCCATGGAAGCCTGGCCTGAAAACCTCAATAAACAGTGAGAGCTTTTGGCCATGGTCCTGGCTGTGGTATTATCATCCGGCATGGATTCTTCTGCAAGGCTTATCAAAGTAGAGAATGTAATGTATGCACTACTTGCTGCGGGAGCCTGCATTGATTTCACTGAAGACGCTATGCATTACAAATGTGCAGTACTACTTCACATATTTAGATTTAGTTGTTTAGATAAGAATAGGCTGTAGCTGTGGAGTTTATCTGAGGAGGAAGTTTACACATCAGAAGGGAACTTCATTGAGATCAAGATCTCAGTGGATTGGGATCTTGTGTCTATGTTATCAAGACTACATATACACAAGATCTCAGTAAATATGAATTCAATCAGGCAACCACCACACACAGGTTACTGTGCATGGAAAACACATACAGTTATTTTTAGAATAACAAGCTAGTTGCAGTTCTTTCTAGAATACTGTCATATATGTAACATATAGCCCTCTGAATTCAACCACTAAGGTTAAACAACACAGCAGTTTAGATAGGACGGCCTTCATGAATGAAGACACAGGCATGCTGATGTCTTATAGATATCATTGAAGCCCAGTCAGACTTTGAAGTATGTCTTGTGCCACTGACCAGAGCAACATTCAAGGTTGACATGTCTTGATAGACTGAGGAGTTGAGTTTACAGTGAGATATCTCTGTTTTATTAACCAACACACCACTCTCCTGTACTTTACTTACTGCATATAAACAAGTTAAGTTTAGCACTTTGTTCCTCACCCAGGTTTCTGTCAGGATAAAAGGTCTGTTTCAGTTTTGTTGGTTGTTGCAGTGAAATGTCATATGATCTAACATGCAAGGTGTAGAAGAATGTATGAAGGTGTCAGGTATTTCCAACATTTACAGGGATTATTAATGAAAAACCAATAAAACAAAATTCATCACCAGCATAAAATTTCGCAATGTTTCCTCTGCTTTTCAGTTGAGGAGTTCCTGGTGCAAGAAGGGCAGGTCCTGTTGGAGATGAGGGTGAAGCAGCTGATGAAAGAGAATCAGCTGGGAAAGGCTGCACTACTAGCAAAGACATGCAATCAGTTTCCTGCCTTCCAAGGGAAGGCCCTTTTCAAGCAGATGTACCTCGTCTGCCTCTGTGCTACCTCAGAACAGGATCAGCTGATGGATGAGGTAAGTGTAGCTGCACAGTTCTGATTACTGAATTGTTTGTCTGTGACAAAAGAGCGTAGGACAAAGTGTCAGTTGTGCATTAAGGATATAAACACACCCTCTTTCATTATATTGGTTAAACCCAGCAGACCAATGTAACAGTACAACTTTGAAAAGTGTTGTTCAGTCATGTTGCTGCAAGCAATGTTGCACTTTGCTGCTACCAACATTTGTTGTTATTAGTGTCTCGTCCACAAGATGGCAGACTATATTGTTTACACGGTGTGTATCTGCACAGCTTTCAAAGGAGGACTGCCGAGATGCATTAGAGATGATCTGCAACCTTGAGTCAGATGGAGATGAGAGGGCAGCTTTCAGCTTATGCTCAGCCTTCCTAACCAGACAGCTTCTCCAAGGAGACACGTACTGTGCTTGGTAAGAAAACACAAGCCATCCCATATGATGCATGTTTATACAGAGCTGTGCACAGGTTTCTGCACTGCTGGTAAAAAAAATGTAACTGATTAGGAGATTAAATGATCTCTATAAGGCATAAAGTTAAAGATGAAAGACTTTTCAACATTTAAGGAAAATGAATGCATCACTGAATCATGAAAAGAGAAAAGGCACACCATGCAAAAGGTTGAATACTCCAAGAGATCTGAACTGTCAGAAAGCTTTTACCAAGGTCATCAGCTTGACTGACTATGGCCCGTTCAGTCCTTTTTGAAGAAGCCTCCATGAAAAAGTCATTAGAAGAAAACCTTTCCTGCATTCTCACCACACAACTCTGAATAAGATGTTTGCAAAGAAACATCTAAACAAGCCTTACATATATATTTTGGAAGTTAGACCTGTGCCCTGATGAAGTTAGACAAGATCTGTGGCCAAACTGAGAGACACCTCTCCAACTGAGTGAATAAATACTAGACTTTAGGGTCTCAACAAGTCGCACAAGGAAGGGGTTTGCTTGGGTGTGACTTAAACATCGTGGCTCTGTGGATAGAGCTTAAATGAGCTTTCCATAAGGAGCAATATGTTAAAAAATCCCAAACAGTTGAAAAACTCATGGCTGACTTTTCAAAGTGTTTGCCAGCTGTGACATTTTGCAGGAGCTAACCATGCAGGGTGCCCAAACCTTTGCTCCAGGTTGTTTTCATTATTTTTAATTTGAAACTGTAAAATATCAAAATAAAAATGAAATCCTGCTGAAATACTAAACAGAATGTGTCACCTCAACTGTTTGTTCATCACAATAACAAACGTTTGTGATCTAAGTTCAATCCACCATTTCAACAATGAGTTTTCTTTTTTCCGATCAGGGAGCTCACCTTGTTTTGGAGCAAGCTGCTGAAGCGATTAGAACCATCAGAGCAGGCCTTCCTCGACAGATGCCGCCAGATGTCCTTATTGTCCAAAACTGTGTACCACATCCTGTTCCTCATCAAGGTCATCCAATCAGAGGTCAGTAAAAAGTCAGCTGTTGTGATGCTGTCAAATTACAGACCTTAATCATCACCCTTTAACTCTCTATTTTCATGTATTGTTACACTTCCACCACATTGTTCATGTTCTGTATGTTTGTTTGTTTTTGTTTTACGATTAAATTTACAATGCATTTTTAAGGTAGCTCCTACAGGCTCTTTCATGTTATTGTCTAATTGTTGTGCTTTGAGACAGCATTTACCAAAACTGCGTAAGCAATTGCTTACCTTGTGGTTTAAAGTTGGATGAAACAGACTACAGCTCTGGCCCCCACACAATGTAGAACAGTATACATGTTCCATACAAGTCTTCAGTGGTTAAGCTGTTCTGGATGGATGGATGGATGGATACTAATTTTGAATTTATTCAGACAAGTTCAGAATAATTGTTTAGCAGCTTAAAATGATTTGACTTTCTCTTTTTCATAGATTGACAGCGTTGGACTGCCGGTGTGCATTGAGATGTGCGTAAGGGCTCTGCGGATGGAATCAGATGATGGAAGCACGAAGGCCACTGTGTGTAAAACTATTTCCTGTTTGCTTCCCGCTGACCTGGAAGTCAAGCGAGCCTGCCAGCTGACAGAATTCCTCCTGGAGCCCACAGTGGATTCATACTATGCTGTGGAGACTATTTACAATGAACCAGATCAAAAGCTTGAGGAGGAGAATATGCCTGTTCCCAACTCACTACGCTGTGAGCTCCTGCTGGTTTTCAAAACCCAGTGGCCTTTTGACCCAGAGTTCTGGGACTGGAAAACACTCAAGCGTCACTGTCTTGCGCTAATGGGTGAGGAAGCTTCAATAGTGTCCTCCATTGACTTGCTAAACGATACTGAGGGACCCGAAGAAGAGGAAGACCTCCTTAGTCAGGATGGGTTTAAAAATCTCCCAGACCACTTGGTCAGCGGCACCTATGAACTCAAAGATATAACGGACAAGAGACAGAAAAACAGAGAAATGAAGAAACTGAGAGAAAAGGGTTTCATATCTGCCAGGTTCAGAAACTGGCAGGCGTACATGCAGTACTGCGTGCTGTGTGACAAAGAGTTTCTTGGTCACCGAATTGTGCGCCATGCACAGACTCATCTGAGTGGTGGAGTATACAGCTGCCCGATATGTGCTCAAACCTTTAGCTCAAAAGACACATTCATTCCCCACGTAACATCGCATGTTAAACAGTCGTGCAAAGAAAGGCTAACTGCAATGAAAACAAACAAGAAACTGGCCGATCCGAAAACGGCCGCCCCTGTTATTGCAGCGTTAAGGGCAAAGACAGAAAATGGATTTCATGAAAATGCTGATTCCCTAGGGCAGAATGGCTTGGGTCACAATGCCCAGGCTAGAGTGGCTGCGTGTATCACAGAGGGTGGTGAGGACAATGTGTGCCCTGTTGGGAAATGTAGACGGAGCTTCAAATTTTTCAAGAATCTTGTTGCACATGTTAAAGCTCACGGGGACAATGAGGAGGCTAAGACTTTCCTTGAAATGCAGAGCAAGAAGGTTGTTTGCCAGTACTGCCGTCGCCACTTTGTTAATGTCACCCATCTTAACGATCATTTACAGGTCCACTGTGGTGCGAAGCCTTACATCTGTATACAGCTGAACTGCAAGGCGAGTTTCCTGTCCAACACTGAGCTCCTTATACACAGAAAAACACACTCGGTTTTTAAGGCCAGATGCATGTTTCCAAATTGTGGAAAGATTTTCAATGAGGCCTTTAAACTTTACGACCATGAAGCACAACATTATAAAACGTTCACTTGTAAGGTTGTAGACTGTGGAAAGGTATTCCATTCACAACAGCAGCTGGATTTGCACCAGGAGAAACACGTTGCCCAGGAAGCGGAAAAGCCATCTTCTGAACAGATCTCACAAAATATGCAGCCTGGCCCCTCACTCATTGAACAAATGCTCTCCAATCATACTCCACCTAAACCAGAAAATCCCCAAGAAAACTGGAACACTGAAAGCGCTATTAATCCAGAACATGGAAGCCTCCCAGTCTCCATAGAGAGTTTGCTGAAATCATCGCCTGTTGATCATTCAACAATGGTGGAAACCACAGGACAATACAGCACCAAGCATGAACCACAAAATAAGCTTTTCCCAACCATCCAGTCTCAGAGCTTAACTAATTCTCTGATTCAGCCTGTGAATTCCCACTTGCCTGATGCTACTGCACAAAGAGATGGTTCAGGTGGTCCTTTTGATTTCATGAGACCACCCCAACAGAATGAAATGGTACCTCAATTTGAAACAAATTTAGGAAATGTGTCACATAACTTCGGTGCAGATGTCTCACAAGGGCAGCCACAAATGTTCCTCAATGACATAAATACTGGATCAATGACTTATAACTCTGATTGTAATTTACCATTGCCAGGGCCAATGTGTAGTAGCAACATGTTGACAGTATCACCACCCCAGAACGCTATAGAGCCAGCGATGTCACAACCACTTCCTCCAACTGTAACCCCGCAACCACTAAATGGGAACAGAACAGAGTACTCTGTGATATCCTCGACTAACACAGGTGCCCCTCCAGGTCAGAGAGAGCGATTTCACTGTGCATTTGAAACATGTACAAGGCACTACAGCTCCTACAGAAGTGTTACCAAGCATATGAAAGCCGTTCACCCAGATTTCTATGAACAATGGAAAGTTGCTCGCACCAAAATCAAGATATCCTATGCTCCAGCACCAAGCACATCCTTTGTTGGACATCTCAGTACTGTTGCTCCACTTCAGAACCAGCAGAGCAACGTAGTGCCAGGTCAAGGAGTTCAGAGGCAGAATGTCATCCAACCACCTCCTTATACTAACATGGGTACAAGCACAAATTATACTGCCCTACATTCCCATTCCTCATCTGCGCACAGCCAGAATGCTTCACTGGTGATGGAAAATGTTTTAAATCCTATTGTTCTCTCTCAACTGGGAAGTGATACAAATTCGGGCAGTCAAAGCTGGCACTCACCCCCTGAAAGTGAGCAGATTCAAAGCTGTGGCCCCTCCCAAGTTTATCCATCAAACATGCAAGTGATGCCACAGGTTGGTTCCAACAGTGCTGCTCTGCCGCTTAGTGTCCCATCATGCTCTTTGACAGGATCGACCATGAACGGAGCAACAGAGTCTTTGCAGTCACCCCTTATGCAAAATGGGTCCCAGTCAGTTTTGCCCTCGTACACGGATGGTACTAAGGATGTGTCACAACAAGCAAAAGGCCTGCTTCCGCCATACACTTCACAGATGCAGAGCAGTTTAAGTGCTGTTTCCAGGGCCCCAGAACAAACACAACCAGTGCAAAATCTTGTGCAGCCAAATTTCCCTTCTCAAAACAGCGAAAGCCAGAACGACTGTAACAGCCCAACGCAACATAACCCAGCGGCCTCTGAAAACGGTTTAGAAAATCAAAAGCGAGCCAAAAGAAATAGAAGGACCAAATGGCCAGCTATCATTAGGGATGGAAAGTTCGTTTGTTGCAGGTGTTTCAGACAATTTAATAGTCCCAAATCCCTCGGAGGCCATTTGTCCAAGCGTGCAATCTGTAAACCGTATGATGAGTCAGAACTGAACACAGACCTGCCAACGTCATTTCTTGACCTTCTCAATTCAGAGCAAACAGTTGGCACCACTCAGCCACAGTTGTCTTTTAACTCTGCCATTTCCTATCAGGAGAAGCCCCATCAGTCAGTAACAAATGATTCAACAGCTGCAAAAGATTACCCCAATCCCAGTTATCCACAAAATAATTTGCAGGTATATGGCTCTGGAGAGTCAAACAATGACATTCTCAAACAAATCAAGGTCGAATCCAACATGTCCAACCTTTTTGTGCACCCTCCTGCTCCCCAGTCATTGTTCCACAACCCTTGTCTGCCTTATGGAGCTGGTGAACGGTTGTCAGGTAGTTCAGTCATACAACATACAGAGAATGTCCAGCTGAAGCAAGAGGACAGCTCATACAGTGCAGCTCGTTGTCCTCAGCCCTGTGTTGATACATTTGCTGAAAGTGAATTCCCTAACCAGCTTCTTTCTCAAATTCTTACACAAAACCCTCCCCCTGCTGTTCCTGCAAGTGTTCCCACAAACCACAGTGAAGGGTATTGCTCTGAGGCCACAGTTCAGACACCAGAAGCGGATTCAAATCCAGTGACACAAACACCGTTACCTGATAGTCAGCTTTGTCCAGCAACAAGTCTCGCACAGGCTGAAACAATGAGGAAGACAACTGAGCAAGATATAAAGAAGAGGCTGCGGGAGCAGATTTTGGCTGGAGACTTTCAGCGTAGAAATAGCATATGTCATTTAAGCACTGCTGATCTTAATGCTAATTTAAAGAACCCTGTGTCTTTTGGTCCACTGTACAGTCCTTTCAACAACTCTGGACTTAATCAAATGTCTTGTGACGCTAACAGTGACTTGGCAAATGATGGGCAGGTCATTCAAGAAAACTCAATCTTCCTGGAAAACTGTGGCGAGATTGAACAACTCCTGAACACGCAGAGCTTCACTCGCTTCAGAGAGACCTGCACCCCACAGCACGAGCTAACAAGCCCCACATGCGTTGTGGCAAATGATGCAGATCTTGAGCCCGCACAGTTATCTGCCAGACAACAACAGTGGATGACAGAAATTCAAAGTGCATTTGAAAGGCTTGACCTGGTCAGAGAAACACCTGATCAGGTGCCAGCTTCCATGAAACAAACTACTACTACTACTAATACTACTACTACGACGAACAACCAGGCAGTTTCTGCACAGGTCGATTTACTCAGTTCATCGTCAATCTTCGTCAAGCCATTTGCCTGTGAGAATGAGAACTGCACTTTTAGTTCCATGTCAAGTGAAGCCCTTTGGAAACACCTCACCAAAACCCACAGCTACACACTTGATATGGTGAACGTGGTTAAAAAAAAGTACGGCCAGTACGCTCCCTTCAAGTGTCAAAAATGCAGTAAAACATTCACTCGTAACTCAAACCTTCGTGCTCACTACCAGTCAGTTCACAAATTATCAGCCGAAGAAATCACAGATCTGGACATGAAGCGCAGACAAGACAAAATAGCTGCGTCTACTGCTGTTCAACCCTTCACCCCAGCAGGTCAGAGCACAGCAGCTACTCACTCTTCAGTGGAAAACGGAACACATCTTTATTCCCTCAAAGATGCTCTGGCAAGAGACCAGTGGTCACACGAGCAGCCGAGAAATTTGCCAGCTGCACTTACTCAACAAGCAAGTGTTCGACAAGTTGCAGCCCAGTTGCCTAAATTGTCTGCTCCTGTCACCCACATGCCGTCTGCCATGCCTCAGGCCAATGAGCCTGTGGCTGCCAGCAAACAATCTGCCGTCAACAGTCACGCAGCAGTTAGGCCGAGCATTGAGATTAGCAAGAAAATGAAAGAGAAGAAGCCCAACTCAGGTGACGTCATGAGTCCATACAGACCATATCGCTGCGTGCATCAAGGCTGCATCGCAGCCTTCACCATCCAGCACAATCTGATCCTCCACTACAGGGCAGTTCATCAGTCTGCTTTGTCAGCTTTGGAGGTGAACAAAGAGCAGGACCAGAGTGAGGGACTGGAGGAAGTAATGGATGATGAGGAGGATCCAGAACCAGAGATCCCCGAAATTTCTGAATTCAGATGCCAAGTCAAAGACTGCTCCCGGGTTTTCCAGGAGGTTCCCAGCCTTCTGCAACACTACCTTCAGCTGCATGAATTCAACCTTGATAAAGTTGGAAATCTCTTGTCTGGCACCAAGCTCGGCAGGTTTACTTGTGGACATCAAGAATGCACGGCAACGTTCACTGCTTTCTGGAAGTACGTGGGCCACGTCAAAGAGCAGCATAAAGATATGAAGCTGGTCAAATCAGAACAAATGAATGGCTCGTTCAAGTGCGAAATTGAAGGCTGTGACCGCTCGTACGCCACAAAATCAAACATGCTCAGACATGTCATGAAAAAGCATCAGGACCTTTACCAGTCCAAACTCAAAAATCAGAGCTCAAAGACGTTGCATTACCAAATTACCAAGACTAGTAATGGGAAAGAAAACATTGAGAGCAATAAGAAGATTGTACAGAGGGCAAATGACTCAAAGAGGCTTTGTAAGGCAAAAAATAATCACTGGACTAAGTACGGAAAACCCTCCTTAAAGTCTAAAGTGGAGGCATCCTCAATGTGCACTAAGAAGTTTCCCTTACAGTACCCCTGCATGATTAAAGGCTGTGAGTCAGTCATGAAATCAGAGCGGAGCATTTTAAAACATTATATAGGGCATGGGCTGTCAGAGAAGTACCTGGAACAGCAAAGGAGTCACTTTATATTCTGCAAAAAGTTCCCCAGACAGAAGTTCCACACCATCAGGAGCGATGATTCCAAATCAGACAACACCTCTGACCTGTCAGACAATGAGCTGACAGCAGACACCGGCCTGGAAGGACGGGGTCATGAGCATTCAAAGCCCGTCTTGCGCAAAAGAACCGCAGCCGGGATACCCACGGCACTGTTTGACAGCAAACTGTCCAATGACGAAAGCTCTGATGGTTCTGTGGTGCTCAAACGCAAACGAGGACGCCCAAGAAAACTGATTGAAAAGATTGTGAAACGCAAAAAGATTCCACGCACGACCAAGATCGACGTCATTTACACCAGGGACGATGAATCCGACTCCTCTTGCCCTGCAGTAATGCAGGAGGGGATGACTGAGCAGAGCGCCCCACTGGCTTCTTTCAAACCCATGGGATTTGAAATGTCCTTCTTAAAGTTCCTTGAACAGTCGAATAAATGTGAACCTCCCGTGAAAAGGAAGGTTGACGTACCGGAAACATGGAGGAAGACGTCCACTCTGAACACCAAAGACACCTGTGTCAAGTTTAGCAACCATCACAATTTGAAATCCCTTAGTAAGGTCAAAGTAGTAATAGACAAAGCCTTTTCAGGCATCACTGACCTTATGTTGAAGCAGCTGCAGGACCTGCGGCCCACAGTGGTGATTGAAAAAAATGACTAAGTTGTTTTTGAAAAGCAGAATCTCAGGACTGGAATGAGTAAACTGCTGTAGACCGGTGCCCCATACATGTTTTTTACACATCCCATCATTAAAAGAAATGGTTGTTTTGAATTATACTGTAATGTCTGTACATTCTTTGCCTTTTTTATAGAATAGTGTATAGCATGTTTTTATTTATGGACTCTCAAGTCAGAAAGTATCCAAAAACCTTGCTGCAAATTGAAGAATGACATCAGCCTCTGGTGTCTTAATTATCCCTGTGGGACTTGACAAATGAACTTTGAAATGGATTGTATTGTCGTGTGTAGTTGTGATTTGACGATGTTGATTATTGTGCGTTGTGTATATAGTTTGGAATCACTCACTGCCACCAGCAGTCTTACTATTAAATGAACAGCTTTTTTACAACCAGCATCACTTGTTCATCATTTGCCTTTGGATTACACTGAGGTTCAGAGCTTCCTTTGGTGCTGTTGTGGGCAAACTAAGTGACAATGAGTTTGTATAAGGTTTAACAATTAAAAATGTTTTTCTACTGAATGGTCATCAGTAATTTGCATGATTCTCCAGCTGGTCCAGGTTCAGTCAGTCATTTGGTGTTTGCTTAGCTCAGCCAAAAGATGACAGTTCAGACGCACCTTTAAAACCCAGCAAACAACTTATTTTCTCCTATTTGTTTATTACACATACAAAATATAAAAACTACTTTTATATTCTATAAATCTCTAATTTACCGCAATGTTAATTTACCAAGCATTTGAACAGAGGACTGCTGCGAGGCATTTCTGGGAAGAAAGCGTGGAGAATCCGCTCCAGAGCAAGTCATTTACTACAGAGGAAGAGCAGAAGCGTTTCAAGGAACGTTTAACTCTGCTGCTGTTGTGCCAGCTCTCATTTCTGGTGACCAGCTGACTGAACAGCCTTGTACAGGCAGCAGCTCACAGTTTACTGTGTGGTAAGAAAGAATGACAGATTTGATGTAAATATTCATTTATTCTTGCATTTAAAATGTTCACATACAGTACACCTGGAGCCTGTGAATAAAGCACAAAGACAAAGTGCAGCCACACAGAGGAAGATAAGACTCTCCATACTGCTGAGTGCGACACGGTGTCTGAAGTCAGTTCACCTAACGGGAGCCATCAGTGTTGCTGAATGCACAGAACAATGAGACCATGTTCTTCTCTGTGGATGCTGACTTTCACAATGCATAGAACCTTTATCCCTGTGATATTATCTACCTGCCTTGGTTCTACAGTTGATGGGCCCTTGGGTGACATTTTATTCTAGCTTTCTCATTGATGCGCTATAAATGAATAAAATTGGATGGACCGGTGAGAGATAAAGTGAACTGTGTTGATCAATAACTGATTAGGAGTTTCTCAAGATATGTCTTGACATTTGAAATTTGAAATCTTCTGATACACATCAGAACTGAGCAGTAGTCTGGGTAGAGTAGTACAGGTGTGCAACATTTGGTTTGGACATGTTGACTGGAGGGTTTGTTAAAAGACATTTTTAAAAATCACATGAAGCGACTCTATAATATATATACATATACAGAGATTCTTTTCCAAAAGACTGGTCAGCAGTGAAGCAACGGAGGCTGAAGTGTCCTTAGTTTGGGTTCAAACTCCAGAAACACTTTATTCAGCATTTATGCTGCAACATGATAGGGCTTTTGATTAGCCACGCCCTGCACAGCCAACACCCACACAAAACAAATGTAGTTAAAACCCTGATGGCATCACTACGGTGGGTTAAAGAGCCTCAGAGACGACGTTATACAAATGTTTTCGCAGGCTAAACCGTGTGTGGTCTGATGACACACAAAATTATGTTCACATGAAAAATTGTTGCAGTGCCAAATTAACTGAAAGGGAGAGGTGAGATGAAGATATGTGGATTTCATGTTTCCAGTAACAGTATAGCTCTAGGTATAGTAATGTTGATATCCATGGTTACACATATTTCACACTAATAAATGATGCATCAGTCTGCCTGAGCTTTTCTCAGTTGTGACAAAGTATTTGTAGAAAGTGCCGCTGCATCCTTCTGCTCTAGGACTGGTCTGGCTGGTTTGCAACTGGCGATGCAGGCGGTGCACTTCTGTCCTGTGTGTTTACTGTAGGCTCAGCTGAGACAAAGCTGTTGACAATAGAAACAGGTGTCCGGCAGCGGCTGAAAGCCTTCTCCTCTACGGGGGCGTAACGCCTGGTGAAACATTTCCACAGTTGCTTCCATACAATGTACATGAGCTCCACAAAATTCAGAGTGATGCACAGGATGGAGGTGCAGCCCATGATGTAGAGGAAGATCTTCTTCTCTGTGGCCTTTGCAATGTAACAGTCTACAGTGTTGGGACAGGGACTCTGGCTGCAGCGGAGCAGTATGGGCACCTCAAAGCCGTTGTACAGGAAGTAGAAGGCGAGCAGAGAGCCCACCTCAAAGGCCGTCTTGAAGAGCAGGCTGATGATGTAGGTGAAGAACAGACCTCCATCAATGCTCCCTTTGTCCTTGTACAGTTTACGCTTGTGCTTGGCCTCACGGTACTCCCTGTAGGCCACATGCAGGGCCACCAGCAGAGACGGGGTGGACACCATGATGAGCTGCAGGGCCCAGAGGCGCACCTGTGAGATGGGGAAGAAGTGGTCGAAGCAGGCGTTCTCGCAGCCGGGCTGCTGGGTGTTGCACACAAAGTCCTTCTGCTCGTCCTTCCATACCTGCTCTGCTGCAGCTACGTACACCAAGATCCTGAAGACAAAGACCACAGACAGCCAGATGCGCCCGATCACAGTGGAGTACTTGTTCACTCCACTGAGGATGTTCTCCAAAAAGCCCCAGTTCATCTTCCTGAGTCTCCTGTCAGAGAATGAACCAACAGTCAGGGGAAGTGAATGTAGAACAGCAGATCTGAGGTAACTGTTGTTTTCAAAGACTCCAGTGCCTTAGCATCTTTTTACCTATTTACCACAAATGACACACTTCACACATACACTGTAGATACAGCTCTGCTGGATAGCTTGCTGGGACCCATTGATTTCCATTCAGTGTGGAAATAGATTTCATCCAGGGAGCCAATACAATGTTAACTGTGCACAATTTGCAGTAAATGGGTTGAGAAAAGGTAACAGATGATCCATTAGAAATCATGGCACATAGAAATCACTCATCGACTTCTGGCTCATCTTTATTTTACATATATTTACCACCGTGTGTGTGTGTGTACCCATGATAACTATTCCCGTCTGTTCCCCTCTATGAGTCAGGTCCAGGAAGTCACGCAGGATTTGTTCCCTCTATTCTCCAACAAATTTGCAAATATGCAAATGATCACAAATCAGCACCAGCTGGTAAAAAAAAAAAGTTTCCATTGTTGTGTATGGCTGAACCCCCTGGATCTGGCTGGAGGGGTGGGTCAAAAACACACTGGGTCTAAAAATAAAGAATAAAAATCTTTTTGGATCTCTGAATTTGATTCGATTTAAATTTGAACTTTTTTTTATGACAACTGTTTTTATTCCTCTGGATTATTGTTTGTTAGTTCTGACATCACATTAAAGATCGAACGGGCTGACATTTACATTGTTGTCATTTCTGTCCCTACGTTTTCAGAAACGCAATTTTAAAAGGATTTGTGAACTTTTAACATCCATGTGATTCATTTTAAACTTTGCCGTGGACTTAAACCAATATCCCGGCGTATATTCCGTCTGTGTCTGCGACCACAGTGAAATTGCTGTAAGATTATTTGTGTAATTATATTTCATATTTGTATCCAAATTCGGTCGTATCGACCTTTTCATACAAGTCTAATAACACCTGAAATTAAAAGTATAAGAATGATGAACATGACTTTGAATCAGCAGAACACTTCCACAGTTAGGATGTGTCTCGCTGCGTTGATGACGCAGGACAGAGCACATCAGGCCCAAACCTACACCGAGCTGCTTCACCTCTACACGCTGATAATTTATCATGTAAAGCTTAAATCGCCTCTGACACGCCGGGTGGATTTATGAAACAGCGGGAGCAGAGAACTCACCGGCGCTGCGTGGAGGTTCCTCCTGTCGGTGACAGCAGGTGATGTGGCGGCGGTGCTGCGGCTGCTCCTGTACACCTGGCCGGCGCGGCTCCGTGCCACACCTCATCCAGCCACCCGCACACCAGGCACCCCGGTTTGCCAGCAGCGCTAACAAGCGCTCTCTCTGTCGGTGTGAGTTTACCGAGTTTGCTTTGTCTGAATTATTAGAAACCGCGCGCAGGTCACTTCCAAGTATGAAGCGAAGCGCGCGTGCGTGTGTATGAGTGTGTATGTGTACACAGCCAACATCACCATGGTAGCTGTCTCATGCAAATAATATCTGCTGCAGGTTCAGGTTCAGTGTGGGGGAGGAGAACACTGGGAGTCATCAACACACACACACACACACACACACACACTATCAACTATGTTTCATTTCCTCTCACCTGGACTGACACAGGTAAGTCAGATGAGTGAGGTCATGTGTCAGTGCTGCTGAATAATGCATGGAGCCTCGGGCCACATGAGTCTGCTCCTGTCGAGCATCTGGCACAGTGGAGCCTCCACTCTAATCACTTCCTACAATATCACTTTATACTGCTACATGACAAAGTCACGTGACTGTGTTGTAGTTATTTGGTATATTTGTACAGTACCAAGCTGTGATGTAGGCCTGTCAATAAGGAGACTCGGTAGCATCGTTGCAGTAGGATAACCCAGCCACTGGGCGGCGCTGTTCGCTGCGTCATCCAGGTGAGGTGAGGTAACCTGGGACATTTGCCGGATCATCTTGAGCTCCGTCACAGTTTCTACACTGTATTATTGTATTATTACTGTAACATTGATTAAAGGGGTCCAGAACCCTGACCTTTTATAATAACGAACATGGCTCTGACCGCGGTGCGGTTAGTTTTGCGTTGGGTATTCGACAGACTTCACTCCCGGTCCAGCGGCCACCTCCTCCTCTGTCTGAGCCGGTACCGGTACCTACGCTCAGCTTTACACCGAGCCCTCGCTCTTGGTTTTCGGCAAAGGATCGACTGTTAATTATTGTTTGAATGAAACAAACCCGAAGTTATTTCTATTACCTCTGTGCCGACGTGGCCATATTAATGAAAATCACGGAGAATAAACTGGACTGAACTGAATATATAAAGCACAGCTATTTCCATTGCTGATATGTAACTTTCATATTTGATATCAATATTTTAATAACAGGTGAGTGTATTTCATTCAAAATGGCACACATCGTTTTAGTGCTTCCACGTCATGTGACCAACTGACTCCGAATTCATCGAAAGATATTCAGAATCATATATTAACATGAGGCTGAAAATCAGGTCTCACCTCTTAATATATGCTGTCAGTGCTTCTTTTATATGGACCTTTAAAAGAAAATATTATTTTCAATAACTTTAATACCGTGTGACCCAGAGACTCCAAATATACATATATACACTTAAATATACAGGTGTAAAATTTTCAGAGCCAGTAGCAAAGATAAATTATAATAAAAATCACTAATGCCAGGATTAAATGACCTGGATTAACTCTGGCAGGGTCCCTGCCTGCACACACATTTGAAAGCTCATTAGATTAGCAGTATAGCACAGGTGTATAGAGAATATTTGAGCTTGTAGCCCTCACACACTGATAGGTGGCAAAGACTGTCAGACTTGATCCAGCCTTATATTACACAGACACACTTAATGTGCTTTACCAGAGTGAATTCCAGTGTGAACGCTGCATGTTGAAGAGCAGCTGAGCTGTGTTGCTGGCATCAATCTGTATGAGGTATATTTCAAAGCTGTTTCTATATGAAAGTATGAATAAGCAGCTTAGACCTCAAATATGCTTTAAAAAGTGTTTCGATGTCAAAGTTGCAAAGCTTAGCTTGATCAGCTACCTACTACAGTAAAAAGGTTGCCATGGTGACAATAACTGCTAAGTGTACATGTGCACACTTCCCTCAAATCTGCAGCTGAAGTGTTCAGTATTTCAAATGTTACATTTCTTTACATTACACCTATGGAACAGTAAGAGAGGTGCTCCCTGACATCTGGTCTCTGAAACAGTCGCTGGGCTGAAATGTGAATGAGACAACAGAGTCCACGCCTTCATCGACAGAAGCTTTATTATTGGAACTAAAACATGTAGAAGACAAAGACATGAAAGTATTGCACATGAGGCAGTTTACTGAGTTTTACATAATTCGTCTTTCTTCGGAGACTCAGGCCACCACTCCTCCTTTCTCTCTGCACCCACAGCTGCACCTGCAACACATAGGGCGTCTGTGAGACCAAGCTGATTTCAGGTGACGTGTGAACATGATGAAATGAACCTCAGTGCTCTCTCTCTGTCAGTGGCTGTGATGACCACGAGAATCATAAACCAACCCAGTGAATGATGTGAATTAGTTTTCCATCAATACCTTTCTTATTAATGTATCGATAACAAACAGTAGAGGCTATAATCAAGTGTTTCAGTCACCCTGTGTGTGTGTGTGTGGGACGAAGCACTGTGCTCCCTGTACATATTCCAACATGTCTCGACCCCCTCCTCATACGTGGTCAACATTTAATGATTCTGTAACAGACTGGAGCTGACTGACATCTCAGAAGCCATGTGCTGCACCTCCTGCCAAAACTGGCCTTATTTAGTCTTTATTTACTGTCACACTTTGGAATGATGTCATGATTTCTCTTCAAACCATTTTGATTTAAACATTAAAATCTTGACGTGCACTGTATTTTGTATGTATGGGTAATTATTCTGTCCAGCCTGATTATATCATCATTATATCACTGTGAGTAAAATGACAGAGCTTCACAGCAGGATGAACTCCATCCCACTGCTGAGCCAGCACCTCTCTACAACTCATTTAACACAAGCTAAACCTTGATGGACTGTGGTGTTCCACTGCATTAGCTCTGGTTAGATGTCCCACTGGAAACTGAGTGTGGTGTCCCCAAACTAATTTCTCTTGACTTGATATTTCAACCAGCTAACTATCTGTTTCTTTATTAATTAGGCTTGGTGGAAGAACGGTGAAGCCTGAACACCTCATGCCTGTTAGTAAACCCTCAGTGATGACCCAGAGTCACACACAGACCCAGAGTGATGAGAGCAGTACCCGTCTCGGCATCTGTTGTATCAGGAACCTGGGAAACTTCTGGCAGAACAAACAGCTCAGGTCTTAATGATGTAAAGACTATCAGACAAACATCAGGACAAGATGGGGAACTTTAAATGGAACTTACCTGGAATGGTTCCGAGGCTGGAGTTATCGAAGAACTGCTTAGGGCAGGTTCTGGACAGCAGCTCTGAGCCTCCACCCACATCAAAGAATCGGCTTTTGGGGGAGTCGAGCAGAGGGACCTTTGGAGAGTCCAGCAGCTTCCTGGGGGAATCCAAAACCTTCCTGGGAGAGCCCAGGACCTTCTTGGGAGTAACCAGAAACTTCTTGGGTGAGCTGAGGAAGTTGGAGGAGTCTGAGGTCATGGGAAGGCCCCTCTTGGTGGGTGTGCAGGGTGATGAAGGCATGTCCACCTCGGACCTGCTCTTCACCTTCAGTTTGATGGCTCTGTTCTTCCACTTGTTGATCTCTGCCTGCTGACTGGACACCAAGCTGGTGTGACAGGGAGACGGGTGTCAGTGGGGGACTGAGTCATGCAACGAATCACTTCAACCGTGTGAGCAGCTCTGCCCTCACACCGCTTCATCTTACCTTTCCAGCTCAGCTATTTTCCGTTGAAGCTGTTTGACTTCCTCCTCCAGTTTGGTCTTCTCCTGCGCAATGCTGCTCTGGATCACCAAACCCCTGGGGTTGGTCAGTCTGGCATGAAGGTCTTCACCCTGCAGGACTGAATAAACAAACTAACAGTCACCACCATCATTAAACTACGGTTTCATCCATTAAAACAGCACCACGCAGCCAAACTGCTGACTCACAGGACTCCTCTCCATGCTGCTGTGACTTCCTCAAAGTCTCCTTCAGCTTCCGTAGTGACTCTTCCTTCGTGTTGAGCAGTGTGGTCATCCTCTCTATCCTGAGGAGAACAAACCTCTGGTCAGAACAGCCGGGGGTTTTGCTCGATTCATTTAGGTACTAAATACTAGACCTCATCCAACCATTGCTAACAGCTTCCTCCATCACCTGCCAACAGTTTTAAACTAAAATGAAGGTGACCACAGAAATGCTGATATGAAAACCAGAAGAACAGGTGATCAGGATGCACCCAAAGCTCTTACTCTTGCTGGTGTCTGTCAGATGCTGAAGTCAGCTCCACCTCCATTTTGAACAGTTTAGTCTGGAGCTTTTCCAGCTCCACAGCACTGGGCGAAGCGTTTTTCTGAACAAGACAAATATTCATTTTAAACACTGCTCAGCGTACGTCACAGAAGCACACATTAAACTGCTTGTACTAAAAACTAAAGACCGTAAGATCTGCAGACCGACCTCAGACTCTCGCAGTTTGCTCCTGAGGGTCTGGATGGTGTTCTCTCTCTCCTCCACCTGGGCACGGCAGTCCTGCAGCTCGGTCTGCAGGAGCTGGGTTGCCTGTTTGTGGTTGGACAGCCTGTTGCTGGCTTTGACCTGAGCATCCTCCAGCTGCTCCTTTTGTACACTCAGAGCCTGAAACGGAGAAGATATCTGTGAGTGTCCACAAACAGACGGGCAGAGAAGGTTCTCCTTTTAGGTTGGATACAGTACATTTCATCCAAGTCTACATTTTAATTACATGGCCAAACTGAAGATCTCCCTCAGTTTAAGCTCCTTGCTTCTACACAATGCTACTCAATGATATCAGTCATACGCACATATACATCAGACAAACAGAGATGGCACACGTACTTTGACTTTTTCTTCAGTCTGCTGGAGCTGAAGAAGCAGTTGCTGGTTGTCCTTCAGCAGGGAGAGCTCTGTTTTCAGGGGAGCTCCGTCCAGCGCCTGCAGCAGCGTGGAACTCTTGCTTCTCTCCTCTCTGAGCTGAGAGTCAGCCTGAGCCTCCAGCAGTTTGAGCTCCTCACACAGACCGTTCTGCTCAGCCACGATGCCCTGCAGGAGCCAGGCCGGTCAGAGGACATAAGGAAGATAAGCAAATATCTCTGTAATACACATTTGCCTAAATCAGTACTATGACTTGCTGAGTGCTACACCATTGTCACAAAGAAATGTTGATTCTGATTGGCTGGTGGGTCCATTAACTTGTATTAACAGGTCAGAATGACACAGCTTGACCTGACTCTGACTAAGTAGTTTAGCAGAAGTCCTGTTAGTCAATAGCCCAGATGTAGGTTTTGGAGTCACTGAATGACAGAGTGGACCAGAAACATGAATGTTAAACACCACCTGCAGAGTCATCTTCCTGCTGCGCACCACTGCACATCTGTGCTCCAGCTCACGTCTCAGGATGCTGTCCATCCCGCTGAAGCCGGCCGCTTGGCTGGTGAACACGGCCTGCATCTGCTCCTTGAACCTCTCCCTCTCTCTGACCTCAGCAGACAGCTCACTGGTGAAGTAAGCCATGTTGGCGTGGAGCTTCTCAGAGATGCTGACCATTTTCTGCAGGAACCACGGAATCACCATCACGTTTCAGTGCAGAGTGTTGGAGAAATAAAACAAAGTCTTGTCACAGATTTGAGAAACATGACTTAAATAAACTACTTGCCAAATGATTCACACTGTTCAGGGTAAACTGATTCATTGTTCACAGCACAGAGCAGCAGCAGCACTCACCTGCAGGTACAGCTGCCTCTTGTCCAGCAGCTCAGTCAGCCTGTGCTCCCACAGTGTGGTGAAGTCCTCGTCCTTAACAGAGTAGCGGGGCGCCTGCACCCTGCACAGCAGCACGTCCTGCAGACGTCTCTCCTCAAAAACGGCCAAATCTTTCTTCACCAGCTCCTCGAACAGATTCCTGTAGTCCTGTGCTCGCATCTGCAGGTGCTCCTGAGGAAGCAGAGCACAGGAGTTTTCAGGTTACCACTTAACCGAAGAGTAAGACATTATCAAAGCTGTAGTGGAAAAACATTGATATTTACCATAATGTTGCCCAGACTTTGAACAGCCTGCAGTCCCAGCTGGCAGACAGAGCTGTAGGCGTTGATCGTGGGTTTGGGCAGAGAGTTCATATAAGGGTGTGTCTGGGAACAGTGCGCTTTCAGGGTCTTGTCCAGAACTGACGTGTTATACTTTGAACAAGTGTCTATAAAGCGCTGGAATCTTCTGAAGGACTCCTGCAGTTATAGTTCAGAGTTAGACTTAGACTTACACTGAAGGATGGAATGTCTTTGCCATCAGCTGAGGATGTATTCACTGGGTTACCTGAAGCTGCCCCGTAGTGCCCTGCAGCCGTGACGATGCTGTTTCCTTAACTACAGCGCTGCCCGGCTTCTCTTCAGGGGCTGAGCTGGTTGCGTTTGCTTCACTCGACACCTGAGAGGAGAGGAAGCACAAAAACAGTGTAATATCCTCCTCCATGCAGATGATATAATCCTACATACATAAGGCTCCTCTGACTCACCTATGTAACTATGTGTTTGTTATGTGTTACTTCTACACAACTTCTATGTTGCAGTCTGAGTTTAAGCCTCATGTGGAACAGCACAAAGACCCCTTCCTGAATTCTCATGCTGTTTCTGACGTTGTTTGTATTTGTTCATCTGAGATGTGCTGTGTATCATCTCTGTTCTATTCCTCTGCTGTACAAAGCTGCTCAAGTTACTAATGCCCTTAATGATTTAAATACAATTCAATAAATACAACTACAATAAATGATACAAAGAGAAATGAGACCTCAGGAAAACTAATGGCTCATTCAGGACTGCAGACAGACCTGCTGGGAGGGGGCAGCTGCAGCTTCAGCTTCAGCTTGTTTCTCCCTGTGCGTTTGAAGCTGCTGCTCGAGCTGCTGTATCTGAAAGTGACAGACACAGTGATCGGTCATTGACAGTGGGCATCACAGTGGACACATATTAACAAAAGCATGTTCACACTTTGCAGTGAAGGACGCGGACCCACTTGTTGTTGTAGCTTGGCCTCTCGCTCTCCTCTCTCAGCCTGCATGTTCAGCTTCTCCTGGACGGCTGAGACCTGCAGTTGGACCAGACCATAATTTAATTGACAGCAAAGAGGTTCTTCGAGGCAGTCTGTTATGATTCATCAGCACTGTTGCCAATGTGCTGGGTTAATATCGGGTTGCTCAAATGCACCATCTCCATCCTGACGGGTAAATGGAGATTCAGTCGACATTAAAGTGTCAGTCATGCAGGAAGATCAGCTGAGAGGGAACGTACCATCTCCATCCTGTCCTCCAGCTCTGCCCTGAGCTGCTGCTTCTCCTGCCTCAGTCCCTCCAGTGTCTCCTGCAGCTCAGCTCTCTCCTCACTGAGACACTTCACTCTGCTCAGCAGCTTGTCCATCTCCTCTGTGGAGCTCTGACTGCTGGCTTCCTTCTCACACAGCAGACGCTCTCTCTCTGCTCGCAACCTCTCCAGCTGCTCACTCAGAGTCTGAATCTGTTAAATTAAAAACAAAACATTTAAACACAGGATTTATTTACCCAGCACATGGTTTATCTTCTTGTATCTTCTTGATCATTGTAACTTATATTTCAAACATGGCATTAAACCTGGCTCCTAACTTCCTTTCATTTAAAGTTCTTGTGCTGCCTTAACGTTTGAGAACTTTAGTTTCCTCTAATATATAAAAATGGAGAAAAATGTTTATAGTTTTCAAAGAAATCAAAGTATAATTTAACATTGATATAATGTTTACATTGAGATGTATCATGAAAGGATTCAATACATAAAGAGATATTTATGATTCCTGATTATCATCAAACTCTTACATGTGCTTGCATCTCCTCTTGCTGGGCGCTCGTCTCACTGTGAGGACCATCCTGTCCGGATGTTTGTGCAGTCTCCAGCTGTCTGATCCGCTCCTTCTGTTCACGGTTCTTCTCCAGGGCTGTCCTCAGCTCCTCCTGATTCTCAATCATCTGTTTGGTAAAAAGGCATTTTTTGACAATGCAAAAACAACAAAACCACAAACAACAGTGGCCCAACACAGCGCAAATTCCTTTTAGTACCTGGGCAGGCAAAGCAGCCGCATGTCTGACTCACCATCTCAACATTTTCCTGCAGGTCCATTTTGAGCTGGTCTCTGTCTGCAGTGAGAGAAGCCAGAGCAGAGTGCAGCTTCTCCATCTCCTCTGCAGAGCTCTGAGCATCTGACATCAGGAGAGTCTCCTTCTCAGCTCGCACACGCTGAAGCTCTTCAGTCAGTTGATTCAGCTACAATTATCCAGATTTTTAAAAAGTCATATATATGGTATAACTACTTCTTCTTTTGAATTGAACAACCAGGTCAGATCTGATTTAAATTCATCGCCGGTGTCGTACCTGTTCTTGATGTTCTTTGCTGATCTCCTCCTCCATGGTCCTGGAAGCCTCACTGTAAGCAAGCTTCTCCTCCAGGTCCTTCAGCAGCTGCTGCATCTCACTCAGTTTGTCCTCCAGTGATGCTCTGCGTTCTTCACTGTGCTCCAGCTAAAATGAAAGCATTACCCTGACTTTGCAATAAGCACTGATTACATCTGTTTGTTCCATGGTAAATGTTAATGAAAAGCAAAGAATCATTACAGAGAGCAGCCACTGTTAGAATCCACAGCTTACCTTTGAGCCAGTCTCTTCAATAGCAGCCTTCAGCTGACTCCTCTCAGCATCAGCGTGCTCTAGGTCTGCACGAAGTGAATCCAGCTGCTCTGTTACAGCAGCACACTGTTGGATCAGCTCCTCCTCCTTCAGCACAGCAGCAGTCAAGTCTGCCTGGACTTTTAGTATCTCATCCTGCGCCGACTGCAGGGAGTCTCTGAGTTGCTGAGCTTCCTCCTGACCTTGAGCTTGAGCAGAAAGCAGACCGTCTCTGTGAGCCTGAACAGCATGCAGCTCCTCAGTCAGCTCAGACACCTGAGAAAGAATGAAATGACATGATGACGTCTGAATTCGGTTCCCCTCTCCATTTCACTGTGCCACTGTCTTCAGAGAATGTTTGCAGTACTTTATCTGGAAGAGTCTGGAATGAAGCCAGTTGCTCCAGCTGAACTCTGAGGGCTTCCTCTGCTTCACGGGACACTGTCAGCTCTTTATTCAGGTTGGCCACGGTTCTCTCCAGTTCCACGCTGTCTATCAGATCTGAGACAGAGAGAACCTTACATCTGCCATCTGACTTAAGAGTGCTGGCACTCACAACCTGCTTTACAAAACATCCACCCTGACTTATAACCTACTTTTTGGGACTTTGCCATCGAGCAGAGTGGTGAGCTTGGTGTTCTCATCGAACGCAACATTCAACTCTTTTTGAAGATCGCTTTGCATCTTTCTGTTGCGCGTCTTCTCAGTCTCCAGCTGAAAGCGCAGGCTGTTCACCTCAGTGTCCAGCTTCTTGTCTCTGGCAGTCAGAGTCACCTGGAGAGGAGAGGAGACCATGACAAGAAACATTCAATAAAGGAACGGCTGTCAGTTGCAGTGTCACTGCAAATACTTCATTAAAATGTTTGAGTTTAGTTCTTTAAACTGTTTGGAAAGCTGTCAAACAAACCCGGTCAAACTGGTGCAATAAGGCCGTGGGTGAGCAAAGTGTGGTGTAGTTTGCTGTCAGTCATTGGAACAAACTTATAAACAATAATAAACATTTTGATTTGCTCCACATGGCTCCATGCAGCACTGACTGAAGACTGAAACACTTTCAGTATCTGAACAGCTCAACAGCAGTGGATTGTCAGACTGCGAGTGTTGCTCCCACTTACAACTGTCTCCTCCAGGGCGATGTTTTGACTGCGCAGCACAGCCCACTCCTTCTTTGTGTCTCTGCTGAGCCCCTCGGCGTCGTCCAGGGAGCGACGAAGCTTCGCCACTTCCTGCACCAGGTCCTTCCCGCTCTGCAGGAAGACACGGTGACACAGATACATGACCGTGAATTCATCTCTGACCCTTCTACTGTATCAAGTGGTTGCTTTACCAATACTATACTATACTTAATTATGGTTATGCAAATACTTGTTAGAATACTCTGTTAGAAATACTCTCTGTGACAGCATCTACCCAGCTCTGTCCAAAGACTCATTTTATGGACGAGCTTCCCGTGTTGTGATAAGAACGCAGCGTAGAACCAGACGTACCATACTCTGAAGCTCCTCTGCAAAGTCGCTTTTCTTCCTCAGCTCCTCAGACAGAGCCTCTAGCTTGTTCTTGAAAACAAATGAACAGAATATTAAAAAACTGACACCATTTAATGGATCGGCTGGTTATCACTAGTTGAATAATAAACTCAACTCAGAGTTCACATATGATGGCTAGAGTGGCAGAAATGCTATGAAACAAAAAGTAGATTAGGGCTCATCTAAGCAGTAAACACTGATTCAGGTTTATTTACAACTATGTTCTGTAACAATCATATCACACTAAACAAAAGTCTATACTTTAAATTTACTTTCCGCATGAACAAACCTGGGGAGGAACCCTTCAGCACGACATCTTACCTGAAACTCCAGGCACTGCTCTTCAGAGGATTCAAGAGCCTTCTTCAACCTAGATATTTCATTTTTCAACTCATTCTGTGAGATCACACAAAAAGAGCAAATAAATATCAATAATAACAGAACTATGGCAAGCCCTGCACATCGTACACACGGAGCGGAAACCAGCAGTGACTTTACCTCGTGCTCGTTCCTGAACTCCTCCTCCAGAGACTTGAACTCATCCAGCTCTCTCTGCTCCTTCAGCTCCTTCGACAGAGCAGCTTTCTCTTTCTCCAGGATCTGAGTCTGCTCTATGAACATCCCTAGCTCCTGCTTCAGATAGTCGCGCTCACCGACCACCTCGTCCTACAAACATGCATACAAACATTTTCACATATATGTCACAGTGTTCTTCAGTATTAGCATCTTTAATAAATGCTTATCCCTTGCTAATCAAATGCAGTGATACTAGATATAGCAACACTGTCAGCTGCTCAAATCAGCATTAGCTGAGGACAGGTTACAGGGTTTTTGGTGTCACATTGTGCAACAAATATATGATAAAGACTTCGGGCCTTTAAACTCAGATTCATCTCCACTGGCTTTCCAAATCACAGTGTGAAAGGCTCACACATTTACCTGATCTTGATTAACTGACCTGATTTCTTGTGGGAGTATGATCTAGATTAAGTTGTGCTGAGCTACTGCTGTATTTAAAATCTTGTCCAGGAACAGAACCTTGGAGGTATGGTATCAAGATAACAATAAGTTAACTGGAGATGAGCTGTGAGAAGAGTCAACAACCTTTACCTTCTCTGAAGCCAGAGCTTCACACAGCTGGATGGTCTCTGCAAACTCTCTTCTCATCTGGAAACAAGGTATGAAGATCAGCACAAGACCAGCAAACACAACAGAGTCGGAGCAACAACAATCAACTACATGCAAAATGAGCTATTTGCATGTGTCATTACTATGATAACATCTTTTCAAAACTGTATCCATTTGGGAGAAGGAGCATGTTACAGTAACAAGATGGAATCATGTGACTTCATTCTGTGTTGTTTCAGGTGAGTGAATAACTGAGGATGTCTTTGGGGGAGGTGCGGGAGCAGGTGTGTTAAAGGCAGACAGGACACCTGTTCATCAGGTTCCCCTGAAGTGTGGCCCTGCTCTTCTAATCGTCTCTCCAGGTCTGCCACTTGGATCTCCAACATCTCCACTTTCTCCATGGCTTCATGTTTGTGCTGGGCCTCTTCCTGCAGCTGCAGCTCCAGCTCTGCCACCGCCTGCTCTGCTGCCTGTACGTTCTCCAGGGTCTCGTGCTTCTGCTGGGCCTCTGTCTGCAGCTGCAGCTCCAGCTCAGCCACCCTGTCGTCTAACATTTTGACTCTTGTCATGGCCTCTTCTTTCTGCTGACTCTCCATTTCCAGCTGCATCTCGAGGTTGGACACTTTTCCTGAGAGCTCCCGCATCCGGTCTGGAGACACAAAGTCTTTGGGACTGGAAAAAAGAAAACATGTAGTTAACTAAAACTGAACTACCTTAAAAACACTCAAAGGCCAGGGTTTTATTCCACATACAGTAACCTATAGTTCAACTACAGTTCCCATGATGCTCTGGAAAATGTAAACAGAAGTACAGTGTTGCCATGGCTTCTGTGAATTAGTCTGTGCTCAATGACTTAAGCCCCATTTTCAGGCCTAAAGTTGTTTGTATTTTGAGAAACTCGCACCATGACAAGTGATGCCATAAATAACTTGTATATACTTGACTTGTCCATGTAACAAATGCTGTAATATGTTCATGAGAAAGAGGAAAATACAGTTCAGTTTGCTAACTGTTAGCAGAAACACATTCACCTGTCTCCAAAGCTTCGAACAGTCACAGAGCTCTGACTCATCTCCATTTCATCTGAGGGCTCATCAGGAATCTCCCAGTGAGAGTCAAAGTCCTCATCATCTGTTAAAACAGTAACATTCAACTGATTATCATGTGGGAACAATTAGGTACAGATTTTATTTACAGTGTGAATATGTCTCCCCACTACAAGTGTATTCTGGCACCTACCAGGCTGCATTTGTAAAAAAGAAACTGTCTTAATGTCTCGCCTGGTGGAATAAAGGTTGTATAAAATAAAGTTTCATGGCTGCTCTTCAACCAAAACACTTTGAAACCCTTTAAACGTGTGCCTACATGTGCTAAAAACCCTGTTTTGTGTTTCAACCACAGCCTGTACAAAATGAAGGCAGGATTGCTTGATCGCTTACTAAGGACCTGCACTCACTGACCCACATGCACACTGGGCTACACATTATCATCAGAGGGTAAACAAAAAACATGGAATTATTCTGCTGGTACCATCCTCAAATTCTGACAATGGAAACATGCAAATAACCTTTCTCATGTGTAACAACCTGGACTGGATGGCTTGGTGCGGCGAATGCTTAGGAGGTCCTTACCTTCACCCAGCTCCATCAGACAGGAGCGGTCTGCTTTCCTCTTCCGGGTGAAGGATTCTGCAAAGCTGAGGTCAGATGAACCACCGCAGGCAGAGGGACGGGCGAGCCTGAGCATCTTTCCTCCCCATGTGACCCTGCGCTTTGGCATCTTTAAAACAGGACACCAGTCATTATGACCAGGAGAATGTGGAGGAATCTGGACTCTAACTGCAGCTTTGCTCTGCGTCATATTTACCTTTTGAACAGGAACCAAGTTGGAGCTGGTGACCAGCAGTTTGGTTAAGTTTTTGATCCTGTCCTCTTGTTCTCGCTGGAGCTGATCCTTTTCTTGGAGCAGCTGGGACAGAACCTCCTTCTCTGTCGCTGTGGTCTGTGTGACTGAAGAAACCTGTGGGGAGGCCATCCACGTGCCAGCGGATAGAGAGTGTTACAAGCATGCAACTCGCAAACGTCAGCCAAACAGGACATAAATAATAAATAAAATAAATAAATGAAAGAATGCTGAGACTTGCCTCCTGAAGCCGTCGCTTGAGGTCCACAATTTCATTGCGGTACCTTTTGAGCAGAGCCCCGTCATCAGACACCTCAGTCACATGAGGGTCGTTCTTCATTTTCTTTGCAGTGCTGGCAAACTAAATGTAACAAACATCCCAGAGTCAGACTCAATCCGTTGGATCGTGTTTTAAACTCGCTTACTGAGCAGACTGTTTTCAATTTTAGCTGAGCTGATTCAGCCCATAAATTCAGCTGACAATCTGTTTCTGTGTGGATGAATGCAAAGGGAAAGGGAGTAAACCAATCAAAACATACCACTTAACATTACTGTAACAACAACTAAACATCCAAATGTCAAGATGGAGTGTGCAGGATCTGCACGTTTCACAGACCTGCAGAGTGCTGAGAGTCTCATCCAGAGTGACAGGAGTAATGGTGCAGATGATGACGGTTTTGGCATTCCCACCCAAGGAGTTCTGCAGGATGCGGGTCAGCTTACTGTCTCTGTAGTTGGTGAAACCCCTGAAGACAGAATGATATTCGGCAACTGATTGATAAAATCCCCATCCCTGGTTCAGAGCAGAAACTACATTACAACTGATTCAGGCAGAAAAGTCTTTGCAGTAAGAGCAGTGTGTGTTCACTCACTTCTGATTTTCATCAGTCAGTTTCTTGATCACTTGGCCAAGTGTGAACAAGCTGCGATTGATATTGCAACCTTCTTTGAACCGTGCACCTAGGACATGATAACAGATGGATTAGCATAAACTCCCTGTACACATAGTGCACACTCAGTAAACATAACATCAGGCCTAATACACATTTCATGCTGCTTCAGTCAATAACCTAAAACCACCTGCAGATTAACGTCACCTTACCTTCAGCTCCTGTTTGACTTGCTCTCTCTGATCCTGCGAGATCAACTAAATTCTACAAGATGAAGCAAAATTGTTTGTGAACAAATGATAATTTGTACAAAGACAGAAAGACACACTCAACAAGAAAGGAAGCAAAGTTATCAGAAAACAGAAACAAGTCAAAAGTAATAGTAAAAGCAGGAGCTTACAAGATGAGACACAATAATGGCTCCATCAGCATTTTCACCTGACGCTGGGTCACTTCTCTCTCGGCTCTCCAGGATCTACGGAAAGCTAAATCATGAGAATTCCACACTTTCCCAGAATACTCCATGTCACTGTGTGTTGGGCTGTTGCTTACCATCCGGAAAATGGTGTGAGAGCGACTGCTCCGCTGGTTCATTTTTGTTTTTCCATAGTGACGGTTCTCTACAAAGGCAGATTGGACAGAGAGCATATTTGTTGTTACACACAGTCTGGAGGCCACACAGTGTGTAATCATCCTCTCCTTCAGTGATAAGCTCAGATCTTACTTTCTCCCTTCCGGATCCAGGCCAGAGCTTGTGCAGGTGACGTCACCAGTTCCTCGGTGAGGTCAGCCACATAGATGTTTTTCTGCACACATCGTCGAGACACAATCAAAATAAACTGTTATGAGGCTGCACCTGTTGTTACAATGTGGTACATACACTCCACAGATGTTTCACATCTAATACTGCTCATCTCATTTTCAGGCTGTGAACATAATCAGGTCTCTGACCAACAAAAGGTGGTTACACTGAAGGTTTAAGCTTTTATTAGTTCTAACTTTAGCTAGTTGCTTCAACCTGTTGAATGTTGAATAACCAACCTAAACAGATGTAATAAGAAGCAGACTGAATAGAGTGGCATTAAATTAAAGCTTCTGAAAGAACCCACGTACATTGATTGCCTCTCTGACTTCCAGAGGTTTTCTCTTCCAGCTGTCAACAAGCAGATCCGTCACGGTTTCATTGTAGATTTCCATGTAAGAAACTCTGAGGAGGAACTCCTTCTTTGGACACTTTGAGCAAAAGAGAAGTCACAGGTTAGGATAAACAGTGACATCAAACTGCAGCAGGTTTCAAACGTGTGATACAGTTCTTACATTTTTAATGGTTTGGAAAACATCTTCCACAGCCAGAGGTATCACTCCAGGAATACAGTCACTCCCCATCATGGTGAAAGTCTTTCCAGATGAGGTCTGCCCGTAGGCAAATATGGTTCCTGTGGATCAAGCGGAGAATAGATGTGTACACAAAAAATACAGCATTCAGCCACAGCAAGTGTGTGGAACAGCTCATTACAGCAAGACAGGTCTCAGTCACTGTATTCAGTATCCATTACTTACCATTGTATCCCTGAACAGTGGAAACAACCAGGGGCTTTGCAATGTCCTGGTACAGCTGATTGGTTGTTTCTTCAGCAGTGAACACACGGTCTGTGACCAACAGAAGAGAAGTCCGTTTTATTAAACTATAACTCCATTCTAAATACCTCAATAAGCCATAAAATCCAGTAAATACATTTATTAATGCTGTTCACTGTGAAACATACCAAAACTAAAGCTCTTTGTGGAATTGCCATCATCGATCTGATGAAGTGATTTCTTATCAGCTTTCCAGAACAGCTGGACGGGCTCTGCATTCTCCGATGCAGCACTTTCCTCCCTGGTGATAAGGACACATTTCAGATACACGTTGAAACATTAACATACTTTCTGGACAACATCTTCAGAAACAAACTTTAGTGCTGCTTTGAGAGAATTCATTTGTGGCTAAATTGCAAAAACAGTGACTGACAGGAAAGATCAAACACCCCTCTCATTCACAGCACCCAACCATCCTCAATGATTATGCAGTAAAAAAAAAAGATAATAACACAGATAGGGAAAAGGCACTGTGGAGTGAGTGGGAATTGCTTAATGTGTCATTAGAGACATAAAAGACAATGTCATAATAGGTACCATTGTGAAAAATGAGCATCAGCACGCTATGAACTCATTCCAATGGACATTTGCCAGACCACCCATTCAGTATTCCTACCCAGTGACTGATCTGTTGAACAATGTGTAGGTGGGACTTTCCACCACTTTGGCCTAAACTGTGGATTCATGTCCGAACAGCTACTGGAATAGACAGATTGTCATAACAGCAGACGAGAGGATGCCCCTCAGGACCAACTGTAATAAGCCTGCTGTCGATTTTCCTCATAGTCAAGTTAAACTTTCACTCTATCATCTACAAGGCCGGTATTCATTTTGAAACAACGGAACAGGGACAAAGTAACTGTGAAGTGCATTCCAACGCCTACAGAGAGCCTTGGAGTGATTGAGAAATATACAGATTCAGCGCAGTGTTTCTTTACTATAACGTTATAATCGTGTCCTAGCGTAACACACGACGATCAAATATGCAAAGTATTGTTGTATTTTCAACTATCATTCAGATGTTGATGAGTTGCCGCTAATGGGCTAGAGCCAGGTCTCCACAGCGCTAATGTCAGGTTAGCTCAGTTAATAATGAACGTTTTATTTAACTGCAAAGCAAATAGTTTACACGTTAACGCTGAACACACTATAAATACTTCCCGGCGTCTAGTTGAAGTAATTACTTGACAAATAGGCGAATATTACCTTCAGTAACACTAATAATCAGTGTTAGCATTAACGCTTATGTCAGGGTAGCTCTAACGTTTACTTAAACTTAGTTAACGTTACCGATTCTTGACTAAAAACTTACCTCGCAATGAGCGGACGGACTCGGACACAGACTTTAACAGCCGACTCTTCTGTCATTGTTCTTGTCACCTACCAAACATAAAACCAGCACGTAAACTAATACATATCTCATTAATGATAAAAACAATTACGCCCAGTTAACTGCAACGAGCGCACTCAGAGCGGCTGCCTCTGCGTGTTTGAAATTCTGCTACTTTGTTTTGATTGGTGAACGTCATCGGCTGGACAGATCCATGTGGGCCGACGTTGAAAACAACGGTTAGACCTAGTTTGTTTTAGAACTGGGCTTTTAAAATTATTTTTTGATAAAATGTCAAATAAATAAAACATGGTGACATAGCTTCAAAAGCAAAAATACCCTGTTTTCATTTAATTATACCGGCGGAAAAAAGTTATTGTGGCCGCTTCCCAGTAATGACGAAAAAATTGCGACTTGCTTGAGTAGCGTCATCAATCCGCGCCTATGAAGGCTCGGAAACACATGAGGAAAGCGTTGATATTTGTAGTTCTGTAGAAGTTGATCGTTTACAGTACTTTATAAAGCAGTTTCCTCACCTGGAACAGCTGGAGAGTTTCGTCTCGCTGTTCAAATGTCTCTGTTTCTTGTGAACAGGTAGGCTCAAGTGTTGTTGTTGTCATTATCACATATTGTGTACGAATTTGTATTCTGACTGCTGAGTGCATTGCAGAGAGTAAGTTTCAAGAAGTTCACATTAGATGGCAAAACCGGTGTGCTGTAAAGCTGTATATAGTTGTTCAAAACGTCCGTTATATATAATCGAAAAAGCTGTTTCATTGTAGAAACTCTTAACTTTTTAACTCCTAATTTATTTGAACACATGAGGAAAATATTTCGATTACTGAAAGCAGTCAAGATACACTAAACAAGATATTTGGGCACCCAGCAAAACAACAACATGTTTTATTGTTGATATGAAAACGTAGAATATTTACCATTATTATTCCAACAATAGATTTCACAAACAAACCAATCAAATTGGAAACAATAAGTAGTTTTCTCTCCCTGTTCTGCATGTTCAGTTGTTCTTCACTGCCTCTGTGTCTCTCTATTTGTCTTAATCCTTTCTTCAGTCTTCGTCTCCTGCCAAAGTGTCCTCTCTTCCCTGTTCCCAAGCCCAGTTACTTAGAGATCACTATATGTTACACAGCAAGTAAATGACATACATGCATTCATGTCAGATTCCTACATGTTCAAGTGTTATCTAGTAGCCACAGTAACGTATAATACTAGCATTAGTAACTAGTTAGTATAAGCTGAGTAAGCAACATTAGCAATCTGTCTTGCATGAAGTAAAGGTAAGGTCGTCTCTTCACCAGCTTAGATGCATTTATATAATTGTTGTTTGCACGTGTCCAGTTATATCATCAGCTTTGAGGATTCAAAATGGCTCAGCAGTCATTGGCTGGAACCATGTTATAAAATCATGTTTGACAAGCCTTTTCTTCCTCTTCCTTTATCGGATGGTGGACCAAAGAATTTGTTTTCTGTCTATGTCGATCACAGATATCTTGGAGAGGAGGAAGATGAGAGCTCGAGAGAGTCCAGGTCGCAGCTGTTACTTGCTAAGCTGCAGCAAAAGGCCAAAGAGAAGCAGAAAAAGAGTTTGACAGAACAGAACCAACAACCACCTGAAGAACAGACAGAACAGCAGGATGTCAAAAGGAAAAGAAAGACTGATGGCGACTGCAGTCAGGAGCCTCAAGACCGCAAAAAGAGGAAATCAGAAGTGTCAGTCTCAGACTCTGATCAGCCTGTTAAAGAGAAAAAGAGGGAAAAGAAAGATGCAAATAAGAAACAGAAAAAGATGAAGAAGGATCTGTCAGGTTTGTGCCTGTGCGCATACATTCACACGTACGCATTCGTATAAGATCATCCATACAATCAATGATATGATGTTCCTGTCCCACGGTATTGTGCCTTGTGGCTTTTTAGGAGCACAACTGACAACATTGACATGATCAGCCAGTTTGAGCCTACTGCAGGTGATTGCTACTGGCATATATAGTCTAGGCATATATCTATGGCATATATAGTCTAGTCTATTGTGATACTTTTTCTATTTATGTTTGTTATTGTATATATTTGTTTATTTGCTATATTGTAATATTGCTGCTCTTACCTGCTGCTCTTACCTTTGCTGTTGCAACAATGCAATACAATAAAGGTTTCCTAATCTTAATATGTTTAATATGTTATGACAGCAAGATGTTGTAGTACAGAGATGTCAAAATATGTTTACACGCTCTCCTGTGACAGCGATATATTAAAAATGCCCATCCAGGCGACTCGTGCATGCTGTTTTTATTTATAATCTCAGGGGGTTTACCCAATATTGTGATGATACTACACATGTACAGTACCAGTTAACATACTCAGTCACTTTTCTTTCACTCACTAGTTTAGTGATGGCCTGTGAGGTAGCTTCTGTGATGTCCACTCTGTGTGCATAACAAAGACATGCCTGACATGATTGAGTTTGTCTGTCTCTGGATTTCAGACAGTTCAGCGAAGGCTCTTGCAGATGCTCAAGTGACCAGAAGAGAGAAGAGAGGAGATGGACAGGAGGGAACAGGAGGAGAGGAAGAGGAAGCAGAGACTGGGAATGACACAACACAACAAACCACAGAGAAGAGCTCTGCTCCAACTGGATTCACGGTTCTGGGAGGATTTGAGAACAAACCTGTTGTTAAGGTACAGTGAGTTGTTTTCAGAGGGTCAGAGGTCACCAGTGAAATTCATATTCATCCACAGTGGGCGTATCGTTCCGTTCGCAGGTCCACAGAGTCCTGCCCCAGTGGCTCGCTCAGCCCGACGTGATTCACAGAGACATTAAAAGCAACCTGGTGCCCATCTCAGATGTCCCAGGACTTTCTGCTCAGCTTGTGAAGAAACTACAGAATAATGGAATAGAGCACCTGTTTCCAGGTAATGACACAGGCTGGAGTTATGCATGTATTCAACAGCAGGTCTCCAGAGTTCAGAGAGAATAGGCCTGAATTATTTCACTTAATAGTGCTGTTAGCTCATAGATATTCTGTAATAGGTTGTTCAGATAAGTCCTTATAACAGATGCGTATGTGTCTGTTTAGCAGAAAAGGATGCATGTGTTGTGTGGGTGGGTGTTTGTCATGGCAGTGCTGCTGTGATTTGAGATTTGAAAAAGTTTTGGAAGTATTGCTGTATTGAGTTATCGCTTGGGAAATACACATTTTGATGAGTACCGTGACCCCTTCACAGTGCAAACGGAGGTCATCCCGGCCATCTTGGAGAGCGCCCAGCAGGGCCTGCTGATTGGACGAGGGGGCTACAAACCCAGAGATATTTGTGTGTCTGCACCAACAGGCAGTGGCAAGACTCTTGCATTTGTCATACCTGTCATACAGGTGAGCGTCCTCTAACTCCTTTAAGTGCATCTGAGCAAGTCCTGTGTACAGTGTGTACAGGCACTGCTGTTTGTGTATGTGTGGAGAGGGAACATGTAGAAAGATGTTCTCTATCAACAGGTGCTGATGGAGCGGGTGGTGTGTGAAGTCAGGGCTTTGGCTGTGTTGCCCACCAAAGAGCTTGTCCAGCAGGTCAGAATCGTTAAAAACAAATTATGGAACTCATAATCCAGCAAGATTTACTCCATAGATGGAAAAGGCTCAGCTGGTATGTTCTCCTGCACAGGTTTACAAAGTGTTCGCCTCATACGCTGAGGGAACCAAGCTGAAGGTGGTGATGCTGGCTGGTCAGAAGTCCTTTGCTGCAGAGCAGGCTGCACTCTCAGAACACAGGTGAGAAGAAAGGAACAGGGGAGCTTCAGCGGCTATTCATGACCTCAGATCTGTTGCTGTGTGACATGTCAACCAGCGGAGACTGGTCGACAAGAGCTGAAGGGGGAAGCAACCATAGCTGTGGAGATGGCTCCAGCAGTGAGGAGCATGGAGGAGGAGTCATGTTGGCACTGTCGAGATCACTGTTAGAAGGGGTGCAGTCATTAGCCACTGTGAGCTACTGATCATACTGAACTGTACTGAACTGAGAATGTGATTCATTGCTTATGATTTCAGTTTTATTTGTTAGTAGATGAGGTATTAACTAGGCATTGACTACTTTCAAAGTTAGAAAGTGTCACATTTAAGTGCAGCTGTTGGGTTAAAGTTCGGACTCTGATCCTGGTTTTTCTTCCAGAGGAGGCAAAAGACGCAGTTTAGCAGACATTGTTGTGGCTACTCCAGGTCGACTGGTCGATCACATCAACAAGAATTCAGGTTTATGCCTGGAACACCTCAGGTTTCTGGTGAGTCCGTAAAATCTGGATGACTTAAATGCATTTATGCAGATCATAAAACTGGCATGCGAGTCCACCATCTACCAATCTCTGTCTCTCTGTCGTCCATCCCAGATTATTGACGAGGCTGACAGAATGATTGACAGCATGCACCAGGCTTGGCTCAGTCAGGTGGTGAAGGCGGTGTACAGATCAGGAGGTGAACCAGAAGCCACGTCCATCTTCAGGCGAACTGAGCCGGCACACATCACAGCAGCCAGGTGAGTCAGAGTTCACAAAGCTACACAGTCACTTTGCAGTGGACAAACACGAAACCTTCCAGGAATGTGTGTTGTTGGGGTTTTTTTAAATTTATTGTTCTTTAATGTGACCATGTATGCCCAATGATACATTTTTAGTAAAGGAACATTTCAAAATTTTGGGAAACGTGCTTATCTGCTGTTTGAGATTGACATGACAACTGAGCATAAACTCAGGGGACAACAGTTAGAAGATCCCAAAATAGCTCCAGCACATAACTCCCAGTTAGCTCACAAATTAATATTCTATATTTTTGTTTTTTTATCAGTCAAATAAAGAAGCTGCAAGGTTCAGCTTCAGAGGTGTTGGTAGGTGTGGTTTGAATACTTGGTGAGCCAGGCCAGCTGTTTCCTCCTGCATCCTTTATGCTAAGCGAGGCTAGAGCACAGACTTCTCTCTTCTGTGCCTTCTGCTATCGGATTGCTGCAGTTCGTGATGTGTCACCACCAGCATCGGTGAAATCACGTTAAACCTTTGGTGAGACCAGGAGTGCTACATCACCTGCTGTGTATCGTCATTTAGGTGCATATGCATGAGATGTACCACATCAATAGTGCATACGTTTTCTCCTGCTTTAAAACTTAGTGCAACATCATGCATTGATGCACCTTCAATACAGAAGCTCTGCCTATCACATTTACTTATATGAAAGGAGCAGAGGAGTAACGCAGCTGTAGAATATAGACTGAATAAGAGTGATAATATCACAACGCTTTACCGTTTGAATGTGTTTGCCCCCTCAGTCTGTCTCCACCTCAGATCCCGCTGCAGAAGCTGCTGTTTTCTGCCACTCTCACACAGAACCCAGAGAAGCTGCAGCAGCTGGGCCTCCACCAGCCCAGACTCTTCAGCTCCATCCACAGTCACTCCAACACCAGCAGCAACAACCCCACACCTACAGCACCCACTCACAAACAAGATCGCTTCGACTTCCCCCAAGGTCTGACGGTAAGAGATGACCTTTGACCTCCAGGATCAGTCATCAGAGTGCAGGGAACTGCGGTGTCAGACTGTGACGTCTGTCAATGTCACATAGTCAGTGAGTGTTTCTCTGTGTTTTAGGAGTACTATGTGCCCTGTACATTAAACAAAAAGCCCCTCCTCATCCTCCACTTCATCCTGCGCATGAAGCTCAGCCCCATCCTCTGTTTCACCAACTCCAGAGAGACTGCACACAGGTTGGAGGACACAGCATGTGATACACTAATATCTTGTACATAATCATCCAGACATTAAGTGTCATGTGCTGTTAACCTGTCGTTCAGTGTGGTCTCACTGTTTTATCCTCCTCAGACTGTACCTGCTGGTGCAGCTCTTCGGTGGAGTTCAGGCTGCTGAGTTCTCCTCCCGCCTCTCTCCTGGTGAGAGAAAGAAGACGCTGAAGAAATTTGAACAGGGAAAGATCCAACTGTGAGTGTGTTGGTGTGTGTCCTGACACAGGCTAATTTATTTATTCCATTACTCATCCATTCATAACTTCCTGCAGCGTGAGCCTCAATGATATGTTCTCCTGAAGGTTGATCAGCACAGACGCAGCTGCCAGAGGTATTGACATCAGCGGGGTCAAATGTGTTGTGAATTATGATGCCCCGCAGTACATCAGGACGTACATTCACAGGTGAGCTGTCCATCAGGTCTACAGCTGTTTGATGTTCTCTGACACAATAAGGTCCACAAGGGTAAAAACAGGATCACAGATCATTCTCCACCTTGTCCATAGTAGCTCCATCATGTTGTGGCCTGACCGAGGTTTTTCTGTGTCTTTGCTTAGAATTGGGAGAACAGCAAGAGCAGGGCAGGCAGGCCTGGCCTTCACCTTTCTGCTTGGAGTGCAGGTGACACACCTCTACATATATAACATCTTCACATATGAGTGAGAGAGGCTGGCAGACATGTGATCAGTGTAAACAGGCAGCATAAGACAAGGTTTTCATTTTTCCTGCTCAGGAGAAGAACTTCCTCCAGATGGTGGCGGAAGCAGGAAGCCCCGGGATTCAAAAGCAGATCATCAAACCTGAGAACCTGAAGGCCCTGGAAGCCCGATATGAAGAAACACTGCAGGAGCTGGCTAATGTCATCAAGGTACTGTCGTTTATAGGCAAGGACCTCAGAAGACAATGAATGTCACAATTCATGGATCACCATACATTGTGGGACTTCTCGAGTTGCTGTTTGCCTACAACTTGTGTTTCTTTTTACAGGATGAAAAAAGAGACAAATAATGGAGCAACATTGATCTTTACCCCCGAGCTGACATCTGTACAGAATATATTACATTCTTCAGCTGTATCCTGAGTTATTTATGTTGTTTAATAAAACATAAAATGTGTGTGTGTTTGTATGTATGATCATGATGAAGCTCAGTAATAGTTAGAATGTGAATAACCCAACACGAGAAGGAGCTGATACCGTTATGAAAAGGTTTAATTGCTTGTTAATTGAGGCAGTGGCTGGTCTGTGTGGGTGATGGGAGCATAACAACTTTAAATGTTATTACATTTTATTGTATACAATTAGATTATTTATGTAGCAAACAGTCCTAGGCTATAATTTTTATAATAATAGTTAAACCCAACAGTTCCCATCATTAACTTTACTGTGTCTTTACTATTCTTTATTTGAGCTATAAATAATTACCCAATATGGATAATGTATGTTCTGATAATTTGCCCACTGAAGACAAGAGAGAGTCAATCAACGCTTCTTCAGCTCATCCTCATCAGCTTCAGTATAAACTAACGTGGGCTCTCCCGCTGCTCACCACTAGGGGCGCTGTGACGTGTCAGCCTGCAGTCCTCACTTTGATCGTCTTTTCATCTACGTCCTTGACTCAGCATGGCTGCGTTTGGAGAAGAAGTAAACATCGGTGTGTTATAAGAGCTTCTATGGCAGTATAAATTTACTTCGTGGGCTCTGTCGTCATATATTTTCCCGAAAGAGCTGGGGCACAGGTGCGAGCGGACATGTCAGACAAAGACATCGAGAAAGCGAAGGAGAGTCCCGGGGAAAAAGGTTACAGGACTCCCGGGCTGAGGGGCGCTCAGACCACCACACTGTTCCGAGCTGTCAACCCGGAACTCTTCATTAAACCTGTAAGAGTCGCTGCCCGGCGTTTTGCTGCTCTGCCCACTGACCAGGGACGATGAGGCTTTGAACTTGAACATTAGCATAGCAATTAGCCTCTATGTAGCTAGAAATACAACGTTATCTGGAGTGTCCTCAAACGCCTCCTATCACGTGACACTGTCTTCAAATGATAAGTTAACCTTCGGACTGACGTATAACGTGTGTTTTCTCGCCGTCTTACGTCATTATGATCGGTTTCACTCATGAATATTCACTCCGGGAGATAACGTTAACCATCCTTACAGAGGCTATGTGCAGGGATCCGGGTGAGACAGTAGAATGTAACAGAGACAGCTGATGGGTTAATGTGTCTGTATTGTCTGGTAAAGCAACAAGCACTGTGGAATAGCCTTACTGTTTGTGGAAGTACACTCTTTAGCAGTTTGACAAAATAATCTTGAATAAAAAAACACAACAGCTCTCACTGTGGCTGACAGATACATCTCCACTCTAACACGAAGCTGTTTTGTTTTGCAGAATAAGCCGGTGATGGTGTTTGGGCTGGTGACCATCACCTTGTGTGTGGGCTACCTGGGCTACCTGCACGCCATGAAAGAAAATGACCAGCAGCTGTATGAGGCCATCGACAGTGAAGGAGAGAGATACATGAGGAGGAAGACCTCCAAATGGGACTGATGGCACAACACACTGCACACACACACACACTGACAAAGACAAACAGGACCGTCTGTGTGTGTTTATGTGCCGTAAGGGCAGAGGAAATTAAAACCTGTGCGGACTGAAACAATGACACCTGCCCATCCTTTTTTCTAAATGCTTCCATTAAACTGTGTTGTATGTATATGTGCAGGCCTTTCTCATTTCTGTGAATGCAACTACATTGCCACACACCAGGAAGCCAGAACTGTACAAACCAAAAGCAGACATGATGTCCAGTGTGATAAGCATCATGCTTTTCGCTGGTTTTATCATTGTTAAATGTTGGTTGGTCAGATAAAATATTTTAACATTAAATATGGGCATTACTGATATTAAATGTACAGGATATCAGAAAATTACCGCTAGATTAATTGGTAATATGATGTATGTGTATATGCCATTATTTGCAGCTCCAAGCTCACAAGCCCTGAACTCACCCATCCAGTCACATCAGTTAAGTCTTTGAAAACAGCTCTGCAGGGGTGTCGGACCTTTACTGAGTTAAAACTAAAAAGCTAAAACATGTCAAATATGTACATTATTAAATCCCAGTGTTCCCAAAATAAAAACATTTTATAATATTTTATTCATTAGCCCACTGACACAGGAACCAAATATTTCTCATGAATTGGAAAGATTCAGGCACTGACTATACTGAAAATGATTGGCAGGCAACTATAAACTTGGTCAGATCCACATTAACATGTAACAAACTCAGTACAGGATGGTTCCATATCAGTAGCCTTGATTATTGGAAACACAACATGACACATTTCACATATTCACAGTGTCCATTAAAACAATCTGCCTTACGTGTAGGTCCGCTTCATGCAACCAGGTGTCAAGATAGCAAAATAGGACAGTAAAACACAGGTACAACAAAAGAGTACTGCAAAGATGTAATGTAACATGTAACGTCTTTGCAAGATGCTAAGAGTCTGTGTTGGGAGGCTGAACATAGGTGGAGGGCTATGCCTTGTTGATGAGGTCGGTCACTGAGGTGAAGAAACTGATTAGTGATGTGAGGTTTTGAGGGGAGGGGAGTGTCTTAAAGACTCTGTGTCTGGGGTGAGAAGGATTAGCTGCAATCTTTCCTGCCTCCCCCAGGGTCCAGGAGGCATGCAGCTCCTGCAGGGAGGGCAGATAGCAGCCAATCGGCTTCTCAGCAGAACAAATAATATGCTTTAGCCTGACTATGTCCTCAGCTGTATCAGCAGCGTCCCAGAAGGTGATGGAGAAGGTGAGGATGCAGTCAGCCATGGATGTGTGGTAGTGCATTATTACAGTCATCGGCAGGGTGAGCTTCTTTAGGTGCTGCAGGAAGTGCATCCTTAGTTGTCAGTTGATTTTGATATTAGTTTTTTAACTTTACTGAGGTAAACTTTGTTGTGATTTCTATTCAAATAAAAGTGAATTTTATTGAACTGAATACTTTGTAACATCTTGGTCAGTAAAAATACAGCACTGCGTATCGTTTGCACTTGCAATTAAACACCTAAAATGTAGATTCTACATATATTATCACATGTTATCAAGTATCAATAACAAAAAACGGACTACTATACATGTTTATTAGTTGACCAAATTTCCCAAGTTTTTCAGAATTAAAATACAGACAGATATTTGATTCCCATGCAGCACAATTAAGCAAGGAAAACAAACAGGAAAAAATTAAATTCAAATAAAGCAGTATTACAGAACTTTAGTTCTCACAACAAATAATGAATACAACATAAAACGAATAATAAACAGCTCCTACATTGTACTGCATTACACAGAATTTAATACAGCTTCAGGCTTTCTGTTAGAGCTGGAGAACTTGAGCTTTTACTTTGAAGGATCGACCGGTTGCGTTCAGCGCTTCCGCTGTGTGACAGTGGACATGTTACGGATGTGACCAATCAGAGAGCTTACGGAGCGTCAACGGAACTGGCGCCGTCCAATGGTGGGTACGTAAACGTCATTGCGTTTCATTAGTACTTTGCGCGCGGGAGCTTTGGTTATTAAACAGTCGAGTTTGGGGAAAACAAGAAATCAGCAAGGGAGCTCCTGCTGCTACTTTAGAAAAACAACCTAACCTAATTGACAGCACATTATTAGCACACAGAGGTAGGACCTGAGGGCTGACGTGTATTGAACTTGTTCTTTGCTGTCTTTAATGTCGCTACGCTGTCAGCTGTGTTCAGGGTTACTAACGCTTCCTCCATGGATGAGATGCAGCCAGCGAATGCGAAAACGGTGCTAATGCTAATAAGTATAGCTTTAGTTTAGTACATGTGTTAAACTGCTAGTGAGACTGCTTCTGGGCATAAGTTATACAGTCTGCCACGCTTAATGTTAGAGTTGGTTGCTTTAAGTTATTAGCTAATGTTTTTATAGCTGGGTTGCTAATAGTTGTCTAAGCATGCAAATTGTTCATTAAACAACATCGGTATCGCGATAGTTTACTTTAAACTGCTAAACCGTATTGTGATGTTGCTAATTTGGCGACAAGTAACTTACGGCATTGTTCTACAGCACTCGATTTATAAGATTGTGGAGGCAAACCAAGCAAATAAAGGCATTTACTTAAAAATGAGTCGACCCTGCTCTTACATACAGCTCTCTTGCTCACTGTAGTCTAAATACAATCATGATGTGTCCCAGAGATGACTGAGCCCCTTTTTGTTAACCAGGTTTACACACACTCACCATGGCTATGAGGAGCGAGGCCAGGGTGCAGGCGGAGGTGGAGGTGGAGGAGGAAGAGAACTTTGGGCCGCAGCCTCTGTGCCGGCTGGAGGTATGCATCCTGAACACAGGTCCTCATTAAAAGCACTGAAGCATAGAAATCTACTTTCACATGTTTTTTTTTTTTATTTTGGAGAGCTAGAGGTGGGATGACTCAGCAGTTCATTTATTTATATCCATAGCTAGACGCTGTTAGTCTCATGTGTATTGTACCACCTGAGTCACGTTTTATGTAAAAGCTCTGAAGATGATCCGACCAGTTCACAAGACAGTGTCCCTGTCCCAGTCCCTTTTGAAGTGCAGGACAGCTACCAAAAAAAACAGTCAAACTAAATATATCTTTACACAATAAGTATCTTACAATATGCTTTACATTCAGCATGCGAGTTAAGATTAGGAGTATCCTGTCCAAAAATGATGCCGAAAAGCTAGTCCACGCATTTGTTACCTCAAGGCTGGACTATTGTAATTCCTTGTTGTCAGGTTGTCCGACTAGCTCACTGCGAGGCCTCCAGCTCATCCAAAACGCTGCTGCGAGGGTTCTGGTGGGAATTAGCAAGAGAGATCATATTTCTCCGGTTTTAGCTTCTCTTCATTGGCTCCCTGTAAAGTCCAGAATAGATTTTAAAGTCCTTCTTCTTACCTACAAGGCCCTTAATGGCCAAGCTCCATTGTACCTCAATGAGATGCTAAGTCCCTATCAACCCAACAGATCACTTCGCTCCCAGAGTGCAGGTTTGCTTGTGGTTCCCAGAATCTCCAAAAGTAGAATGGGAGGCCGAGCCTTTAGCTATCAGGCTCCTCTCTTGTGGAACCAGCTGCCAGTCTGGGTCCGAGAGGCAGACACCCTCTCTACTTTTAAAGTAAAACTTAAAACCTTCTTGTTCGACAAAGCCTACAGCTAGCTCTAGTTACCATCTGAACTACACCATCCATGCCATCCCCTAGTTATGCTGCTATAGGCCGAGGCTGCTGGGGGACATCCCATGATCGTCTCCACACTCCTCCTCTTCCCTCTCTCTCCTTAAACTCCATTAGCTCTGTGTCCTCTCTCCCCTAGTGCTGTGCTTGTTTCTCTCTGGTCTCTCTCTCTCTGTACCTCTCTACAGATACCTGTGGCTCCAGAGCTGAACATCTGACCTGTGGCTCCACCGACCTGCCCCGTGTCCTCTGCTGCCTATTGCTGTCATTTGCTGTCATTATTCTATATTGTTCTCCCCCCCCCCCCCCCCAACCGGTCAAGACAGATGGCCGTCCACCTAGAGCCAGGATCTGTCCAAGGTTTCTGCCTGTTAAAAGGAAGTTTTTCCTTGCCACTGTTGCCAAGTGCTTGCTCATGGTGGAACTGTTGGGTGTAACTAACAGTAATGAGTGTGGTCTAGACCTGCTCTGTTTGTAAAGTGCCCTGAGATGACTTTTTGTTGTGAATTGGCGCTATATAAATAAAATTGAATTGAATTAACAAAAATTAAATAAGTAATGACCTCACATCATGTTATGGCAAACACTGTGTGGACTGGTCTCCATGATGATGCTCTCATGTTTTGATAATTGGATAATTCCATTAAAGGACATTTACATAGGAAAACCTACAGCATTACAGGTATGAAAACTAAAAATGCTGGACATTGCATTTCATCCTGTATAGTGAACAGTAGCGTCCTTTGATTCACTGAACATGTCATTTACCCTTTTATCTTGTTTAATGCCAGTAGCAGGATGGCTCCTAATACCAAATGTTTCCAGTGTGGATTTATCCTTGACTGTCTCTTGTTCCAATGTCTCCACATGCAGCAATGTGGAATCAGTGCCAGTGACATCAAGAAGCTGGAGGACGCAGGGTTCCACACCATCGAGGCAGTGGCCTACGCACCCAAGAAAGAGCTGCTCAACATCAAAGGCATCAGTGAGGCCAAAGCTGACAAAATTCTAGTAAGAAACAGCAGACTTCATCCTCACAGTGACTCATGTCTGCATGCATGTGCAGTCTATGTGGAAAGCTTATGTGTGGCTGTCATTGCTCCAAAAGCATCCAGAATTAAATCTGGATGATTGTGGGTACTGGCCCAGTGCAGAATCAGTTGCTCAGCTGTTCACTTCCTGTGATGACGTGAAGTCCCACTGACAATTTGTTATCTCACACTGGCCTCTTTGTAACATCTTACAAGTATATAACTCTTGCTGAGTCACTGTGGAGCATATGTGCATCAGGTACAGGTATTAAAGACGAATAGACGGTCCAATAGTCAGTAAGTCAGCAAGGGCAGGACAGAGATATGACGTCATTCATGATACAGATGATGATGATACAAATGATATAGATATACTATAAAAATATCTGCTATTGCACCCGCTGAGTTTATCCGTTCAGCCCTACTTCCTGTGGGCATCAGTTTCTCCTCAGTCAGGCATCTAAAATGTACTGTATTGAGGAATTCTGTAGCAACACTGTTTTTCTTCTGTTCTTCCTTCCCTCTCAGACTGAAGCTGCCAAACTTGTGCCCATGGGTTTCACCACAGCCACTGAGTTCCACCAGAGGAGAGCCGAGATCATCCAGATCTCGACAGGCTCCAAAGAGCTCGACAAACTCCTGCAGGGTTCGTACAGCTTGTACCTGTAAGGTTCTGAGATGGCTAAGTCCCAGTGAGCCATAAACCCAATAATCACAAACTCAATAATCACAGAGGACGAATGAGCTTCTTTCAGCTGACTTGTCGTTTCTCCTGCAGGTGGGATTGAGACGGGATCCATCACAGAGATGTTTGGAGAGTTTCGGACGGGGAAGACCCAGCTGTGCCACACATTGGCTGTCACCTGTCAGGTAGAATCCAGACTGGCTGCGCAGAGAGCCTGAGTTGTGTCTGCAGAAGTGTCAAAATGTACTATGATCCAGTGGGCTTCTGTTTGTGGTCCCGACTGTTGATGATGCGCATCTTGCATTACTTTTAGTTCTTGCGGAAGAAGACACTCGTAAGTAGTTAATGCATTCAGTGGTTTGCACTGTCCTCTGTCCACAGCTGCCCATTGACCAGGGGGGTGGAGAAGGTAAAGCCATGTACATTGACACGGAGGGAACCTTCAGACCAGAGAGACTGCTCGCTGTCGCTGAGAGGTGAGCCAACAGCCAACCTTTGTCGTCAGTGTTCACTGTCTCATCCTGTGTCTATCACCCCAGAAACACTTTATACTGACTTGATGTGACCCCTCTCTGCTGTCAGGTACGGCCTGGTAGGCAGTGATGTCCTGGACAACGTGGCCTACGCCCGAGCCTTCAACACAGACCATCAGACCCAGCTGCTGTACCAAGCCTCTGCCATGATGGCTGAGTCCAGGTCAGTCAAATGACTATGAAAGTAATTTCAAATTAAACCTGTCTTGGGGGAGGGGCCAAATCATCCTGTGGTGTTCCTACCACAGTGCAGCACATACCGCAGCTCTCTATAATCATAATAGTAGAAATATGTACCAGTTTCTTTCCTTTTATTTGTAAGTCATTGAAGCAAGATCTGTCAGAGATGGTCTGTAAATATCTGTGTGCTAGTGACAGCAGATACTCATAATGATATGTCTGTGTGTGTCAGGTATGCTCTGCTGATCGTGGACAGTGCCACTGCTCTGTACAGAACAGACTACTCAGGCAGAGGGGAGCTGTCAGCCAGACAGGGACACCTGGGACGCTTCCTGCGCATGCTGCTCAGGCTGGCAGACGAGGTAGGCAGCTGGACTGCAGCAGGTGTGCCGGCGTCAGTCTAAGACATCCTGGCTGTCTGGTGATAGGACTGTAGGTGCTGCGCTGGTGACAGCTAAAACTTAAATGAACCCAGATAATGTGAAGAGCCATTCACACACAGTCATGTTTTAACTTATTGTGAATCTGCCCAGTCCAGATATGTGATCCATGATAACCCAGGGGCATGAAACTGAGGCGTCTCTAACACGGCTATTGTCTGCCTCAATATTATAACAGTTTGGTGTTGCCGTGGTGATAACCAACCAGGTGGTAGCACAGGTGGATGGAGCTGCCATGTTTTCAGCAGATCCCAAGAAACCAATCGGAGGCAACATCCTGGCTCACGCCTCCACCACACGGTGAGTGAAGCAGTGTCTGTCTTCATGTTTAGAGTGCCATGGCAACTTTCAGTGCATCTTTCAATAGATCGTGGTAAAGGAGGAGAGGAGAGTGAGTTCACTGAATGGCACGTTTCATTGGTTGTTAAAACTGACCATGTGTTTGCAGTCTGTACCTGAGGAAAGGCAGAGGAGAGACGAGGATCTGTAAAATCTACGACTCGCCTTGTCTGCCAGAGGCTGAAGCCATGTTCGCCATCAACGCTGATGGAGTGGGTGATGCCAAGGAATGAGCTGGTGGAGAGGCTGGAAGCAGTGAGGTTACAGTTAATATTCACTCATTCTTGGACTAAAGTGTGTGTGTGTGATCTTGACCCATGCTACTGTCTTTACACAAAGCCTCAGACTGATGGGTAGAGCAGAGGTGAAGGTCCGGGGTTGTGTGATCTGGTTTGATGCTGAGACAGAGTTGATGAGTCAGTCACGGCTGCTGATTGGACCTCTAGAGCTCAGTGATGCAGCAGCAGCATTTCATTTTCTGCCAACAGAGAATTCATTCAAGCTGAAACACGTTGCACTCAGCCAAGGAAAGACCACAGTTATGATATAGTATCTCTTCATCACACCATCTGTAATGCTGAGGTACTACTTCATAATTTTATGTTTTTTGTAATTATGATTGCGCATCCTCATAATTACAAAAATGTTATACTTTATGTAATTAAATAAAACCACAAAGCCCACTCATAATTACAAGTTCTTACTGTAATAATGAGAGCTTTATGGAGTAATTGCAAAACCCCTGAAAAAGTCTGAATTAGAGATGACGTCTTGACACAAAAACGGTTTAGTAGAAACTGTTTTGTGACATCTTTCTTTTGTGAGCTGTTTTTGTTCATTTGTCTTTTTTTTTGGATGTTTGTGAAATGTTTTGTGAGAATGCTTTGTAGATCTGTTATTTTATCATCAAAGTGTTCCCACAAAGCCATATTCTTGTCAATCTGTCCTTACCAGATCTTTCTGTATATAAGCGTCAGGAGCTAAACTAAATGTTTTACCATTACATTGACTGGTCTCGTTTGTTCACCTCATCATGGAAGGATGTTACACTGTGTCCTCTGATGACAGATACACACGCACATTATAAAGGAAGGGTAGAGTTTGGGTTTTGAACGCAGTAAATCACAAATTTATCAAAGTCATACGTACAAAAAAATAGTTTTATTTAATGTTATCCATGTGTCAGTAACAGCAGGGACTGCAAAATTAACCTTAAAGAGAATAAATAAATAGAAAACACAGTATTATTAAAAACTTAGATCACAAAGTAATCATACTGCACCTTTACTGTCACTTCACAAACAGGAATGTCAGCACGCTCACACTCTGCCCAAAGACAGCAGATGCCCTCAAAGGAAAAGAAGGGGTTAAAAATATTAGGATGCTTTTAGTCACAACCAAACACAGGCTCCATGCACTTAGAGGGCTGCAAAGATTCAAAGTGCATCAATGGTTTGTCAGTTTTAACACTCGGATTCTCTGATAAATACTACAGCGTCATCACTACATCTACATGAATGAAGTGTCAGTCAAAGAGCGTCTGAGAGCCGGCTGAACAGCAGAGAATGGAGGACGTACAACACAAATAAGAACCTAATCCGATTTCTTTATTTTGAGTGATCCCACACTCCATCCTTCCCTCAGAGCTCATGGAGCATTTGTGTTCAAACTGGACCACAGCTGTGTTTCCTGATCACCTTTATCAGTCAGAGTCAGAGGAGCTGCACAGACATGGTGAATTTCAAGAGCGCTGGGAAGATTCCCTCCTCTTCAGGCAGGCTTTGGTCCTCCTAGCTCCTGTGATGGACCCCACTGCTCAGAGGCATCTCAGACAATGCCTGGTAGAGTTAAGATTATGGTGCCCAAAACCAAAACCTACTCGTGTTTAATCAAATAAAAAGGCAGAGTTTAAAAAATCTTTACGTACCAAAAACATTTTTTTTTAAATTTATATACACAATAAGTTAGGGATATTGTGAGAGACTCAGTGGATGTCATACATACAGTGTTTGTTTCACTTCAGAGATTTTTGGGATAGGGAGGTAATTGTATTGGGGTGATAGACACAGAACTACTGGCAGAGTTCGTGACAGACCCAGGAGTGGAGCCCCATGAGTGACAGACCGCAACAACGACCAGTACCTAAGGACCTATGCACTCAGACATCGTTATGCAACTGCCACACAGCTGCAGGCCCGTTTACGAGATGTGAGGGGTACTAGGGTTTCCAGACAAACCATTCGCAGCCGACTCCACCGCTTTGGCTTGAATGCCAGACGACTGTTGCAGGTGACTCCACTGACACCAAGACACCGCTGTGAACGTTTGCAGTGGGCACAAGACCATGTGACCTGGACAATGCAGCAGTGGTCTACCGTCCTGTTCACTGATGAGTGTCGGGTCACCTTGTACAGAAATGATGGTCGTCAGCATTGCTGGAGAAGGCGAGGTGAGCGATACGGCGAGGTCAACATGGTCCCCAAGGTTCACTTTGGTGGAGGAGGCGCAACAGTCTGGGCAGGCATCACCAGTCAGCGCAAAACAGATTTGGTTGTTGTAGATGGCTCAGTCACTGCACGTTCTTACCTCAGAGACATCATAGAACCCATCATCATCCCCCAATTCCGCCAGCACAGCCCCAACTTTCTGTTCATGGATGATAATGCTCCACCACATCGTGCCAGAATTGTCACAGCTCGACTTCAGGAAGTCGGAGTGCCTCATATGGTATGGCCAACAATGTCCCCTGACCTGAACCCCATAGAGCACATCTGGGACCAGCTGAAGCAGAGACTGGATGATCCCCACGTGACCTGGCAGAACTGCGTGTAGCACTTGTGGAAGAGTGGAACGAATTGCCTCAGAACAACATCATGAGGCTAGTGAGGAGCCTGAGACGTCGCTGTCAAGCTGTCATTGCGGCAAATGGTGGAAACACCTGCTACTGACATTGTCAGTTTTTGTTATTTGGGGCTATCCTTGTTATTGTCTAAATTTTTGGGGTAATAAATATTAAACTAATGAAAATGGCGTTTCTTCTCATTCATTATTAGTAATATCAAAGGGAACTTTTACTTATTTCATTAAAATTCAGACCAAATAGGAAAAGCACTCATGTAAATAACAATATCCCTAACTTATTGTGAGTAGTGTGTGTGTGTGTGTGTGTATATATATATATATATAGCTATTTCTCAGTTATACTGACTCCATTCATTTGTATTAAAAGCTTGCAGAAAATAAATAAACATCAATAAACCAAAATATCAATCACAGTGACAGTATGACAAAGATATTCACTGGTGAAGGGAAACGGACATCTGATTGGATGATCCCAGATTGGCGGCCTGACTAGCCAATCAGTGCCATCGGCTGAGTGGCTCCGTCTGCTGAAACGCTCAGATCTTTCTGTCCGTTAAGGCTCGAAGCTGAGCCTCCAGTTTAGACGTTTCTTCGTCCTTGGAAACGAAGAAGAATAAACAGGAGTGTGTTACATGCAGATGTTTTTCAGTTCTAATGGAGCTTAGCTGAGAAACCTCAGCTCAGTGCTCAACTCTGAGTACTCAAAGCTTTGAACAGAAACACTGATATCCAGTCCTCAACATCATATAGCTGAGAGCTGTGTGTGCTCTTACTTGAGTGATGGTGGGCATGTTCAGAGCCAGCTCAGTCCAGTTTGCAGCCTCAGAGATGTTTCCAAGCTCCATGTGACACTAAGAGTCAAATAGCACATTGATTAGTGTGTGCAATCCACTTTTTCATTCTACTGGATGTCTCTGTGGATCTCTGATGTCACGGTTTACCTTTGCGATGTAAAGCCTCACAGTCTTGGAGAAACCTGGACTGAGCTCCTCGGCCTGCAGGTTCACACAACACGAGACCGACATTTAACATACGAGATCTTCTGGTTCACAGTAACACGTCCAGCAAGAACATGAACGCAGAATGAAAATAAAAAACAGACCAACAAACAAACAACAAAACTAACTCTGGCCACGTTTGTCTCAAAGCCTTGTGGGTAATGAATGCCATGTAGGGGCTGAGGGCTGTCCCACTGTCAGACTGAAAGTGATGATGACTCTCCACACTTTAAGCACACGTTCTGTAGACAACCCTGAGTTCATGGAGCTGTGATAAACACACTGAATGACTGACTGAAGGCATGACGACATACCATGCTGTTGCTAAACGGTTAACTAATGAAGCCCTGTGGTGTCGATGGATGTCATGATATTATTGGCTAAAACTGGTTGCACAATGCAAAGACAGGGATTTCTTTATTTTGGTATTTATTGTTAAACAGGTGCACAGGGATGTGAGCTAAAAGTGTTGAAGGGGCATTTTAAGGGACAGCAATTAACAGTGGACTAGTGAACAGCACCAGCACTGTTTTAATCTGGATCTAAATGCCTGGCCAGAGCTGCACTTAGGTTCTACAGACACCCTGAAAACAAACTAACATATAAGGAAATCCAAGGAGTGAACAATAAAATAAAAATGCAGATGAGGGCATAGTATGACACGAAGTTTGGAGTGATTGTCATGAAAAGAAACTGATGTTGAGTTGAGTCTTTAGCAGCTGAAGACTACTGAGACTCCTTTTAGGTGCTTTGTCAGCAAGGCTCACACTCCCCTAACAATACGCAGTGAGTGCCAGATATGATCTGTTGCAGGTTTAAGAGAGTTTAAATGGAATAAATATTAACATGCAAATTACAGAGAAGCAGCAACAATCTCTGGGTTACCTTGAGGAAGTTCTCCAGGGCATCGTGCATCGTGGAGGTTGGTGGGCTCTGGTAAAGGGCAGCAGCTGCCTTCTTCTCCAACCAGTCCAGAGTAGCAACCTATAGCCACGCCAACACACAGTCAGTACAAATGCCTTCAAGTCTCCAAGTTGTGTCTGTATGAAGCACTCTAGGTGTGGCCATTTGCAGTGTTGGTATGGATCTGCATGTAATCAGCTCACCTCATAGCACCATCTGCCCAGCAGGTAGAAACACATGGGGTCGTCATCTCGGAGGGCGAGTGCACGGTCCAGATGCTCCTGAGTGGACAAAACAAGCATCATATGCATCTGACACTACAGATTCAACTAAACCTGGAACAGGGCATCAGCAAACAACCTTAGCATTAATATACTCCAACAGCAGGCAGCTAAGTGCTAACTGTGTTAGTTATGTGTCTGCACCCTTGTCTGTTAGACACATACACCTGACATGACAGGACAGCACCTGGGTTTAGTCATCATATGGTGTACCCAGTGCACAGGACTTGAACGACAGTGCGTCAGTGATCAGGCTAGATGTGGGACAAACCAAGGTATATTTTATAGGAAAGTGCTAAAAAGTGTTAAAGGGATCGTCTCTCTGCCTTTAGTTCTTCAATGGAACATATTCTTGAAAATCGCTGAATTGTAAATACAAAGATATTTTATTTTGCATCATCTGAACAGGTCAGCACTTAGCTGCCCCACTTTACTGTCAGTGCTCCTGCGTTACCTTGAGTATGTGGCTACTCTTCAGTTTGCTGTGCATGCTCTCATGCTGGGAGGTCAGTCCTGTCAGCACAGCAAACCTGTGCCATCAGAACAGTGGATGGAAACAATGTCAATGCAAAGCCATTCACTGGGTTATGTCTGAGACACAAGATTAATAAGCCCCATCTATCGCCCATGAAGTCGCAGAGACAGTTAACTCACTAATAAGTTACAAAAACAGAACACTGCACCTGTAACAGGTGTTTATTCAACATCTTACCATTTGTGACACTCAGCATTCAGGCCATTCTGCTTCAGGGCCTGCTCTGCCTCCTCTCGACCTGCAACACAGGCTCATGGCTCAGGGACAAAGACTGCAATGGTCCTAAAAAGAGTCACCGTCTATTCACACAAACTGAAGTAGCAGCCAGTACTCGTGAGTGAAACCACAGCTGTGCTAGGAGACAGTCAGACTGGTTCTGTTCTTTACTGGGTATATTCCACATTCCCAACAACCTGAGGAGACACATGCAGGTGGTTTCTACTGAAAGGTGCAGGATGTTCAGACTGATATACTGATACGTTTTCTTAACTTTAGGTGGAATCTTTAAACGCTGTCGTGATTGTGCTGCTGCAATAACAAAATGTCCCTCAGGGGATTAATGAAGTAGTTCTATTCTATTTTATGATGCACAGCCTTAAGAGTAAAAACTGACACTGACTTGATTTGAGGAAGTGGACAGAGGCAACACTTGGTGCTGACACAAACTGAGAATGCTGAGTCCTGGAAATGCCCAGATTTAAACTACATCAGCAGGACTTTCCCACTGTGCTGCATGAGCTTACTGGACATACTCAACTGCCCAAAACTGACCGCCTCATACTGGTAAGGATGTGACTGAGGACAGTTACTGGATGCAGTCTCCTGACTGTCTTGCTTGAGTGTGAGCAGACTGTTAGTAAATGTTCATTCAGTCGACAGTTTGAAGCACCTGCTGAGTTTAGTGTGTAGTACCTTGTTGTGCATAGGTCTTCTTCTCTTGCTTGCTCTCAGTGGACTCATACATATCATTGTAGGCCCGAGCCAGACGCCATAGAAACTCCCTGCTGTGTCCATACTGAGGGCACAGGATCACAACACCATCAGTCAGAGCTGAGGGTAATTCATTAGGAACAGGCAGAGCTGACGGCTTCATGTATTTTCTTACACAATGCATTTTCCTTCTTGGTAATTCTACTGATCGCTAACAGTATCAGGATTTTAACATGATGAAAGTTCCTTTTAACATTGTACATAACAAACTTCTATCATTATTAGTAGCAGTAGTTTCAGCACTAGTTTCCTTTCATATGAACAGTCAGTGTTGTGCCCCTCACCTCTGCTCTGTTGTCCAGCAGCAGGCGAAAGCCTTCTGCCTTTAAACTGGCGTCTCCTGTGTGGAGGATGTCACTCTGAGCCAGGAGCAGAGCCAGCTCCCCACTGGGAACTTCAGCTACCATCTGCAGTCTGCCATGATCCTCCTCATCCTCATCTTCCTCCTCCAGGCCCCTCTCTTCCACCTCTTCCTCCTGGGAGTCTTCCTGGCGGAGGGTGAGGACAGTGGCACAGCTCCTGTCCTCCTCTTCCTCTGACTCCTGCTCAGGCTCCTGCTCGCCCTCCTCTCTGTCTGTGTCACGATCTGTGTAGTCTGACTCAGCATAAGCTGTAGAGTACCTGGGAAAGACGTGGAGGTGAATTATCACGGCAGTGAGCAACACCACTTTTCTGAATCAGAGTCACTGTTATCCTGGATGATCCAGAGAGCAGAGTGATGAGCTGTTAAACAGGGGTTTACTCTGTAGCAGGAGGGAGCCTCTAAAAAGCTGTTCACAATGTTGAAGCTGTGATCTACATCAGGACCAGTGTTACACATGTGCATCTGTGCAATGCCAGCATTGTCACCGTGGACCTGAGAGCAGCAAACCCCAGTCTGTGTCTAAACCAACCTTCAGGTGGTCATCAGTGGTGACAAGGCTTATCTTTACCACTATGACCCAGATAACAAACCGCAGCCTGCAGTCCACAAGACTGAAGGAAGCACGTCAGGTCAGGAGTTATCAAGAGCATGATCGTCACTGAGGTGGCTGCAAGGTACATGCTGCTCTTCTACAGTTAACCTCAAGCTGTCAGGAGAATTAGGTAGTTATGGCTGTGATAACTCTCCAGAGCAGTGAAATCCTTCCCATCACTCAGTCAGTTGGTATTAGCCACACATGGCACTAGTTAAACGTCTGTAATTTGTCTTAGAGATTAACGAATTAGCTGATGAAGCCTGTTGGGAAGCTGATTAAAATGCCCCACAGTTGTACGAGCCCTGGATCTCAGCCTGACCTACTGCTGCATGTTAGATCACAGCTGGCCATTACTCAAACAGTCTGCAGTACCAAAGACACCAACACTCCAAAGACACAATCACACAAGTTATTCTTCAAGTAATAATGGATCAAATGACTATGAAACAAACATAAAGTACAAACAACAGTTAATTAGTACTGCTCCTTAATCATTATGTAGTATAATATATGAGTTAGTGCAAACAGGAACACTACATACCCTCCTTCGCTGGTCTCTTCGTATGTGCTCGCCATGCCCTGGCTGGCAGTAAAGTAGATGGAGCTGGAGCTGGTGGAGTCAGTGCGCTCCCTGTGGACAAGATGGCGCCGCCGACGTACCCGCTGACTGTCCTCCACTCCCTTCCTGAATGCGGAGGGATACACACATACATCAGTCAGACAGCACCAACATATGAGGAGCCAGCCCCACCGGGAAGGGATGGCCCTCAGATGAAGATGGCATTTCAGTCAGCAGGTGCTTTACAGCTCATCACACTGTCACTCACTTGACATCCTGGATGATCTGCAGAGCGATGTCCTGCAGGCCCCCCCTCAGCTCAGCCACCTCAGAGCGCAGCGAGGCCACACAGCTCAGTACTTGATCTAACTGGTTCCTGAGCTCCACCTGCTGTTCTGGGGACAGTCCCTGAACCACTGCTTCCATCGCTGCAAGAGCCTGCTGCTGGGCCTCCAACTCTGGAGGAAGAGACGGAGACAGAAAGTGTTACACGTGGTTTTGCAATTTATTCAGTCTCACACCACTAAGTGTACTCCAATCCCTAACCCTTCTCCCACTCTCCAATCATGGATATCAAACCATCCATTGTATTTTGAAAGCAGGCTGTAATGACACGCTAAACCTTCATTTTGGCTCCTTTCTTGCTTCGAATGCTAAACATTTTTAATGCTATATGCTAAATGATTAAGAAAGAAAAGCACAATTTCATATTAGGGCAACAAACTGAAATCCTACCAATGCCTATTCAAAAGCCTCAACACAAGCTGAATTCAAGGGATGTGAAACCAAATGCACCTGTGTTAAACTGCCAGTGAAACACCATCTGTCCCAGTGATTGCTATCAGCCGTGGCTGTTCCTCACTATTACTTTAAAATCCTCTAACTCTGTTGTTTTAACCATTATAGCTGCACATGGTACACAGTCGTTTTCATTTAACCCATGGATCAATCCATCTGATAGAACTTCTTAGGCTGTTGAGGGTGGATATGGGTTCGAAAGGCCAGGGGCTTTCTTTGAGGATTGAGAACACACAAGGCACCTCTCTCACTCACACCCCTTTCTGACAAGCTGGTGTCCGTACCAGGCAGAGCATACCAACCCACCATGTGCATCCATCGTGTCCCGCAGCAGCGCTGCTCCATCCGCCCCGTCAAACAGCCGTGGAGCTGGCCGGGCCTCTAACATCACTGTCTGGGCTTTTCTCCTCCTGACCTCTCGGTAGATTATGAAGGCAATCAAGCCCAAGCCAGCTGTAGCTCCCACTGCGAGCCCGATTAACCCGTTCCTCCCCAGCGGCGTGTTCATCTCCCCACACCACAAATACTGGCTGTATAACTATCGTTTACGTCAGTTACTTACAAATGCCACTTTCACATGTCACCAACCGCGACTGTTTGTAATCGACCTCAGGCTGCCACGAACATGACTTAAGCCTCCTCAGGTCCGGAAAATAACATGGGTCACGCTCACGGTAAACTGTTAGCCTAACGCTAGCCTGCTGTCATTAGCCTTTAGCATCCACTGGCTTCACGCAGTGACGACTTTTAATAAGCTTGACGCTAATGTTGAAATATCGTTTAGGACCTGGCCCATATAGTCCGACGACACGTCTGAGTGCTAATTACGTCTAATTGCGTCCCTTTAAGCGTCAGTGTGCTAACAGCAGTGATGCTCTAGGAACATACGACGGAGGAGCATCACATCAGCACCTCCCGTGTCAACGACGCGAGCGCATGAGGAAAGCACTTCCGGTGCCGACTTACAAAGTAAAACGTGCAAGCTCACTTTGGCTGTAATGTGTGAAAGCCCATTTCCGCCAGGAATATAAAATATATTTACAGAGATTTAGGCAATGAAAATTATTATGAATGTCTGAAATATGACGCACTTAGTCACAAATATTAGATAATTTGTCAACGTAATCGATCAAGCCAAAAACATTATTAACTTTTCACTTTTTAATTATGAAACATATAATTTAATATCATTCTAAAGTACTGACGAAATCATGACTTACTGGATTAAAAAAAAGGATTTATATGTTAAATTTTATTTTTATGAAATAGTAAGTCAAAAAAATGACCTAGTATGTCAAGTTTTAATACCATAAATTCTTTTTCTTTCCTTCATTTCATATTCTTAAGCAAACCAGCGGACACATAGCAAAACATATAAAATATTTCTGCAAAGAAAGCTTGCATGGAGGTCAGTTACTTGATATTGACCAATAGCAAGCTGGCATACAGAGGAAGCAATAACAATTGCAGACACAGCTATCAGAATAATAAAGACACTTGCTATTAATTGCTTCAAATGAACTAATGTACAGTGTTATATATTTTTGATATTGTCAGTGAGGCCATCAGTGGGCTCTTTTCAATGTTATATCAAAATTTAACAGGGGGATTTCTTTGCAGAGAACATTCATGATCATCTTTCTTCTAGTGCTACTCACAAGACAACTTCATGATCTATTCTTTCTTTCTTCTTCATGTTTTTGTCTTGAGATAGTGTTACTTCACATTATGACATGTTAGGTGAGAAAACCTGTAGAACAAGTTGAGAAGGTTAACATAATGCCTGGTGGTTTCTTCTGTAAACCTGACTCAGATATGTGAAACAGACAATGGATAAAACAGTTTGTTTCTTTTCACTGCAACTGAAGCGTGCCAAGAATGTGTCAAACGGAAAGAACAGTGGCATTCATGAGGAGATGAAGTCAGCATGACAGACACCTAAAGTTAGGGAACTAGGGCTCTGAAAATCACATTGTTTCACGTAGCAAGACTCTTAATTGGAACGCAGAACTTGATCTAAATCAGGAAGGACCTTTGTACCAAGGGTCAGCAAGTCAGCAAACTGAATAGAAGAGGGCAGAGTATTTTAGAAATAATGTACAAACTCACCAAGCTGGAGTAAGCTGATTAAAAAAACACTGATGGTGACACAACCTTTAAAATTGAATCTATCTGTTCCCTGTAACTGTAAAAATAAAATGCATTCATCTCAATAGTTACTAATAAATTTGTATGACAAGTACTAGTCCAAGCTTTGGACACCTCAGAGTTTAAAAGAGTGATAGAATGCATTTCTTGCATCAGGCATGGGTTTTCTAAACCCACACTTTTCTGTTTAGATTTATGATCATTATTCATTTATGTTCATAATTCAAGATGGTAATGTAGGAATAAAATGACAGTTTGGATGTAACCACATTACACTTATTTGTCTGGAATGAATGAAGCAAAATATCAGATGATAAATGTGCACAGGAGGGAGCTCGTCACACTTTAAAGACACACCAATGAGTGGGAATAACATGTTGGCCTGAATCATAAGACTGATAGATCAAATAAGTTCTCATAAAGCTCAGCACATATTGTTTGGATTCAGTGAAAACAACCTCTCCCACCCTGCTTCTTTTCCTCTGTAATGCCATAATGAACGATCGGACACAAAGAAAGCATTGATTTTCTCTGTTTTGCAAACATTATGAATTTTCTGAAACACAAGCATGAAACTGAAGCCATTTCATTATGATACAGTGTAAGAGATCTTACATAAAGTCAGAGTTAATGGATCATTTACTAAAGTTAAACAATAGGTTGGGTGCAGATGATATTACCCTGAGGTATGCAGTCAGACCAGTCCAGAGTTTTGGCAGAAATGTAGGACTTGGCCGTCCAAACACAGGAAATGCTTGCAGCAGTGACCCGGCCAGCAGCTTGTAACATCAGAGCTATGTCATTATTTAATATTAAATTTGTTTAAAGCATTTATTACAATACATGTATTCATATTTGTAGCTAGGTCTCTATGAACTTATTTACTAGAAATAGGAATACATTACAGCATACCCCAGTAGACACTGGAGTGTCCTGACTTTAAGCCGCGAGCTGAACTCCTAAAACACTGGATCCTGAGCATAATCAGTAGCATCTTCTATTAGACCCTCACTCCTTAATGCCAATTCTGTTCACGCCCCACACCAAACGCCTATGCACATCTGAACCCAAGCAGATCATTTTTTAAATACCTCCATAGCCACAGTATTCTCAGGCTAAGTAGAACTAAGTAGGCCAAGTAGAACTTCTTGTGACAAGTAAACTAGACTTGATAGTACCTGTGTAAAACCTTTTCATGCTGTTTTGGTCAATGCACAGTTAAAATATGGAGGTTCACACACACACACACACACGCACGCACGCACGCACACACACACACACACAGTCTGTTTGAGAACATGCATAGATCCTTTTTAAATATAGTTTCCTTAAATGTTTCCACATATTTACTATTGCCTGTAAATCTCAGGAGCATTTAGAGCTCTGTTTGGAGAAATGAACCCTGCAGAACTACACTTGCCTAAATTAATAATTAATGAATCAATTAAATAAAGTAATAATTAAAGTAAAACCAAGATTCTTTTGGAAGCATTATTTGGCTGGGAACATGTTTTTGGTGCCACTTCTGACAGCAGGACAGCGGGACTCCTGGCGGGGCCGGGCCCCTCTCCGTGCTTTCTCCGCCCTCTGTAGTTTATAAATGAGTACAACAACCAGCGGGGAGAGCGCAGACAGGCGCCGCTCAATGAACGCAACATGGCGGAGAGAGGCAGCGAGCAGCCGCGGTCCATCTGCTCCTGTTGTCCTGCGCCGCAGTAGAACCTCTTAACGCCGGCCACAGTCTTCAGAGACACATTCAGAGGACACTTTGCTTCGACGCCCCGGGAGATAAACTGTCGTGGAAATGACCCGCGAGTGACGAACTCGAGATGAGCCGACACGCAACAGGTAGGAGAGACAAGTGCAACAGCGCACGCGACCCGCTTGTTTGTCCACAGTGACGAACGTGGCGGTAAACGGCGTATCTCACCGTATCTCATCTCACTTCAATCTTCATCACTTGTTCGGCTGCTGCTCCTCGGCCAACTTTCTCAAACGCTGGGAGGAATTCGCTGGACCGGTTCCTCCTGCGGTCAAACAGCGAAGGAGCGTTGGAAATTCCTGTCTGGCGTGTTTTCAATAAAAATAATCATTTCCCCACGAACCTTTCAGGCGTCCAGGAGCCGGTGCAGGACTGGGTCCCCTCCCCGCCGCTGCCTGCTGATCATGTGCTCGACTCCGGAGCTGTGCTCTTCCCTGGTAGCTATTACTACACACGGCTCTGCTGCCTGTTATACAAGGTCCTCTGTTCTGCGTTCACTGGCAGGGTTGGCCAGGAATAATTTGATTAGAGTAATTGTATTGAAGAGACACATGGTGGTAAAACATTGATGATCAGTCCATCTTCAGTTAAACTGTAACAAGTCACACCAAAATGAATTGCATTCAGTACCAGCACATGCACAGGTCTAACATGCTCTAAACCTAGGCTGGATAGGCCAGGAGCGCTTTGCATGGTCTGTCATCCGTTTTGTCTATCTGTACAGGTGCTTTTGATCAACATGGCTGCCCTTTGATCGTGTTCCCGGTGGACGGACAAGCCAAACTCTCCACAGATCTCAGCAAAGCAGAAGTGGTGGACTTCATAAATTACTTTCTGGGTCTGCACAAGTACGTGGAGTCAGGCTGGCTCGTTGTGTAGTGTGTGTGTGAGAGTGAGAGTAAGGCGTACAAGATGTACTAACGGTTGGATCGTTTCTCCTTGACAGTAAGAAGCAGGAGAAGGACAGCCTGGTGTCAGTGGTGGCTGATCTGAGACACGCCTCGCTCTCTACAACCAGGTTCATCGCTGAGACTCTGCTCCTGCTAGAGGTATTGTTGTGGCACAGTACACAGTGTGGCGCCGCTGTGGATACTGACCTGTAGCCTGTTCCCAGTGGTTGTTTTTAAACTAGCTGTCCGCCACAGGCTGAAAGTTCAGACCTACACTTGGCTCAAAAACCTGACATTTTGGGAAGAATTCTAGAGCTCACCAAGATGGCATCTGTTCACTTGAATGAAAGTTACTAAACCAATAAGCCCAAAATAATCTTTTTTTTATGGTTTGAATTTGTGTTGTGCATCTCACTGCACAGCCTGCCCGACGGCTCTCCCTGGTCTTGCTCAGACCCACTCCACCCACTCACTTTGCACTGGCGTTTCCCCACACAGCTCACACTTAGGCTCTTGGAAATTTTTGCAAACATGAAACTTTCAGAGTGTCAAAAGTCTTGATAGAAATGGTAATAATTGATCTTGTCTACAGTTGGAGGTGTCCATTCAATAATAATATTTTCTCTTTTGCAGTAAAGGTCTTTTAGGAAAAATGCTTCTTGTGCTTCAGGAGATTCTTATGTTTTGCATGTTGATGTCACTGCCTGCTTGCCATGTCTGAATCCAGCTGTTCCCATATTCTACATCAAACTGACTGATCCTACGCCTTGGCATAACTGTGCATTTACAACTACAGAGGCAAAGAGACAGGCGCTCTCTTGTCTATCCCGAGCCTGAAGCTTGCAGGCATGTTTGTGTTGAGCCCATCATTTAAATACTCGTCTCTGATTGGACAGTTACTTTCTCCCGTTTCTCACTCGTCTGGTGTATGACCAAGTAGTTCATTTATCATACGCTGCAGTTCCACGCCACATTTTTCTACCTCAAACCCCTGCAGCTTGTTTATCTCTCATCTGAGACTCTGGGCAACGTTGATCAGGCGTTCCTCTGCTTTTGTTGTTTTCAGTTGGTTTGTGTGGAGTAGAAAACAACTGCATATTTCAGTTGCATGGTTAGAATTAGACATCTCTTCTTCTTGTTGTGCCACTCGGTTGTGTCTTTCTGTAGTGTTGGTCTGCACTGGCATGCTTTTTGAGGTTCGACATTCTGACGCATCTCCAACTTTTGTGTTAAATCGTCAAAATAACAAGACCTATATTGATTAAAAGTTTCTTTAATTGTTTAAAGGTATTTAAGGTTTTCTATCAAAGAGTAGAGAACCAACAGGAAATGAGGGTGTGTGATCAGCCTGATGTGGTCTTCTACGCCACCAGGATGCCTAATATCTACTTAGATGTTGCTAAGAAGGTCTTTCTAAATGATGATTAATAATAAAACATATGTACTGTCTCTATTACCCAATAGGGTTGAATATAACTGTCCTTTTAAAGCTGTGTTGGTACCGTTACCTTACGCTGGCAGCCCCTAAATGCAACACGAGGTACCTGTAACCTTTTCACTCCAGTAATTAGAAATGCAACACACAGAGCTCATTCTGTCTACCAACAAGGGACGGCTCTCACTGCTGGATTTAGCTCAGCCTTTGGTTTGTCGTGTCCCGCGGCCAGAGGAAAGTACAGTTCAGACAGCAGAAGTGATGAGAATGCTGTGCTGTAGATGGCACCGTCTGAGCTACAGAAGACAAACCTGAGACCAGTGGGCCTTTCTTAATAATGTGTATTAATTTTAAAGAAATATACATGTTCAGAGCTTTTGTGAAGAAACGTTCTGATCTATCTGTCTGAATTATGCATGAACAGGACTTGGAGTTGGTCCTCTACATGCCCAACGTGCCCAACTTGTGATTTCCCTCTTGACTAGCAGAGCCCTGTCTTGCAGTGTAACGTTGTGCAACGTTTGTGTTATTGATTCAAAGAGCTGTAGTCTGAGCTGCTCTTCAAAGTACAATACTAAGTGCGTCATGTCTGTGGTGGTTGTAGTGGAATTCCTGTGTGTGTGTGTGTGTGTGCGAAGGGCTAGGCGGGCAGGGGTCACATGCATGGATGGTCACATGCTTGGTTATTTAATAGAAAAGCCTCAGTGAAATTACATTAAATGAGTGCAATTATGCAGGGGATGCTGCATTTTTGCATGCAGATCAACAGTTTATGTGGTCTTGTTCGCTGGCTTGATGTCAGCACGCATACCAACATGTATAGGTATTTTATCATGCACTGACAGACTGCTGGGGTAGGGGAAATCCTAACTACTGGTCTTAATTTCTGTGTGCGGTACATCGGAACATGACATGGCTTTTGTTGTTTCCCTTCGACATGTATTCACTGTTTAACAAAGACTGGTTACAAACTAACGAATGATGTTATCACCATATTACTCTTCATGCGCTGGAGCAGTGCTGTGTTCTGAGGCAGGGTGGGAAACTGCCCAGATATGTCTGTGGGGCATTAAACCCCAATGCTTCCCAAAGAAAAGCGTCACTTTTACTAAATGTTGTTGGGTTTGATAGTTTAATTCAGCTGGGAACTTATTGTAAACAAAGGACCTTTCGTCATAAGCTAATCTTGTATCCCTGTGTTGTACAAGCACCCTGTGTCAAACTATAGCTATACTTTTGTGCTTACATGGTGCATCTTCATAAAAGAAACACAGCCAGCAATGACTTATGATCTGTTTCATCCATGAGGTTTCATTTGTTGATGGGGAGTCAGCAGCAGTGTGACAGCCTGAAGTGTGTGGTGTGTGTGCCCAGCGACCATCTTTGAATGAATGAATGCTGTGCCATCCTTAAACGAGTGTGCGCGTGTGTGTTCCAGTGTTTTTATATTTAACCTATTGACCACTTTGATATGGAAGAACTTTATTTTTTGCTGGAACACTCCTTTCTGAGTCTGTTGTCGACTTCTGTCATTCAGCGTTAATCTTGTAAATGTTTCTTCTCTAGCTGCACAGGCGGACAGTCCACAGCGTGTATGTGGTTCAGCCCAAAAAGAAGGAAGCTGTCAAGCTGTTGCTGAAGCTCCTGGCTCCGTCCAAGTCATACGCAGCGTCCTACAAGGTGACTCACACATACTGTGCCTCCTGGGTGTGTGTTGGACTGGACTCCAGCAGGTAACACTAATCTCACCGTTCTTATGCAGAAGGTTCTTCTGAAAGACATCCCAGAGCTCTCCAACTACATTGACCGAAGCCAGCTAACAGCACCGCTGGGGGGCTACCTTATTTACTGTCACCAGAGCTGGGTTGCCTTCATTAAGGTAATATGTTTACCTGCTTCTGTCAACAGCTAGGCTCTTGTCATCCTTAAAGTTTTAGTGCGACAAAAGACACAGGGTACACAAAGATCACATCTGCCTCAGTTTCCTTTAATAATTGGTAAAAATGTCCTATATTTGTTGATAAATCTTTCTTTTATGGGCAAAGATGGAATGATGATGATGGAAATATTCATAAAATATATAAAATAAGTGAGCACTTCCGTTTGAGAAACACAACCTGAGTTGTGAAGCTGTCTTATGATCAGTCAGAGGTCCTAACACAAAGTAACATTGTTCTGCTCTTCTTAGCTGCTGTCTGTGTGTGTGTGTGTGTGTGTGTGTGTGTACAAATACACACCCAGTTATTCTGCTTACGTCTGAAGGAGAACACAACTGTTTATCTGACGTACAATACTACAGCCAAGTGATTTATCCCGACCAAATATTGCCTCTTTGTGATGGAGAGTGTGCTCAGCTCGCTCGGTCGGGACTTGTTTTCATTTGTGAATCCATTCATGAGAGCCGTCCAAGCGGCCTGCGTCCATTGTTCGTTACCTTGGTGAAGCCTGTGCAAATGCCTCACGTAATCAGCTGACCCTATTAGCAAGTGAAAGGAGCCCCTCTTTTCCATTACATTATACATTCAGTCATGTTCAGCTGGGGCATTTGGCCATGATGACAGTATTCATTAACCACGGCAGCTCTGTGCCTATAGCAGACCTATTTAGGCTGCAACTACACTGTCTCCAGTAGAACCACTTTTAGGATGCGGGTGCTGAGCTTCTACTGAGCATAAATCAGAGCAGCTTTACAATTAGTCCATCATCACACCATTAGCTTGATTCATAAGAATAGTGATTAAACAATAAAAGTGAGTATAAATCATATATAAAAAAGCTAATCAAACATAAATAAACTATTAATGTTTTCAGTAAACAACAGCACAATTAGACGACACAATGGTCTTATTATTATGGCGGTGGTATATTAAATTGACCCTGGCTCTGTGCTGCTCCCTGCAGGAGATTGATGCGTTTGTCAGGGAGTTCCTGTCTGTGGTCCAGCGGCTGCCATCATGCATCTCCACCCTGCACGCTCTGTCCAGGCTGCCGCTGCCCTCCACCTTCAGCGAGCTCCAAGACTTCTGCTCCACCAACGAAGCCAAGTTTCAGCAGCTCAGGAGGTCAGACTTGCGACTGCGCTTGTGTTCCTCCCACAGGCCAACACTGATTCACACTAATCACACAGGGATGATGACAAAGGAAAGAACTTTTGCTGTCTAGTCTTATTTGTCAGCAGAGCATTGAAAGGAAGGGAAACCGATCACTCATCATGGTCAGTAATGTGAACGTATTGGGAATTCCTGTGTCTAACACAAAACACAAGGTCATTCAAAGGCAGCAGAGCACTGCAGCCACTGAAAATGATACTTAATTACAGGTTTAGAAAGAAGTGTTTGTCACCACTGTGGCTGCTGGAACACATTAATGTGAAATCATTTAAATGTGTTTTCCACGCCAGAGAAAGTAGACCACCGCTGCCAGTTCCATAACCAAGAAACAAACACTGAATATCCTCATGATGATCTCTTTTCCCCTCCATCTTCATACCAATCTGTATTAAAACCTCTATGGGTTTTGGTATGCAGGGAGCTGGGGCTGGATGAGCTGCTGAAGCACTGCGAGAGCATGGTGGAGAAGCTGCGGTATCCTGAGAGGGAGCCGTGCTACCAGGCAATGGCTGGCACTGCCCTCTTCACTCACACTGCCTTCGACATGCTGCAGAACCACAGCAGGTAAGAAACAGCCAGCTCCCAGAGGCTTCAGTCAAAGAGTCCTGCTCTCAGATGCCTTTATCTTAATCCTGTTATAATACTTCCCACACATGCCATGCTGCAGTGTTGCAATAGTCTTACATTGCACAACAGCTAAAGTACAGTGCTAATGTGAGTTTGATTAGAAGTACTTTAAAAAGGTTATTTGTAGTCTGAAAAATGAATCTCCATAACCAGCTGACATTTTCTGATCATTAAACACATGAAATATGTCCATTATTACTAATGCGACTATATATTGGCCAAAATCAGTTCCATATGTCACCTTCTAAAAAGGAATCTCAAGGTGTTTGGGAGTAAAGTGACTGTGAAAAGGCATTCATCATCTAATGAATATAATAGGATGTTGAAATGAAAATGAAAACTGTAATGTGTATTTTGCAGGATAACTGCTGCTGTGGAAAAAGTGGAGCTGCTGTGGCACCAAGCCTTTTCTAAGGCCCGCCTCCAGCTGCAGGTGTTCCAGCTGCGAGAGGATGCCCTGCAGGTGAGCCAGCAGACAACAGTTTGTGTCCGAGGGTGTTCTCACACCAAAAGCTGTTTGGTTCAGCGAATAAACCAACTGTGGTGTGGTTCATCTAGGCTCATTTGAAAGCTCTTATTAGATCCTGGATTTTATTTTCTTCATCCTGACCAAATGAAATAAACATGTGTGACTGCTTGATTGTTGAGATCTTTTAGATTGTCTCTCTAACCTCCGTACACCAACATTACTGTTGTGTCCCCTATGAACTGGATGTGTTTACTTCTGCTTACAGATCACAGAGCAGATCAAAACTCTTCTCCAAGAGAAGCTCCAGCCGTACAAAATAGAGGTTTCCAAGGATGCTGCAAAGGCAGTGATGCTGGTGTCTGAGTTTCAGGCGTCCATTCACACTCCTGCTATGGTACTGATTAAGCTGATGTGTCCTGCTTCTTCTGACTCTTTCATGTCTGCATGTTAGAAGATCAGTCACATCCACTCGCAGCCATACTTTTCTTTCAGCAGTAGTAATCATGTCAAGGGTTAACATTCTGTCATATTCCCTGCAAAACTCTGTCACACACCTACCAGGCACTCGTTCGCTGTGCTGAAGATGTGATCCACACGTTAGTGGAGATCCTGCCCATTGATGGTCAGACCAAGGAGCGCTGGGTTCTGGATCTGGAGAGGCTCAAGGAAAAACTCCACTCTGCCGTGCTCTTCATTCTGCAAACCCTCAGAGCAGTTTCCAGCTACCATCATAGCTACAACAAGGCAAGTTCTCAGAATTTTTAGTCTCAGGTTGAAGCCATGTCAGCAATGTAACACTCACCCACCCAGGACAGGTGGTTGTCCATTAATGTTGTGTAAGACCTGTATTGACGTCTCTCATGAAATGCCAGATAATAGAAAGTTAGAGAGGACTACTGTAAACCTTTCCCTCTCAGCAACAGTAATGCTTGTTTGAATGTATTATCCAGTACTGAACACACTGCATACCCTGAACCTGTTCACTGTCCCTCCTGCAGGCCAGCAGCTGGTACAGTCAGGTCCTTGGTGAGAATGTCCTCCAGGAGCTGCTGTCAGGTGTTACTGGAGATGCTGCTCTCACACAGAGGCAGATAGGGAACTGGGGGACGATCCCTGCGTGGAAGCGCAAAGTCTGCACTTTCCTCAAGAAGAATCCCCCTCCAGATATGGAGGAGCTGGTTCACCTGGCTCATCTGTCTAATGTCATCCCAGATGATGAGATCCGGCAAGCGGGCAAGCAGATGTCTCAGCGGTGAGGGAGTGTGGAGTTTAATGTCAGAAAGAGGCTGTTTGTCTTACAGGGCTCTCTTATACGTCTGTGAAATATTAGTCCATTAGTAAGACTGAAGGAGTTTCAGTTTCATTGTAATCTTTGTTTCTCATTATTCATTAGATGCATGACCCTGAGGAAACTCCTGATTTCTTCAGGACCTGTGGCTGTCGGTCACCTCCAGCTCGCATTGCAGTGGCAGTATGAGTTGTTGCAGAGCAGCCATGAAAAGCATTCCTCTGCTGACAGTGCTACAAACGGAACTAATAAGGAGGTTCAAGAGCACAGTAAATGCGACGTTGATAATAATGGGGCCAATCTCTTTGGAACGTCTCCTTCAACTGCAGTTTCTGGGGTGGCGTCAGCTCAGGGCAAACCCCCCTCCCTGAGCTCATTCGACTCAGGTTTCGATGGAGCTGGGAGCAGTCAGCTGGAGGTCTGGGGAGGTAGGGAAGGAGTGGAAGGTCTGCCTCGATTTGCTGCGACCAAAGAGTCTGTGAGACCGGTCTTGAGCCAGCCTCCACTCCACAAAGAGAACATCTCCAGTGTTTCAGATTCTGAGGACTACAGAGGGGAGTTTGACTTTGGTTCTATAGGAAACTCCTCCAGGGCAAGCATCCAGGTCATCCCTAAAGTAACCATGGAATCCCTCAACTTTGAGATCAAAGTGAAGCGATCAGCTGCGCTGCCCAGTAATCCCTGGCTTAGCTTGCCTGTAGACGATTTAGAAAACTCTTACACGGTTACCATAACACAGAACCCAACCCCACAAAAGAGAGACCTACAATTCTGTGATCCCTCAGACCTCTGTACTACTGCCACCCAGTCCAGCAAGTCTCGAGATCAGCCCACACAGACAGAGATGTCGAGCAGCAGAGGGCCACAGAGCAGGGACTGGATACTCCATTCACAAAGCAGCTTGGAGGAACCTGACTTGAGTCCCATTCGCAACATCCTGTCCAGCACTATTACAGACGGAAGGAACAAGTCCCTCTGCACCACAGAGGGGATTCCCACTCTCCTCTGGGATTCCTATGACCTCCACGACCAGAATCAGGATTCTTATGATGGGTAATGCATCTGTTTTAGAACTTGAATTTACTTTGAATTTAAATGTAACTTTAACACTTTGTAAGCTGTAGTAGGATTAGGGTTCTTCAATCAGTGTTTTGCTGAAATGACAAGCTAAGTTACTGTTGAGGTATTTTGTGTGTTCGAAAAAGCCTGATTTCCATCTGTGGTGTTTCCACACAAACCCTCTAAAACACTGTGGTTTCATCATTCACAATGGCTTAGTTAACTGAGGGGACCCAAGGGTCAGTATAAGAGGTATTCTGAAATGCAATACAATGCAGTGCATTTTGCAAAATAAGAAATTTTTCCTACATTGGAATAGCCAGAGTTTGGCCTCAAATCTAAGGAAATAACTTTAAACCAATCCTGTGTATCTGCTGCTGAACATTGGCCACTCTGACCAAAAGTCATAAATGACCCTTAATGTTGGTCCAGGACAGGTATTCAGATCATGTATGTAGCAGAAGATTGGGTTGGCTAAAAGAATTTTCACAAACGGCACTTCCTTTTTAGCTTGATGGATAATTCTCTAAAGGACTGGGATGTGAAGGAGCAGGACAATCTGAGGGAAGTGGAGGAAATCCTGGACAGAGCAGATGAAATCCTGGAGGTAAGAAGGGCCAAGTTGGTCTGCAACCGGTGATCATCTATAGTGTAGTAAGTCGATCATAGTCAATGTTACAGGAGCCAATTGGTTTAAGCCCGATAACTTACTTGAGCACTTGAATAAATGTGTTGCTTTACAGAGTGAAGAAAACGTTATGGCTCAGGAGGCTGTGCTGGATGCTCTGCTGATGTCTGAGGGGAAAGATCAGTGGCCTCAGTGGGACAGTGATGACCGGCATGGTGTGGTACGTTAAGCCCACTGTTGATCAAAAAACAAAAGCCAAAGGTTTGCCTTCAGCGACCTACAGTAAACCTGCGTGGGTTTTTTAAATTATGCTGTCTCTGCTTATGTTCATTCAAGATGTCATCCAGTGAGCTGGCCGAAGCTGGTGTTCTAGGCCTGGAGGATTACCTTGTCCCTGCAGAATCCGATGACTTCAGTGTACCCGGATCAACGTCATCTGTGAATGAAACTAAGGCTTCTGATGATGACGGACGCTGCATTGAAGCTGCCACGGAAGCAGAATCGGTAGCATTTGACAGCAGGCCGGACCTGCTCACGGAGCTAAGAAATGTCCGAGCTCTAGATGAGCTAATCCTGGAGGAGAACCTGAAGATTCATGAGCTCAGACGGTGCAAAGAAAACCCAGATGATGAACTCTTTGGGGACAAACCTTTGGATACAAATGAACAGTTGAACATGAGCAAAGAGAGGGAGGCTTTTCGGTTACAGTTGGAAAAGGAGAAAAGGGAGGTGGATAAGCTTGAGAAGAGTTTGGACATTGAATGTAAAGTGAGGAAGAAGCACAAGGACAGAGCTAGAAAGGTTGTCAAATGTTCTGTAATGGACAAAACTAGAACTGAGAATAAGGAGGATCAAGCACTCTGTGATGAGCTTCTATCAGAAAGCTCTAACAGATCACAGAGAACACATTCAACATGTTTGGACCACGTTCCTTCTCAGGCTCAGGATACCAGTAAAACTGAACCTGCTCAAGTAGTATTGAGCCCTGATGTTGCCAAAGATGCTCTGAAACAAGACTTGGTTCAACTTTCAGATTCTCAGTGTCAGGGGCATTGCTCAGAAGCACCACCATCAGTATTTAATAGAACTACCTTATTTATTAACTCTGACTTGACAGAACCTCCCGACAAGGTGGGAATCCAAGCTCAGGAATGCGTCTCTGGGAAAGAATTAGATAGATGTGCTGAAAACACTACCATGTGCAAATCAGAAGCTTCTTTAACTCCTGAAATGAGGCCAGATGATGGAGAGTTTGACCCTGGGGGACAGTCACATCTTCCTCCGGTACCTAAGGCAAGAAAGACTTCACTTCCTGTAATTGAAAACCTTGTAGAACCTGAAACTCCTCATTCCACAGAGCTCCAGATTCCAGTTCTGTCCTCAGTTTCTCAAGAACCCAATATTGTGCAACTTGATCAACAAGATGAACCACATGATGTACTACCAGAGGATGTGACTTTAGCCCTCAGTTATGACTTGGTTCTCAGCGGAAATGTGAAAGAACACTGCAGCAACAACAACAATAATAAGCATGTGATTCCAGAGAGATGTGAGGTGTCATTAAACCACTTGTCTGAAATAACCACTGAAGATGACCAGGGGGCATCAATGGTAGAAGTCCAGACTTCTGTTGATGAGGGTCCACATCAGCCGTCAGAACCACAGCTGCCTCCTCACCAACCTCTGGAGTTGAAGTGCAGTGGAAGAGATGATCTGAATGAAGACGTAACGGACAGTGTCCATAGCTCTAAGGTTATGAAGATATCAGGGTCAGTGTCACCTGGACTTCAAGCCCAGCGTAACATCAGCACGAGGAAGGTGAGTTATCTACTGAAGTACTTGGAGTGGCCATTTTAAGCTGTCTTACATTGAGAAAACCTTTCACTCACTCTCACAAACATCGTGGTTAAACACCAACTTGCTTTCTTGAAGTATTAGCCCAACTTCTTTTGAAATACGTTTGTTCACTTTCTTTCTGAGTGTCAGATATGAAGATGAAGACATTATTTGCCTTGCCTTCATTAAAAGGCTGACCTGGTTCTGTCCAACGGTCTTACATACACCTGCAACACTTCTGTTTCCCTTTGCTTCCAGTCTTTATGCTAAGCTAAACTAAACATGTCTGAAAACTAAGCCAAAAATCACTCGTGCATTACCTTCAAGATTATTGAGCCTTAGCACTGTGAAGAAGCAGAATGCACACTGAAGCTGGCGGGCAGACCCTGCATTGTTATTCATTTGATTCAGCTGGATTCATTTCTCTCACTGTGGTTGCAGATGACAGATTTCAAGACGCCCATTGTACTAGATACAGGATCTGGTTTGATGAAAGCAGGATTTGCAGATCAAGACCTCCCCAACATTATATTCCCAACAATTATTGGGATGCCAAAATATGAGGTAAGGCCATATACTTCATGTATTACTTACATTCTTATAATTGTAAAGTGGCTTTGCTTCTAGCCAGGCTTTCTAATGACAAGTCTTGTCTTTTGTAGGAAATAATGAACGGCAACCTTGAGAGGGAGATGTACATTGGACATGAGGCTCAGCACATGAGAGGGGTCCTGGCTCTGAAGCATCCCATCAAGAATGGGATCATTCGTAACTGGGACGAAATGGAAAAGGTTGATTAGTAATACATGTGTCTGATATGAGATGTGATGTTACTGGGTGTTTTATCCTACAATTAAGAGAATATGAAAAGTGATGATTAGACTTGTGTACCTACTGTCAGCTAAGTACCACACCCTAAATGTTTGCCCACAGTTAGGAAAATCAGAATAATATGACCTGTGACGGTAGAGATACCCTGAGTAACCTCTAATGGAACTGTTTTTATGTTTTAGATTTGGCATCACACGTTCCAGCAGCTGTGTGTGGATCCAGAGGATCACCCAGTCCTGCTGACCGAGGCAGCCATGAACCCGCTGGAGAACCGTCAGCGCATGGTGGAGATCATGTTTGAGTGCTTCAATGTTCCCTTCACCTATGTGGCCATGCAGGCAGTGCTGGCACTTTATGCAGCAGGGAGATCCACTGGTAATTTGATCACTTTCTAATGTCCTGGACTTTCATCTGTCTCTCATCGGCATGTTTAAACTATGAAAACCATGTTTTCCTTCTTGGCTCTCCTTTAATGCATTTCTTCCCTGAAGGTGTGGTTTTTGACTCTGGAGATGGAGTGAGCCACAGTGTACCTGTGTTTGAGGGATACAGCCTACCTCATGCAGTGCAGCGCTTCCCTCTGGCTGGTGCCGATGTTACGCTGCATCTGAAAAAGGTATACTTTTTTGGTTTTGACGGTTTATGGACAGTGAAGTTGATTGGCAGCGCTTTAAGTCACCAACCTGGGTGAAGACATTTCTTGTTTAAAAGTCCAGTGAGATTTTTTTTTTTAAAAGGCTTTATGGCTTAATCCAAGTATAGGTGGCTGTCCTGTCTGACACTGAGAGCTCCCTCAGCCCGCACTCTTAGTACGAGTGGCAGGGGGTGAACGAAAAGACCACAGGGAGGGCCACTGTTTCATCCTCAGTCAGCATTTTATGTCCAACACTTGATATACCTATACAGCTTTGGTTTGGATACAAATAAGGCTTTGATCTATGTTGTTGCACAGGCTGAAGTTGTACATATAGGATCTTCAGTTTGTTTTGCGAACCTCTCAGTGACAAATGCTTTATCTTTTGTGACTCCCAGTCTAATAAGCACTCGAGTCACTTCAGCATTAAATTTGCATTGAACAGCAGTTCTAAAAGGCTGGACCTAGCAAAACTTCTATCATTGGTGCAAATGTCTGAACTGAATGTTGTTTGGTGAAGACTGCTGCAGCACCAAAATAATACCCAGCAGAATGAAACTGACCAGATGAAGGAGAACGGGACTCCCTGTGACAGAAGGGCTAAATATCATATTACAATTGAAGCCTTTAATAAATTTGAATATAGTTTTTTAATATTTCAGTGATGTAGTGTCTAAGAGATCAGCTGTCTGCTTCACATCATTACTTGCAGCTCATCTTTATGCACTGCTCCTTTTGTGGTGCCAGTAGTGTGCAAGCATTGGCACTGTATTAAGTTATGTCTGAATAAAGTCAGTATAAAACACTTGAATGACAAATGGCCATTGGCCTTTGTTCATATTCATGTGTCTATGGCTCCTGTAAGCCAGTGTGTTCATTTGTGGTGTCTCCATTATAAAGCATGTGCTGTTGCTGGGTGCTGTCAGTTGGCCTGTGTCTACAGTCTTTCATTTGGCCATTTTGCTTTGCCTTTGCTTTGCAGCTTCTGCAGGAACAGGGAGTGTGCATGCGCACCACAGCGGAGATGGAGATAGTGAGGGAGATGAAGGAGAAGTGCTGCTGTGTGGCTCTCAACTACGAAGCTGAGCTGAGTCATGGGCGGGCATCCAGCAGAGAGATGCATTACACCATGCCAGACGGACAGATTGTCACTCTCAGCACGGAGAGGTTCAGGTAACTCTCTGCACATCATGTGCTGCTTTAATGGATACTTGATCTGCTCAGTGAGGGCTTAAAGGAAATCAATAGTGACAGTGGAAAGTCCAGAGGTTTTGTTATGGCACCTTGATAATGGATCTCATCAGCAGTTTGGAACAAGTAGTGAGAATAAAGATTGAAGGCTGTTGGATAGAGGTGGTCTGAGTCCATCCAAAGCGAAACCTCTAAAGTTCACTAACTCATTACATTTCTACCAGCACAGATCTAGACATTATATTAATGGCCTCCACAGTTTGTCCAAATCTGTTTGATGAATTATCGTGAAAACGACATTCATGACCCACAGAGGATGAGCCCCCTGACTTTTCCTCTAGTGCCATCATGAGACTGAATTTTGGCTTAAGCTTAAATTTGTCACATACTCTGAGACCAAGTATCTGTAAAAGTGACTGTTGATTGTCATGGCCCTACCTCAAACTGAACTTCGAATGACAACTGATCAAACTGAAACCAGTTCTAAAATTAACCAGGGCCCTACAGTTTAGGTTTAAACCTGGCTTTGATCAGCACAGTGTCTGCCAGGTTTTAGTCTTAAGTAATTCCAGCTACGATCCGGAGAAGCAGTGTTCACAGCTGCTGCACACATGACAGACTCTTGAGCCAGGCCAGCTGCCTCATCTTTGCAAAACGTTCCACAGACAGGGCAACTACCTTTTTATAACACACAAGTATGTCTACCACTCACCCCCCCCACCCCCCCGTTCATCTAGGGCCCCGGAGATTCTCTTTAAACCAGAACTGATTGGACAGGACCATTACGGGATGCACGAAAGCGTCTTTAAGTCAATCCTCAGCTCAGACATTGACCTGCGGCGTTGCTTCCTGGAAAACATCGTACTGTCAGGTAAGAGCTGTTTCTTGTTAAGGTGTTACACCAGACTACACTGAACTGCTGAGCTGAGCTACCGAGAGATTCACCCTAGCTGTGCCAGTAAATCAAAAGCCCGGTCTCACTCTATGCTACTCATTTTGATTTGATTTGGTTAGTTTTGGGTTTTTTTTTCTTAAATCTCTCTCTGAAGGTGGGAACACTCTGCTGGCTGGCCTCCCTGAGCGGCTCCAGGCTGAAATCAAAGGACTAGTTCCCGCCGACACGAGGGTTCGCGTCACCAGCCCCAAGGACAGAGACTTCTCAGTGTGGAGTGGAGGAGCAGTGCTGGCCAACCTGCCCACCCTCAGCTCGGCATGGATCAGCCAGGAGGAGTATGAGGAGTATGGACCTCAGATCGTGTTCATAAAGTGCTTCTGAGACAGACTGCTGTAAGGTGTGCATGCAGGAATCCAGCGATCAGTGAATGAATTCTTATTGTTTCAAGTGCAATATACCTACAGCTCTAATACGATGCCGTGAACTGGTCCGTGTTTTTAAATATGCCTATATATGTTGTTTTCATGTATAGTGATGATATATATATATATTTTTTATTATATTTTTGGGGTTTTTTTTGTTTTTTTTGGGGGGGGGGGGGGTCAGTTTTGCCCTTGTCATCAGTGTGGATCCTGACTTGTAAGCTCTTACTCGACACCAGTGGGTATCTGTTGACCTGCTGCTTGCTCTGAGGCCTTTTATTCTCAGTTCCACCTTAATGGCAACGATGATACTGATGTTCCTCATTTCTGATTTTCCTGTCTGTCAATGTTACTGTCCCACATTTTTACTGTGTCTTAAGCCTCCCACTGTGGGAGAGTATTTCCGTGTCAAGAATTTAAGCACAAGTATGTTTGTGGTTAGGGGACTGGAATTGAAGCTGGCCTTTAATTGATGTCTGCCAACTTGATGTCTGCAATTGAGGAGCGTAAAGACAACTCTATGTGCTGACAATGTATTAATATTGTTTCATATTACAGTATGTATTTAAACAAAATTAAAGTAAAGTTGGTAGAACAAATTATCTTTGTTAGACATGGTACAAGTTGCATTCATTAAAAAAATGTGGATCAGTGCAGCTGTGCAGAGTTCACAACTAGAATGTTTTACTATATCAGCATTACAAGACCATCCTTATGAATTATTAATGCCACTGTTAGTGATATTCCAGCTGTCACCTTCTATAATATTACCCCTTACTTTCACCTTTTTATATACACCTTTTTTTTTTCACCTGTAATATAATTATCTCCTCCCACAATTAACGCTTTTGTCATAATGTTATGACTTTCCTGATTTTCAATTGTTGTAACTTTTTTTTTAAAAAAAAATCTTCCTCTTAGTTTTTTTTCTTTTTCCCCCCTAGCAGTGCTCCTATCGCTTATAAAATATGGCGTCTCCCAAATCAGAGTAAAACATGTTTGCACATGAAAGCTGGCGCTGCCGTATTGTGAACCTGAGAGGGGAGCAAGGTCTGTATTTTAGAAATGCCTTAGTGGACTCGCATGTCTCTGATGGGTGCTGCCCCACGTGTTGCTTTTCCCACTGAGTTGATGAAAGATGGTATGTGTAAGTGCATGGTGCAAAGTACAGTATTGCCCTGGCGATGCCTCTCACCTTGATTCTGCTGAATAAGCAGATGTTAAACGCTCCTGCTGCAGGTACAGTGTTTGTGGTGTCCAGCTGAACTTCTTTGATATTTATATATTGATGTTTGTATGCAGTGTCTTGCCATAGTTTTCTCTCTGCCTGTCTTCTGATTGGAGAAGGTGACTGGATTTGTTTTTTGACACTTGCACAGTAGTGTTGATTCTTGTGAAAGGTGTTCCCGCGGTGTCAAAACTGTTTTATTTATCCTACCATGATTTAAAAAACGATGTCAGCCCTGTATGATTACACACAGCCTGCTTTGTTGAGTGTCACCTTATGCATGAAATGATTTTGTTTGTGATTTGGCTGCACCTTTTTGCATGTGCCCATCTGTCTGCATGGTTTTCTTTGTGTTTTTGTAAACTGCCTCTCTACAGTCGTGGGGTTGTCATATCGAAAGCTCAGCTCTTATGTGGAAAGCAGCATTAAATGTGACAGTGTGAACTTGAGTCTGTGCCTCGAAGATGGAAATGAACTGCTCGGTCTGTCTGGTCAAGTGGCTGTAGTCTGAAGAGAACAGGGTTTTCTGTCTGGACCTCCTCTAAATGTACTGTAACAGTCTGGACTGAGTCTAGCGACGTTTCCACCAAAACCATGCTATTTATGCCATGTCTGTTTTTTATAATAAATATTTTAATCGTCATCCTTTGGTGCTTGTCCTCTCTGATAAACAGTTGTGTATTTGCAGTGTTGGGGCTGAAGCAGACGCCTCCCTTAGCACGCAGGAAGTAAGAGGGAGATACGCCAGTTACAGTGGAATTTCTGTCCAGTGCCAGATATTGAACATAATTAAATGCAGAACATTTTGTATTTGGCCATGACTCTTTAATTCCTCCATTATCCATCTGTTATCTACAAGCCCTTATCCTGTAGTGTTTCCCAGAGTCAGGTGGTGGGCCAACAAGTAACCATCTGCATCTACATCCCCATTTGGACTGATTTAAACAGCGATTAGAAATAACCCTGTGAAATTCCGATACTAAAGGAGAAATGTGGTGAGATTATAAAAGACTTCAAGTAAACTCGGCACTAGACTCGAGCGCTGGTCAGTGTATTTTATTCTTGCAAGAATGAGAGAAGTTCAAACAGACACGTATCCAAGTAAAATCTGCAGAGGTGCTCCCCTGAACATCAAATGCAAACAGCTTATATAGTAAAACAATAACTAAGTATTCTTGTGTGGAGAGCGTCATATCACCTAATGTGGTGTGATGGAAGAATGCATTAACAGTTACATGAAAACAGTTACATGAACAATCATATCACCAATGACGCTCTGTCTCTCCACCGTGACAGTGAACTCGTGATTATCTGTATTGGAACAAACATCATGCACCTTACTTGAAACATTTGACTACAGAATATAATTTCCGTTATATTACTTGAAACATCTCAATACAGAGCATAAATTTCCATTAGTATTTGAATACGTAAGTGAACTTTTTAGAACAATACGTACAAATACGAACAAACGTACTGCTTACATGTAGCGCACTCTAGCGGACACGTCACTCAAGTCCTTGGTTGACGCACTGTTACTGTGGCAACCAGTTATCAACAAGCCGTTGTGGACGTAGCTTGCTAACTTAACGAGCACTGTAGTTACTGTTACTGTAAAGGTGTTACTGTCTGTGGGTAGAAATGTCCAGAGCTCACGCAGAGAGCGTTATTAAAAGCATTATTCGTGAAATAGTGCAGGAGTGTGCAGTGAGAGGACATGCGGTGTCGGACACTCTGGTGGCTTTTATGGTCAGTAAATTAAGCCAAATAAACTAGCAAACTAGCTAACCTAGCTAACGAACGTAACTTATTGGAAAACTAGCCGGATGCTAATGTTTTGGAGTTCAGGCCGGTACACACATGCGCTGTAAGGCTACACAGTAAAACTACTCGTGTCAGAGCCAATTTGGAATATAAAATATAACATAACCACATTACAGTCAAGAATACTTGCCTCCTGTTGATCTTGATCCCATCCTAGCACCTGCTGGATTCACTGCTGTATGTATACCTTTGTGAAATCCTCTCAGGTGAAAGCTGTTGTGCTGGACCCCAGAAATGGCTTCAATGTCGATCGTACTCTGACCAAACAAGATGTCCAGAAACTTGAAGAGGTGAGTTACTGGATCACATTGTTGGAGGTACAGCCCACCAATCCCCCCTCACTTCAGTTCTTCTGCCAATGCACTTTTGGAAATAAACCTAAACTGAACGAACATATTATCAACACTGAAATTCATGTTTCATAGATAAATTAACTACAAATATTTTGTATAAATTTAGTTTCTTAACACAAAGAACTGAGATTTACTGCCTCCTTCACCTGAGGAGCGGACAGATCGGCTGAGCGTGTTTATTAAACTGCACTTGTGGATGAGTGGATGAGCATAACATCCTGGTGTAGAAATGCAACTACAGTGTGAATACTGACCCTCGAACCCACTCTTGGTTTGATTCTAATCTCCTTCTGTAATGTTCCCAACAGCTCTGTCTGGATAGACTGATGGAAAAGTGCAGCCCGTCGCTTGACACAATCAAAATGCAGGTGTATTTTGATATAAATTACACCTCCCGACGTAAGCGCCACTGTATGAAATGACTTACTGATGTTTCTAAAATGAGGGATATACAGAATGGAAGACAAACTAATCAAGTATATCATCACTGTTAGTGTATTTTATTGTTGCATGGTCTGGCTCTTCCAAAAGCAGATCCATTAAACTGTTTTATTATTCATTTGATCAATTATCTTAGATTATCTTGTACTCTTACTCTTACATTCTGCAGGCTAGAGGATTATTGTGTCTTTGTACTGAATGATGATGATATTATGGCTTCACTTTACAGTAAATTGTAATGCTGCACTCAACTTTCAATCTGTAGCTGAAATTTAATCCTAGCTTAAAGGAGCAAATCACTAAGCCAGACCGGTGTTTCTGTCAGTTGAGGAGTTTTGCAATTATTTAACTTATGCTCAGTTTATAGTCACTTAACCTGTCGTACAGGTTATGTTTGGATTATTCCCCTGCAGCAGGGGGACATGTTACATATGTGTCAGCCTTTTACCCGGACATGCAGGAAATAAAGGCACTGTGTGTGTCTGTGCAGGTGAGCTGCTTGAGGAAATCCACAGGGTGCTGGAGTCCAAGCTGAGCCCAGTGAGCAGGGAGATCACGGACAGCAGGGTGAAAACACGGGAGGAGCTGGATGCGTTGTACCGTACAATTGTGACATATATCCAGCTGCGCTGCAGGATGGGCTCACCCACAGATGCCAGCGCTGCGCACGAGGCCACAGGTTTTACACTTTGCTCTTGTTTCAGCATCTGTGGAACTATAGTCAGTAAACGTACAGCGACAGCATTACAGTGATGCTTTTTAACAACTCACAACTGATGCTTCAGTGCAACAGGCAGCTCTGACCATGTCTGTGATGCAGTCTCCCAGTTAGTGTATCAATGAGACAATGAGCTTCACACTTCGATTTGCCTCTGAGCGTTGCTTTCATGCATTGCTGTGGTGCCCAGTGTTAGAATGCTGAGTCATGTAAGCTTACAATCACTAGCCAGACTGCATCGCCCAACATCACTGTGGGGGCCTCACTGATGCTCTTGGATCAGAATGGAGGCAAACCCTGCTCTTGCTTGTGGCCATGTGGTGCACAGTGTCTTGACGCTGATAATGATTATGAGTGAACTGATTTGTCTTTTCCCTCTGTTGTCCCAGCTGCCTTACAGAGTGTCTTCCCTCAAACTGAACTAGGAACCTTCATGGTGCTCTTAAAGCGGGACAAGGAGCAGCAGCTCAATGAGCTCGCCATGATTGTCACAGGGATCCGACTCTTTAACAAAGCCAGCGAGAAGCGGGGAGAGGAGACTGACCTCAGTGACCTAAGTACTGACATCAAAAACCACTTTTCACTTTGTAGCTTCAAGCCAGACTCAGAATAATTGGTCTTCTTTGCTAATGATCGATATTATATTTGGTAAATATGGTAGTTCTTCATTCTCTCCACAGTTCCCGCAGTTCTTCATGAAGCTCTTCCAGTCACCAGGGAAAGCATAGAAGAGGAGCTGAGTGTGTCCCAGAGTCTGGCATGGAAATACACAGCTGTGCTGGAGAAGCTAACGGACCCTGACGGCGAGCCTGTAGAGTGTGACGTGCCCATCGTCCTGCTCAAACAGGCGCTGTATAACGTCAGGCAGCATGAGGTTTTCCTCAAAATGTTACTGGTGCGGTAACAGTTGCTGCCAATCATTATCTGAGTAAACATGCATTTCTTGTAGCTTCCATCTGTTTGGTTAGACTATTCATGAGAATTAATAAAAGGAACAGCTGTTTTTCAAAAGAAGGCAGGTGAATTCATGTTTTATTCAGTTAATTTGTGTCTTCCATTTTACCCCCAGGCTGCTGCACGTTTATGTGCCCAGCATGTGGAGATCCTGCAGGCTGAGCTCTCGTCCCAGATAAAGCTGCTGAAAGAAACTGTGAAGTCAAAGACGGCTGTGCCCACCACAAAAGTTTTTGTAGGTGTCTTGGTCACTGCTATTGTGTCGCTACTGTCTCTGTGACTTATTGTGTTACGTCTTACAGGAGAGCTTCAACATACAGCTTCTATGGACCAGTGCAGAGACTGGGGATTTAACTTTCAGTATTCATGTTAATTATTTTGTCTTTCAGCCGCTGTTCAAGGCTCTGTCGAAGCTGTGGTCTGGACTTCTAGATGAGGCTGAGCTGCTGAATATCCTCAGTAACATCATGCTAAACCTGCAGCCCTTCATCGCCTCCCAGGCCAAACTGTTCTCTGAAGCTTATTTGGATGGCCTGCTGGGGGCTTCAGAGGTGAAGACAGATGAACAGAGGATGATTGAGTCTTCAGGTATGACAGATGCCACCAGCAGATGTGGGAAGTTATAAAGTCCATGTTCCACAGAGTAACAAATGTGGATGTCAGAGAGAAAAACAGTGCAAACCTAACTTTTGCTGTTTTGCTGCATTGTCCCTCTCAGGTGAGCGTATCATTCCAGCTGAGATGAAGACACAGGAGTGGCTCCTGCCCGAGACAACAGTCAGCTTTAACGAGCTGCCGTTACAATACAATGGAGTCTGTGGCTATACACTTGTGAACAGAAATGGGCTTCTCCTTCCAGGTACTGTGGACATCATACAGAAGTGTGATATCAGGAACAGTATTTGGATGTTTTCAAACTCAGAAACATGGGTAAAGGCCTCAGCAGGCCTCAAACAAACAGGGTTGCATGGAGGTGTCATCTGATCACATTTAAAAGTAAAAGTGTTGTGTTTGTGCCCTTTGATCTCCTTCAATCTGTATAAAGGAAAACAATTTGGATAAAAATATTGATATAGCCTCTTGTGCTTGATGTTGATTCAGTCTGGAATATTTCCCACTTATTTTGCAGGGAACCCACATGTCGGAGTCCTTAAACACCAAGAGAAGCTCTACGTATTTAGCTCCAAAGAAGCTGCCTCGAAATTTGCCTCCAGTGCAGATGACTTCATCGCTGAGGTGGCAGAGAAAGCCAAGCTCTCCCCTGAACTCATTCAGCTCCTCAAACTCCACCAGCAGTTTTCCTGCGTCAGTCCTTACTCTGAGGTCAGCAGCCTCTTCCACACGGAGCTCTCTCAGAGCTCCTGTGATGGAGCAGCAGCTTTACTGCTACAGTGTGCTACATGTACAGACAGTAAAAGCACTTACTCACTATATATTATTAGACCCACATGTAGGATTTAAAATTGTATATGTTTAGCTATTTATATTTATTTATATGTATTGGTTTTATTTGTTTAAATAATGCAGATGCAGCCAGGAGAGAGTTTACTTGTTAAGCCCATCACCAAGTGTGACAGTGGCACACAGACCGACATCCACCCAGTGGAGACAAACATTGTCAAGTCATACGAGTGGAATGAGTGGGAGCTGAGAAGGAAAGCTATTAAACTGGTGAGTTCAGGACATGAATTTCCTGATGAATCATATTCAAGCAAAAGGCTTTTTCAACTTCTCAGTAAACCAGGAGCTGTATTTACTGTGTGAGGTTCTTCATCCGTCGACAGTGTTTTGGGGGTTGATCATGAAGAGTCTCGTTAATTGGATATATTTTTTAATTCATAACTTTAGGCTGATCTCTGGACCAAAGTAACACACTCAGTGCAGACCGATCTGAGCCACATGAGACGGGAAAATGTCACTCAGACGTGGCTGCCCAAGACCGCTGCCTGTCAGACCAAGAGAGAGGGGGAGAGCAATGTGCCCAAACCTCAGGTGTACCTGGCAGGTCTGAGGGGACAAGAAGACGGAAACATGGTCAAAATAAACCTAACCAGATCTGTCGATGAGTAACCAAGCTGTGCAAATAACAGTTGTTGTTCTTGTTGTGTGAAATAAAAGTTTTGTTGTTATTGTATAAAATAAAAGTCTGTGAGTTTTTCTTATTTATTTAACTCATGTTACTTGATTAAAACTGGAGGGACTGGTGCTAATCGTGCATCTCTGTGTGGACAGTTTGCATGCATGTCTCACTGACTGCAGTGGTGATGCTCACAGCAGCTAGCTGAGTCTCTAACTCTGTTCTGTGCCAGTCACACCTTACACACCAGCAACAGCCTCATATGAAAGCTGAGCTCGCACCTAGACTGAAAGTGAAGGCTGTGGCATTAGTGACTAACATCAAGACCTATTCAGAGCTGTGCACTCCTGACCTCTTGTGGCTGGAAGAAGTTACTCCACCAAATATGAAAACAACTGTGGAAAACATCACTTTATAATAATACGCTGTGTTGAGTGCAGGAAAGCTGTATTAAGAATATTGTCAGTAGACTCTTCTAAAGGTGAGTTATGTTATCAAATCATTTCAGGTGCTTGTGAATTCTTCAATATTAAAAGTAACTTTTTAGAGTAAACCTATTATTGCTATCTATACTATGCATATTATGTCTATATCATGTATTTCTAAAACTTACCAACAACCTAAACTTATCATTACTTATCTTAATGTAGCAGGTTATAGCTGCCTATCATCAGTATAAAGAGGAATGCCATATCTACAGACATGGCCATCCTATAAGGCTATAGTGAAGTAAGTGAGAACTGAGCATTCAGTTGAATCAGCAGTCTTACAGAGATCATTTGTTACTCTATGCACAGTCTCAGTGCTGCACCGCCTGGAACCTGACTGATTGTGTGTAATGTCTGTATTGATGAGGTTAAAGGCTTTTATGTACATACATGTACACGTGGGGATTCTTGAAGAGGAGATGGTGAAACCACTTTCAGGTCGCTCCAGCCACTCCGGACTCAGTACCACATACAATCAAACAAGTAAAACAGGTACAACGTCATGTCAGGTAACACATTCAAGTGGAAAATAACACTCAAATGTATTCATATTCTGGTTTTAAAAGGGTCTGAAAAAGTATAAGCATAAGATGAAACTACTTTAAAGATATTTCTTCTATTTTCTTTCTGTCTTCTTTATCCTGCTCAGTGTTCTGAACCATGGTGAGACATGCAAACATCACTTTCCTGGCCTTGAAACTAAGACATTCTTCTGCGCTGAAAACAAGCCCTGATGTGCCATGCCTAAAGCTGCCATGGTGCAGTTTGCATGTCAGACAATAGAACAGCACATTTATACCCTCCCACAGAGTGAGATACGAAAAGAAGAAGAGCTCTGTGGCTTCAGGTCACCTGCAGAGAGAATGAAAGCAGCATGAAAATGACCTAATGACATGTGACGTCCCGTGTCAGTCAGTGACAATCACAGAAGTAACTAAAGTTACTTTGAGTTACCCTGTCCTGCAGAGTTTTACCTTCTACATGAGCTGTTTCTACCATCTAATAGTGAGGACAGAACATACCTGCGTGTGTGTGTGTGTTTACATGTGTATAGTCTATTTTGAAATAAGACTGTTACAAATTTAGCCGTCCTGCTGGGGGCGGGCTTTGCTGTAACCTGATAGCAGACTGCAGAGCGCTGGTTCCTAAAGTCAATGATCACAGAACAGTAGAAGTTCCCTGAAAGTGCTCAAGATGTCTGGCGGAGCTGAACTGCTGGCGGAGCTGAAACAGAGAGCTGGCCGCGGCATAGATGAAGCCAAAGCAAAGCTCCACAGACTCAGTCAGGACATATGGAGCTGTCCGGAGCTGGCTTACGAGGAAACCAAGGCTCATGACACCCTGGTGGCGTTCTTCAGTCGGGAGGGAGGCTGGAAGGTCGACAGTCACTTCAAGCTCGACACCGCCTTTCGAGCCACCTGGGGAAGCGGAGGCGGCGAGCGGCTCAACGTGGGTTTCCTGTGCGAGTACGACGCCCTGCCTGGGATTGGACACGCGTGTGGACACAACCTGATCGCTGAGGTTGGAGCTGCTGCGGCTCTGGGACTCAAAGCTGCTCTGGAGAGCGCTCAGGAGCTTCCTGTGCAGGTGCAGGTAGGAAAACAACCACCTGCAGATGTGAGTCTCCTCGGGGGTGCACGTCCAAAAAAAAATGTTCTGACCCCTGGATCTGAGGCAAAACACAAAGCATCATGGGACTGAGCTGCTGTGTCACTGTTAAACATATTCCCTTGATTTAATGGAAGTAGAAGTCATTGGCAAATGGAGATGAACTGAATCACTTGTTCTTTGGGGTCAGATCCTTTGCAGTCAGAGATCTCTGATCAACAGACATCAGCGGGCACTTGCTGCGTTCTCTGACGAGGCTCTTGCAGCTTCACGTCCAGTTGTTTTTGGATCTTTGAGCTTTCAGCCCGGTTTGGGAGGTGGTTGTTGCTCGGGTGACTGACTTGGCCAGTTAATAATATTCCACTGGCCATAAAAACCACTGGGTTCCATGTCTTTATCTGTAAAAGTGCTGTTCTGATATATTGTTGTAACACTGGGGGATGTATCAAAAGAGTATTAATTACATTTTCTTTATTCAGTATCATTATGTTGAAACCCTCAGTACTCATAGAACACCAAAGAAGTGTAACTGCCAACATAACAATGCAGCGATGGTACATGTCAGTGGTTTTGTATGTTTCACTCCTTGAACCACAATCATGAATTTAACATTTAAGTCAAAAAGAAAACCTGAGATCTCCTTCTCTCATTGATCTTATTTTAGTCTGTTTATGTGAAATATAGGCTGTGCAGCTGTGACTCATTAAGTGTATGCTGGACTCTCACAGGTGACAGTGCTGGGGACCCCTGCTGAGGAGGATGGTGGGGGTAAAATCGACATGATAAGGGAGGGGGCATTCGAGGGCCTAGATGTGGTGTTTATGGCCCACCCGTCAAAGGAAGATGCTGTTTACCTGCCCTGTGTGGCCGAGCATGAGTGAGTTTATTACAGTGCAAAGTCCCTGTATGAATAATCATGCATGCTGTTCTTGGAAAGGCACAATGTTCTTTACTTGAGGCCTTGTAATGTATCAGCCCTGCTGTGGAGTAAGGTGAGAAGGAGCCTGACTGCAACAATCTCTTTTCAGATTAATACACAGTTGATGAGTGTATTACCGACTCCCACGAGCTGTGGTGTCACTGTTCAGCAGCCACAGTGATGGATCTTTGGATCTTCATGGAGTACCTGTAGTCTAAAAAACATTCTTGTCACATCAGCGTTTACTATCAGCCAGTCATGCATATTTAGTTATGTTCTCCTTAGTGACACACTGTCATACCACTGATGTCTACTGCTGTGCATGACCTCTACTAAAGGTCTAAAACTCCACAGTGAACCTTTAAGATCCCTCTGTACAGAAGCAGAGTGTGTTGAAAGAGTGTGTTGGTTGTCCTCTGCTCCCCAGTGTAACTATAAAGTACCACGGTAAGGCATCTCATGCCTCGGCCTACCCCTGGGAGGGCATCAATGCTCTGGATGCAGCTGTGCTGTGCTACATCAACCTGTCTGTGCTCAGACAGCAGATGAAGCCAGACTGGAGAGTTCACGGTGAGTGTCTGACGGACCTCTGCTGTGGTGAGTTAATAAGCCTGTGTGACATCACGTTGTGCTGTGCAGGGATCATAAAGCACGGCGGCGTGAAACCCAACATCATCCCTGCCTACACTGAGCTGGAGTACTATCTGAGAACGCCCTCACGTGCCGAGCTTCCCGTCCTGAAGGCCAAAGCTGAGATGTGCTTCAGATCAGCTGCTGCAGCGACTGGCTGTCAGGTAAAGAACAACACGTCAGGTTTTAATCAGTGAGGGAGCCGACTCATTTCTCCAGACGTCCTGAAGTCTTAGCACTAGCCATGAAAAGACCCAGACACTGTAACTGGCCCACACCTACGCTATAAGAGCCTGTAGCATGGGATGGTTAATGTCATATGCAAAAAAAACACTAATGCAGCCACTGGATATACATCTCAGGATCAACTCTTGTACCAGCACACAGCAACAATTTGTCACTAATGACACGATGACCATTAAAATCACTAACAAGCTCCCTCTGCCTCCTCCCACTGTAACTGAAGCAGCCCACAAGCTTGTGCACAGAGCTGCGGGTCAGTCAGCCCACAGAGCACTCAGTGCATTATTGTCTTTATTAACTGTTTGAGTATTAATAAAATGCTTATTGCATCTTTCCTGCTGCTGGTGGTATTTACTGTATTTCACCACATCAGGCTTATTTGCTGAATGGCACAGTATTCTGCAATAGGAGCTGTGATACACATCCCACCTACAGATAGGTGTACCCTGTGCCGGTCTTCCCTGTGTCATCCTCTAATATAAGTGGGCAGGTTTTCAAGGTTGCCAGCCCGCTGTCTGAGATGTCAGTATAAAAACAGTGACGCACATTGTGGTGGTGGGTGATCACCTCTGTGCCCGTGGTGTGATGGTGCAGAGTGTAAGGTTCCAGTGGGAGGGCCTTTACAGTTTCGCCATATTGAAGTTTGTGACTGCATTAAAAGGTGCTGCTACTGTAGCCAAACACTGTAAATACCAATGTAATATTGACTTTCATTCATATAAGCATGCAGCTGTCCCAGTGTTTGCCTCACCTCCAAGTCTTTCATACAGGATATCAAAGAATGAGAACGCTCAGTGTTGTTCAATCCAGTTTGGAGCCAATTGTTAATTACACTACTATGTATGTATGTCATCAATGAGGGGAGTGTGTAACTGATGGGATACAGTGTGAAGTGATCTCCTCACTGTGTCACAGTAATTGAGGCAGCTGAGTTTGACACTTGTCCTACTTTTGTCTTTGGAAGATCGTAAGGATGGAAAATCTGTCCAGCAGCTTTAAGGATGAGGTTTGATGAAGCTGCTGCTAACTAGTCCCACCAAATGACCTCTGTTTCAGGTTCAGGTGGAGTTTGCAAGGAATAAATATGACAACATACTGCGCAACACCACACTAGAGGAGCTGTATGAGAGAAACGGCAAAGCTCTGGGGATGGACTTCACCACGGATGAAGACGTTCTCAATAATGAATCTGGTGTGTGGACATCCTCTGAAACAGTCCCTCGGGCACACAGTCTCCCCATCAGAATACAGCAGTGGGTTAAACGAAGTGTGTCTTTAGACAGCTGTGCTTATTTGTCAGTCAGTTTGATGAAATGAGGCAGGTTGCAGCTCTATCACCGTAACGCAGGTGTTGGTGATGGATGCAGGAGCTCTTCATCTCTAATTCTTCATCATTGATTCCTTCTGTTTCTAACCCTTATCAAAGAAACGATGTTGGCTGTTGCTGAAAAATTAAAATCTTAAGTAGATGAAGGATGAACCCCTGACTGGATTGACCTCAGGTGACCCCCACCGCTCCTGTCACTGTCTCCTCTGCACCTACAGGCTCCACAGACTTTGGCAATGTGACATTTGTAGCTCCTGGCATCCATCCAGACTTCTACATTGGTTCTAATGCTCTGAACCACACAGAGGAATACACTGTTGCTGCTGGTATGTACAGCGCCCACCCACCCATACACACACATATACACTCATACACACACACAGTTTTGAAACTCGTTTATGCTGTTTTGGTTTATAAAAGTCAGTGTGTGTGATGCAGGTGATGACAAGGCTCAGTTCTTCACCCTGAGGGCAGCCAAGGCTCTGGCCATGACGGCCCTGGATGTGGTGCTCCAACCGGAGCTGCTGCAGAAGGTGAAGCAGGACTTCGCTGAGGCCCGACTGAAGGAGGACTGGACTCTGACGGGAAAGCACGCAGAGCAGGCTGCTCAGCACTGATGACCCTCTCTGCAGGGACAATTCAGAGAGCTTTGCAGAGAAATCAAGATGCAGTAACAACCAGGACACAGTTACAGAAGCACAATATTCATTTCATTTTGATTTGAAAGGGTTCTATGTTTGAAGCGTATTAGAGATCAGGAAGTTGATTCCATCTGTTTAAAGCATCATAACTAAAAGCAGATTCACCAAGTTTGGTTCTGAGTGGAGGACCTACAGCTGACTGCTGGTCCCAGTCTGTGGAACACACTGCCCCGGTACATCAGATCTGCCCCCTCCAATGATACGCTGGAGGCACAGCTTAGGCCCGCCTCTTTTCCTTGGCTTTGGATCACACACTAAGTTGCTCCTACCACAATTGCACTGATCTGCATCTGGAAACATTTTCTGTATAATTGTTTGTTTTCTATGTTTATGTGTTTATTATGCACTTTGTGTTCTAATTGTTTTAAATGTACTAAATGTGAATTGGGCAAAGTGCTCCTGGGTTTCTAAAGGAGATTAGACATGTGAGTCTTTTTGTCATAACAGTATCATTTTAAACATGTCTGTGTTGTGCAGGCAGAAAACTGTGGTTGACTGTGTGTTATTGTGTTGACTGTTTCACTAACAAAGAAAGAGAAAAACTAAACAGTCTATTTTCTGTGTTTTGTCACTGTTATGTACATTGACGTAAGATGTAAAAGGTATTTTATGACTTTTATGCACACCACTTATTTTTATGAGCTGTACTTAAAGACCACAAAGAATTAAAAATGAGTGACTTTTACCTTAAGTATTCAAATAGATCAGGTTCATCAAGGCAAAACACAAACAAACAAAGTTAATCAAGATATTGTCCAACCAGATATGAGATATGACAGATACGACACTTAACACTTAACTTCAGTCTGGTTTTTATTTAAATCGCCCAACAATTGCTTGACATTGCTTTTGTCAAGTTTGCATAAAACTTGAATAGTCAGATGATGTTTTCCACTTACATCTCACATTCAAATCATCCAGCTGATGCACTCATCCAGGGAAGAAATGTAATGAGTTTGGTGTCTGCACAGAATCATTTCAGTTTTCTCAACATGATGTCTAATTAATAAAATAACAAATCCACTAGCTTTGAACAGTTTCACTGAATGACTATACCTACAGGCTCAGTCAGCCACAGTGAAAAATCATTTCAGCTAAGATATCTATTGAGAAATGATGTTGCAGTGCTAAACAAAACCCAGATCAATTGCTGAAACTAATTCCTTCCAGAGATGTTTCATTATTAAATGTTGCACAGCGCATCAAAGCAGCCCTGTACACTAAACTGTACTGAAATATAGCTTTTAATATACATTTTATTACTACATATACGTTTTCCACCCAAAGTGTTAAAGGGATGCTGCAGTGACTTTCTATGGGGTGGGGAGTTCAAGGGAGACACCTAAATGGCTAAAACTGAAGCAACCGTAATGGACACATCCTTATTTTTAGTGTGGACCTGGCTCCACAAACACAGGATCCTAAAATTTGCAGAATGAGGCATCTTGATCTCTGCATTTAGCATCCACCAGTAACCGTGGAGCTGTCTGGAGTGCTGCACTTGGTTGCTGATAAGTTCCACTAAGTCTGCCAGGCCCGACCAACAGGTGGTGAGTGTCCCTTAGCGCAAAGCGCTGTTCTTTTCAAATGTCTCTTACATAAAACTGTGCCAAGCACAGATTTAGGGTCACTGTATCTGAGGCCAAACCAAATACAATTCTGATCTAATACCCTGCCATTGAGGCTTCTGTGTCAGTATACCTCCTTGTGTCAGGTTGCATTTTTTGCATGCTAGGCTTTTTCTTAATGTATTAACTACAGCAACATTCCCATCAGTGAAAAGGTCAATGAACTCTCCCTGATGACTTGAAATAAATATAACTTAAACACTAAGACATGAAGAGAAAGGACTTCAAATGACAAACATACTGAATGAATAAAATATGTGCAAATACATGTTCATATGCATATATGTATTGTAAGTTATATGTGAATATGTATGGACACACACGTATCCAATGTCAAGAACAGCAGCCATTTTGGTTGAGGCTACTGTTCTTCTTCTTAAAATAAAATAAAATAAAACAAAATAAAACAAAAGAAGTTATTTTAATTATAAATCTTTTTTGATTGTAATTTTATAAATCTAATTGTGGTACTGGGTTCTCCTCGGGAGCCACACACGCATACACACACGAGCAGGCAGGTGATCACGGGTGTACAAACTGGTTATTTTCTTTAATGAAAAGCACGGCATCCACGCGCTCTGGGCCCGCTCGACCGCGATGCCGATCTCCTCCTCCTTCCTTTCCCGGGAGCGAGTCTTTTATCACCCGACCCAGCCGCTACTGCAGGCAGAGGAAGCAATTCAGTCAAATTACTCACACCTGTGGCCAGAGACGCATCCGTGAGCCACTCCCCGTCCCTCTCCCACAGCTGATGCTGAACCACACCCCCCTACCACATACCCCCACCGCCCGATCCAGGCCGGGCGGCCGTCCGGCCCAGCCAACTCCCCCCCACCCCCCCGGAGGGGACGCGACAGGAAGTCGGCCACAGCCATCCGCACGCCCGGCCTGTGGACCACTGTGAACTTAAAGGGCTGTAACGCCAGATACCACCGAGTGATCCGGGCTTTGGCATCCTTCATGCGGTGGAGCCACTGGAGCGGGGCATGGTCCGAACAGAGGGTGAAAGGGCGTCCCAGGAGATAGTACCGCAGGGCGCCGATCGCCCACCGGATGGCCAAGCACTCCTTTTCGATAGTGCTGAACCGGGTTTCTCTATCCGATAATTTCCGGCTGATGTACACAACTGGGCGATCGACCCCCTGCACCTGCTGGGACAAAACCGCCCCCAGCCTCCGGTCCGACGCATCAGTCTGCAGGACTCACAGAGGGCTCGTTTCAACCTCTCAAACGCCAGCTGGCACTGCTCCGTCCACTGGACCGGATCTGAGGCACGTTTACGGGTCAGGTCGGTCAATGGGCTGGCCAGATCAGCAAAACCAGGGATAAACCGCTGGTAATATCCGGCCAGACCCAAAAACCGCCTTTTTTGGACTTGGGCCGCGGGCAGGCTGCGACCGCCTCAGTTTTATCCACCTGCGGACGCACCTGCCCGCCACCCAAGCAGTGACCCAGATACCGAACCTCCCTCCGTCCAATTGCGCACTAGGCGGCAGCGTAGGCAGCGTGTGGCCGCAGCACCCGGTCCATGAGGCGTTGGAAGGTGGCTGGGGCCCCGAACAATCCGAACAGAAGCGCGACAAATTGGTACAAACCGTATGGGGTGGAGAACGCCGTTTTTTCCTTGGACTCTGGAGACAAGGGAATCTGCCAGTAACCCTTGGTTAAATCCAGTGTCATGAAAAAGCGAGCAGTGCCAAGCCGATCCAGGAGCTCGTCGATTCGGGGCATCGGGATAAGCATCAAATCGTGATCATTCACCTTGCGATAGTCCACACAGAACTGTATAGACCCATCCTTCTTGACCACCAGAACAATGGGGCTACACCAGGCACTGTGTGACTCTTCTATTACTCCCATCGCCAGCATTGCTTCCAATTCCTTCTGAATCACCTTTCTCTTGTGTTCAGGTAACTGGTAGGGACGTGAACACACCGTCACCCCTGGGAGTGTTTCTATATGATGTTGAATGAGGTTAGTGCGCCCCGGCAGGGGGGAGAACACATCTGCGAAGCGCTGCTGCAAGGCGGCTACGTCCGCTTGCTGGGACGGGGAGAGCCGACCGTCGCAGAGGAGTGAGCCGGACCCGGAGGAATGGGAAACCTCCGGCCCCAGCTCATCCCCCTCAGCCACGGCCGACACCAGTGACACCGTCCCAGCCTCTTTCCATGCTTTCAACAGGTTCAGATGGTAAATTTGAGTGACTCAGCCCCTGTCGGTGCGCGCCACCCCATAGTCAACATCTCCCATTCGCCGTGTGACCACAAAGGGTCCTTGCCACTTGGCGAGTAATTTCGAGCTGGAAGAAGGGAGTAATACAAGCACCTTATCTCCCGGTGCAAACTCTCTCAGCCGGGCCCCTCTGTCGTACGCTGTTGACGTTCCTGGGCCCTGAGCAAATTCTCACGTGACAAACGCCCGAGTGTGTGGAGTTTTGCTCTAAGGACGTACTGAATCTCATTTTTACTTGTGCTGGGACCATCCTCCCAGTTTTCTTTAATCAGGTCCAGCACATTTGATGCTGAACCACACCCCCCTACCACACTAATCTAATCTAACTAAACTAAACTAATCTAATCTAATCTAATCTAATCTAATCTAACTAAACTAAACTAAACTAAACTATTTTTTCAAATTCTACTACCTAATCCTATTTTATGGCCTATTTTGTTTCCTATTCTAGTTCCTATTTTTTCCCCCCTATTTTTAGATTCTCAAAACATGAGTTTTGAGAATTTTGATTTGGATTTTGATTTTTTGTTACGAAGATGGGATATGTCCCAACGGTGTCCAGCACACCGTTGGGACATATCCCATCTAAGGGAGCCAGGGCCGACTGCATGATACCGAAGTACCAGGGGGATGCATACTAATGCATCAAAACAGGCCGTTATTGCCCTTGGTAGGGTCTTACACCCTGGACTCGTGTGGCCACTGATTAAGGTGTCCCAACCAAATGGCTGAGCACCAGCTGTCATTTAGCTGCTAGTAGCGCTTCACAGTGCCGAAAACAAATTTACACACCACAATACAGATTACCAAGATGATAAAAGAAGTGAGTTAAACTGCACATTTAAGCATTTTCTTCCTTTGTCAGCTTTGAACAATTGAAACGACAACAACTGTACTTTTTATCGTCGCCACTGTCAAAAAAATAGACATTTCCCCAAATGTTTATTACTTTTAAGCTAGCGTTACGTTAGCGCTTTTAGCAGCTTACAACAACAAAGGACAGCAGCCGCTGAACTGACAAATTCAACGCTTCTCTTTTATCCTTAAAACAACATATGAAGTCATTCTCTGATTGTTGTTGCAATGAGCATATGCTACCTTTTAACGCGAGCAGATGCTCCTGTTCCGCCTGATTTACATCCATTTTGACAGAGAAAAGGCTTTTTTCGGGTGACGATAGCTACGATGCTAGCTGCTTGTTGACTAGGCTAGCTAGTGAACTTTGACATTACAGGAAGCATTTTTCTTCTTCGTGATTTATTTTCGCTTTCGAAGATGTAATAACAGTACAATTTTTTTCTTTTCTCTCTTTTCTTTTTTACATCTTATTTTCTAATTTCTAATTTTCTTTCTGTCACCAAACCTTTCTCCTTTTGCAGAGCCGCCTTTGAAATATGAAAATACAGTAAATATGCTCTAGCCGTCCTTATTATTGTTGAAATTTATTTGGTCATTGCGTAATTGTTGGCCTCTCATACTCCATCTCAATCTCCATGCTTTTGTTTTACTGAGGAATTACTGCTGCACCACACTGACCTTCAGTGGTCTTGGTCTGTAATATATCAGGCCACAACAACACTGCAGCTTTACTTGATCTGTTTATTAACACAAGTAACATAAGTAATTCACATTACATAATAACTACATCATGAATCAACTGCATTTCTGAGGCCCATTTACACTGTTAATAAAATACAACACAAGTCTATGACCTAATTAATCCATCAGGTAATATAAATCTTCATTCTTTGCCCAATAACAACAAAAGTCATTTCTAGGCTGGCATGAAACATGGCTCAACACAGAGGATTTGTAGGTCAAGCCCAGCTTGATGGTAAGGTGTCTTAAGGTGCCGTGGTGGTGGAGATCGAGCTCTTGGCCTCATCCAAAAATAATGAAGTCAGGTTGAAGAGAGCTCCGACATCGTAGGAGGTAGTCATAACATCCCAGAGCTGTCAGCAAAATTGGAGTGCTTTCTATTGCTTTCCCTGGTTTCATATTTTTATTTAGTGTTTCAATACTTTTGATTCATTTTTTAAAATGAACTGCAGAAGAATGCACTCAAGGATGATACTGATGGAAAGTTAAGGGACTAATTTACAACAGAGGGGCCTCAAACTGAACTATCACTGACACAGAAGCACTGTGAACATATGAAACAAAGACCATTGTGGGCTAATGTTGCTGTTCAAAAGAAAATGTACAATAATTGTTGTGTTGTGTTCAATAAAAAGACAAATTGAATTTTGTTGATTGCCAACACAGTCTCTATTGTAAGATCAGAAACATATGGAAAAGCATGCACTCGGACTTTTGCAGCTAACAACGTAAAGCAGGTTTTACGGTGGGTCCTAATGCGTCTGTGTTGTTGTGTTATTATACTTGTACAGCTGTAATGAACAACAGCATTATGGTTAGGTGTCAGGGGCTGTGCATATTAGTAACTTCATATTAACAGCAGTAAGATTCCAGCATTCAGAGGTCATTCTGTACACAAGGACAAACATCCCACTTTGGTGCTGCATAGAAGTGTGAGTGAATGTGATAGAGGGAAGTATGGCAAAAACTGCAACACAGCAGTTGAAACAACCACGACCAGTCCTATGTAGGCCAAAGGGATGGCCCTCTGACTGTATATGGAATAGGTCTTACTATGTTAAATATATGAATTATTTTAGCTATTTATTCAGTTTTGGGTGGAAACATATGTAATAACAATATTACCTTGTTTGATTTTATTTGGCCTATGCATTTATTATATATTACTCATTTATCTATATAGTTATGCAATTATTATGTATTGTTATTGTTGCTTGATCTTGGGTAATTTTATTTCTTTTTCTGAGGAATGCGGATTGTTATTTCTATCGAGGAATGTATTATTGTTTTCTTAAGATTATACATTGTGAGGTAACATAACATAACATAACATAACATAACTTTCAGGCAGCAGACTAACTGTTACTGACACGCGTGTTCACTGGTGTTTTACTTTAGAACATACAGTTCCTACTGCAACTTGTTATTATTATTTATTGATTAACTTTTCATGTATTCATCCCGCACAGACGCTGTGTGATAAAGTTTAACGCCACGGGGCGCGCGACTTGTTTGCGTCTCGTTGACAACGGGCTAAACAACAAATCCGGTGTTTATGACGCATGTCCCACCCGTGGTTGGCTAGCTCTCGCTACATTCGATAGCTGGGTTGGTTAGCTTTAGGCACATGGGGATATGATTGGTTAGATTTAGGGGAAGAATATCAGGGCAAGCCAATCAGAGGCAGAGAAGGGAGGGTCGTGGCTCCGACTGTAAATTCTGTAGTTCAGGACGGTAATTGCTTATGATAACGGAACAGTAGAAGTTCCCTGAAAGTGCTCAAGATGTCTGGCGGAGCTGAACTGCTGGCGGAGCTGAAACAGAGAGCTGGCCGCTGCATAGATGAAGCCAAAGCAAAGCTCCACAGACTCAGTCGGGACATATGGAGCTGTCCGGAGCTGGCTTACGAGGAAACCAAGGCTCATGACACCCTGGTGGCGTTTTTCAGTCGGGAGGGAGGCTGGAAGGTCGACAGTCACTTCAAGCTCGACACCGCCTTTCGAGCCACCTGGGGAAGCGGAAGCGGCGAGCGGCTCAACGTGGGTTTCCTGTGCGAGTACGACGCCCTGCCTGGGATCGGACACGCGTGTGGACACAACCTGATCGCTGAGGTTGGAGCTGCTGCGGCTCTGGGACTCAAAGCTGCTCTGGAGAGCGCTCAGGAGCTTCCTGTGCAGGTACACCTGACCGCCACGTGTGTGGGGGGGCTGGTGCGAACAGATTATTGTCAACAAGACAGCACATAAATACACAAAGCAGCAGTCACATACACAACCTTATACACACACTGAACGTGTGCCAAACTAACTTGAAAACAAGTTATTAAAACAGGGCTGACTTAGTTACACGTTCATGATTTAAATACATTACAGACAGAGATTTCTATAAGCATAGGCCTTGATGATAATAATGATTCTTTTCACAGGTGACAGTGCTGGGGACTCCAGCTGAGGAGGATGGTGGAGGTAAGATAGACCTGATAAGGGAGGGAGCCTTTGAAAACATGGATGTGGTGTTCATGGCCCACCCCATGCAGGACAACGCTTCATTTCTGCCACATGTGGCCGTACATGAGTAAGTTTTAAAGGAACCGTTCACAGCCATTGCTGAGTTCATGTGAAAAGGACTTGCCCTCCTCCTGATGTGCAGGCCACTGGATGTGCACGTTAGCTCTTCTGTCATGATTTCAGTGTTTTTACAGATGTGCTGGTTAAACCAGAGAGGCTGAAGTGTTGGTTGTCCTCTGCTCCCCAGTGTAACTATAAAGTACCATGGTAAGGCGTCTCATGCCTCGGCCTACCCCTGGGAGGGCATCAATGCTCTGGATGCAGCCGTGCTGTGCTACAACAACCTGTCTGTGCTCAGACAGCAGATGAAGCCAGACTGGAGAGTTCACGGTGAGTGTCTGACGGACCTCTGCTGTGGTGAGTTAATAAGCCTGTGTGACATCATGTTGTGCTGTGCAGGGATCATAAAGCACGGCGGCGTGAAACCCAACATCATCCCTGCCTACACTGAGCTGGAGTACTATCTGAGAACGCCCTCACGTGCCGAGCTTCCCGTCCTGAAGGCCAAAGCTGAGATGTGCTTCAGATCAGCTGCTGCAGCGACTGGCTGTCAGGTAAAGAACAACACATCAGGTTTTAATCAGCGAGGGAGCCGACTCATTTCTCCAGACGTCCTGTCAGTCAGTGTGTTGCATTACTTCAATCCACAGGTGGAAGTGGAGTATGCGAGAAATGCTTTTGACAACATACTGCAGAATGCAACTCTGCAAGATCTGTATGAGGCCAATGGCAAGGCTCTGGGGATAGAGTTCACCACAGATGAAGAGGTCCTTAAGAATGCTACAGGTGAGAGCATACAGATGAATGATGGCATCCTGTGATACACTCAGAGGTGTGTTATTGCTCAGTGACCACTCAACTGTGGAATACGTTGCAGTGTATTTGTTGAAATGTCTCTGCACCTACAGGCTCCACAGACTTCGGCAACGTGTCGTATGTAGTTCCTGGCATCCATACCTACTTCTACATCGGCTCCAAGGCCCTGAACCACACAGAGGAATACACGGTGGCCTCTGGTAAGCTGAGAGATCAAACCTGGAGCTGTGTAAATATCCGTGTTTACAGAGAGTTCTTGTCTGTCTATACATGATGCCTTCAGGCGCAGTACTGAGTGTAGGATACACGTGTTTTGGCAGTGCTCAGAGCCCTAAAGACAGTCACTATAGTTCCATGAAGACGCATAACAGCATGTTTTTCACACACGAGTCTCACAGACAGCCTTCTGCTTTAATCTATTGTGGTTAGTTTGCTTCAGTTTCATGTGATTGGCTCGTTCTAGCCGCCATCATTAGCTGATAACAAAATATAAATCATCTGGCCTGTGTGACCGGACTGTATTTCTGGTTGTTGTCTGGGGGCCAACTGATTGTCTTGTCTTTCTCTTTCTTGATCACCATCATTTAGGTCAAAGGGACATAAAGATCAAGTTTAAATGTGTGTGTGTGTGTGTGTGTGTGTGTGTGTGACTGCAGGTGATGACAAGGCTCAGTTCTTCACCCTGAGGACAGCCAAGGCTCTGGCCATGACGGCCCTGGATGTGGTGCTCCAACCGGAGCTGCTGCAGAAGGTGAAGCAGGACTTCGCTGAGGCCAAACTGAAGGAGGAGAGGAAATGTGGAGGAGAGGTGGGAAAGCATGCAGAGCAGGCTGCTCAACACTGATGATGCGGGTCGAGAAGCTGCGGCTGGTCACCGCTGAGCTCCCTGCTCTGTGACTGCGCAGCCAACTGGTGTCAGATGCAACAAAAGGGATGCAGAATAATAGAATGCTGCATTTGACTGATCTGGTTTACTGAACATGTGTCAGTTCGATTTTCATGTTACCCATTGTCACAGTGTTATAAATGAATGGTGCATTCACCTTTAATGGAATAATATCATGAAATACTGCTTCACTCTTTCATCTGTCTGTAGTCCTGTTAAACACTGTGAATTCTTTGTAATCAAGTCAACTTTATGTAGCACAAAATCACAAATGTGTCTTTAAGGGCGCAGCCTCCTGCCCAGCACACAACACACTCTGTTCCTGGAGTCTCTTCAGATGAAGAACCCTCAGGTGGTTTCAGAGCAGGGTCCATCTTCCAGGAGGATCAGAGATCTTGGACCAAATCTCACTGGGGAGAGCTGAGTGCTTTAGCTGCTGGTGCCTCACCTGCTAGGTGGGGCCAACGCATCACAACATCAGCTGACTTTCTGAAGTGTCTTATCTGTTGATGAAGGGGTATGAGGAAGTAAAACATTTTCTAATAAACATCTTTATTAGCATTTTACAGCTTTACATGCTGTTTTCAAGCTGTGTACGTTCTGTTGCATGTTCTCCTGTATATCTTCACAAATATTAATGTTTATGAGCGCTCTGGATGCTTCACAACTATCATACTTATCTTATATTCTTACTCTGGCCCACTTTTTATTCATGTATTAATGAATAAAACACATACCTCTGTGTAAGAATCCTCCAGTCCTGCCTCAGTGCCTGAGTATTGTAATATATTAAAATATTTCTACAATATGAAAAGTACTACTGGCACTAAGTTAAAAATGAATATTGGCATGATCAGATAGGAACGGATCAGCTGTTTTTATTTTGTAATGGGGATGTTTTGTGGCATTTGTTGTTCCGAATAAATTCATTAGTAAATATGACGCAATACATTACCCATAAAGCTATGGCTAGATTACTTTATGTTGCGGTGTTCATGCAGCTTTATCTACAACAAAGCAGCTGACTGGCTAGCAGACTATTAATGTAGCTAGAGAGACAGTTTGAAGAGGGTTCTTGTTTCTGCAGAACGGATGGAGAACACAGGACACATTTAAAATGATCAACATTACGCCATCAGACCCACAATGTTACAATTACTAATTGTTGAAATCCAAATCCATGATCATGTTTGTGGGGAAATATGTTAATTCTTCACATTCAGGATATAATAGTGGTTTATTTTGGAGATGTATTTTGTCAGTCACCATTTACATAGAAAATGTGTAAAAAGATGCAGCCATTAAGAACTTGATCAGACAATAGATGCTGAATTGTTGTGAAGGGAGTTTGGTGGATGTGAAGAGAGTGTAGATGGATATTAATGACAAAAAGCTGTCTAACAACAAGGTAAAACTAGTCTAAGTTTTCTAAATGTATAGATATACAACTGATATGAATCTGTCATCAGTCCACAGCAGCACATTGCTCTGCTTCCTACACCTGTGCTCCTGCTTCATCTGCAACCTGGGGATAGGCCGACTACCATCTACACTGACTATGCCACTGTGTAGAAGCAGAAGCTCCAGGTCCATCAGAGATTTACACTAATGTCTACATGCTGGTTCACATGATCAGACAATGAATTAAACCACTGAACAGACCTTTTACAGCACAGATTCTGTATGAATGCAAACTACCCATGATGCAGTTTGTTAATAATGACCTGGCTTTAACACAATAACACAATGACAGAGGCGCACATTAAAGGAACCGTTGGTATATCAACAGCAAAATCCTAATGTGTCCATCTTACTGTGGATACTATGTGTCAGGGTTAGCCAGCCATGTTGCCAGCTGGTGATCCACAGAGAAAAACCCACACCAGAGCAGTTTATGCATTGCACTTTAGAGCACCAAATGACTCTTTGTCTTCACTGGTGACCTGAAGAGGTCACAGATCAAGGGCTATGAGAATTATTTTGTCCAAATATACATTGTAATGCTCAAATAATGCAAACAGAATAATACTCATAATGTAAATAAAATGGTTTAATTAAACACCCTCCAGTCAGTGGATGTGTTCAGCATTAAAGATAATCCATTACTTAGTAAAAAGCAGGAATGTCTTAAATTCAGTATGCAATGACCTATGTTATTATATATCATAGCAGTGACTCAGCTTGTATTTGTATTTTGAATATTATGGAACCTTTACAACCGTAGAATTCAGACAAATGGTGTCACACTGGGCTAATCATACTTATTATACAGTAAACAGAAAACACACATTTGGCTCACATTGACCTGAGGCCATTATAATGGTTACACTCTGCATTTCCTGCTATCTTGCTTACACTTTGTTTCAAGCCCTTGACTAAAGGTGCAATAGAGAACATGCAGCCAACCCAAGCAAATACCCATGTTGTCTACTCACTAACATTTGAGGGGAAAAAGAAAGCGGCATGTAAACACACAGCTCACAAAACTGTCAAACTAAGCAGTGCTGATGAAATATGGATCAAGATTCTGTAACTGCATTGCGTTTCTCACCTCAGACAAAGAACAAACAGAAGCTTGGATAACAACACAAACAGAGGGAGCGGGGTGTGGTATCCATTTCTCCACAGTATCTCTTGATAACAGCAGATAGCTGTTCGCTGATTTGCTTTGCTATTAAATTGCATCTTTAAAAACATATAAAGCTCTGAACCGAGTGGGAAAACCAACCCAATCAACAACCTGTTAAATTCAAAATGTCCAGGCCGAGCTGATCCCCGGCGGACAATCAGGTCCTTGTAAGTACACATCATGGTGCCCCATCTCTCCTGCGATGAAGCCACACTGGGTAACTTTTAATTTGCTGTTTCAGCTTTATTTGCTCCTGACAGACAGATGCAGGTCCCCTAGTCAACATTTTGCAGCCACTTGAGGACTGAGTTGAAGTAGCTTGTGTTGTCTTGTTCCTGGCAGGTTTCTGTGGGGTCAGGTCTGCCTGGAGACCACTGGCCACCAGTCTTTATCTTTACGTCCTTCAAATCTGAAGAAACAAAAGCTTAACTCTACAAGTTTAGTGCACAAGTGTCCACTCTACTAGATGCACATCTGGTAACCACTTTGACAAGCTGGTGTGGGGGGCAGACTTTTCATACATCTGCTCCAAACGTTCAGGCCTGGGTAGTCCACAGGTCTGTTGGAGTCTCTTCTGCGTTAGGAGTAGATAGACCAGTAGATGATGTTGAAGAGGATGTACGATCCAGGAAAGATGACCCTGGAGTATTTATCAATGGCATGTGTGTCAATCCAGACATTGCTGTAGGTGCTGGAGCCAACCTGGCCAGTGACTTGGTCGCTCTCCATCGCCAGCTGCACCAGCATGGTCTCCCGTTTTACCCCGTTCTCCTCGGGCATGCCATAGTTCCCCGTTGTGTTGGCATCCACCTCACTGTAGCTGGCAGACATCATGCCAGGATGGGCCATACCACAGGTACAAGGCAGCTGCAAGGGAACAGACGTTGAAAAGGTTAAGTGTACCATCATTTTGCATCTGCTAACAGGCAGATATTTAGCCAGTTATGTTTCCCAATTTCATCACTTTAGTTGACTAATTTCCTAATCAGCACATAAAGAATACAGCTCAGGCCAATGGAAGTCATTAACCTTCCTGTAGTGTTCGGGTCAAATCTGACCGATTTACAACTTAAAACACTCATAAATATTGTGTTTTACATCTGATTGCCTCAAGGCCTTATGATATCCTCCACACTATGCACTTGAACATATAAAAGTGATGATCACCTCTTTCATTGAATTTTGAGTGTTTTAATCAACTTGTTACACCTGTGGTGTTCCCGGTCAAAAGTAACCGCCATAGGAAATGAATGGGTATCCAGACTATATTCATCCATCAGACAGAAAACATCCCCATACACACCACCCCAACTCACTCACTCACTCACTCACTCACACACATTTCAGACTGAACAATATCTTTTGCGGGTACACATCTCTTTCCCACGCTTTTGTGCCTATCCCCCACGTGAACCACACCTTCCATCTGTATGTATCATCTTCACACAGACCCCATATATATAGCTTGATGTTTGCCTTGCACTCCTTTTACTCTGAGCACAATGAGTAGGCGACTGACCAAGCAGTTCTCTGTTGAAGAGGTTCTGGTCCAGGTTTTTGGACATGATGAAGAGGGCACTGAAATTGAACCAGAGATAGAGGAGGATGTCTTGGAAGTGGAAGACAACACAGATTTTGATCCAGACTTTGAGGAGACTGACCAGTCAACAGATGGAGAGGGAGAGGCACCTGAAGAACAGGCACCTGAGGAGACATTCCATTCCATTTCATCCACGCTACACAAAGACGCTGCTGTCAGCACCACAGAGGACAGGAAGCCCCTTATGATCCAGGACTACAACAAGAACAAAGGATGTGCAAGCCCCAGCCCCAGCCGCTGCCCTGGCTGCTCTACCCCAACAAGGACATGGGCAGAAAAGGAAGTGCTGTGAGCTCTGTGCCCCTAGAGACAACAAAACAAGCCTGAGATGCTGCAAATGTGATGCCTATGTTTGCAAGGCCCACTCTGACCTGAGTGTCACATGCCACTCATGTGCATGAATTCACATGCATGCGCACGCACGCACGCACGCACGCTCACCCACGCACGCGCGCACACACACGCACGCACACACACACACACATGCACGCACACGCCCACGCACACGCCTTCATGTTGAGTTTGGTCCTTGGTTTTCCATTTATTTTTTACATTACATGTTCATTTTGTAATACATTTTCAGTGCCTATTTGTATTTGTTATTTTATGTCTAATTCTATAAATTCATATTAAACACTACTTTGAGACATTGTTCACAGCTAAAGAATGTTGAATAAAAATTTGGTGGTGAAAAATGGTTTTTGTGCTAGTTTAAGAGCAGTTTAAACAGACAATCAAACACTAAAGTAAGGGGCGGGAGGTAAACACGACAGTAGGGTTAATATGGTTGGTAGGTGCTCATGAAATCTACTCGAAGCGCATGTACATGCATGTTGATTTATCTGCTGACAGGGCGATGAGACTGGTACTCACCCTTTCTCTCAGTTTCCTCTCCTTGCGTTCCTGTAGAGTGGACAGGTAATTGACTGCAGCGTACTCTATCACTGACAGGAAGACAAAGACGAAACTGACCCAGAGGTAAATGTCCACAGCTTTGATGTAAGACACCCTGGGCATTGAGGCGTTGACTCCAGTGATGATGGTGGACATGGTGAGCACCGTGGTTATACCTGAAGCAGGACAAGTTCAGAGCAGATGAAACCAGTCTTGTTTGTTTGAGAAACTGCTCCTTCCACTTATTTGTGCAAAACCCTCTGTCCTTAGACCCATGATTCAGTTAAGGGACTAACCAAGCACTCACCCAGTGGCACTCTGGCAGGGACGGCCCTGCGGTCGATCCAGAAGGACACCCAGGACAGCATGACCATCAGAGTGGCAGGGAAGTAGGTCTGCAGCAGGAAGAAGAAGATGTGTCTCCGCAGAGTGAAGTTGATGTACAGACGGTTGTACCAGCCTGGAGAGGAGATGAAGTTAGAAGTTGCACTGAAGATACTGTGAGTCCATAAGACAGCTCTGCATTTTCTGTCAGTACCGGTGCTGCTGTAGAACGCCAGCCTCGTGGTGGTGTGGAACTCCTGGATGAGGAACTGGGAGAGAGAAATCCTCTCATCTGTGTTTAATGATCTGTTCCCCTCCTTCCAGTACAGCATCAGGTCATCATCTGTATATGCATCTGGAGAGGCAAACAGCAAAAGTTGACTCTGCTCAGTATGGTAACAACACCCTGCACAGTCTCCATTCAGACTGTTTGCAAACAGCACAAGAGGAGAATTCTCACTTTTTCTGCAACACAGTACAACGACTCTGCAGAAGTCAGAGGAATTATCAGAATGCAGTAGGTTGAAACTGTTTACACAAAGACAAAGCCACATTAACAACACCAGTCACTTACAGCTCTCAATCTCCAAAGAGCACGTCTGAGTATCGAGAGGGAAGCGACTCAGGTCCATGCTGCACATAGCTGTGACTGTCACCCTGCAACAACAAATCAGTTAAATCTTCAGATATGACCACAGTTAGGACATATTTAAAAATTGCTATTGCAGCCATATGAACATGACAGTCTGTACCTGACTGAGTGAGTGATGAGGTTACACCATTGGTCAGTTGAGTATTGCTCTTTCAAAATGAATAGATGTGACTGTTAGCTGCGCTGTTGGTCCATGGCTTGTCATACACTGCAGCACTGAAGACTTTACTTTATGAAAAGATCTGCAGCAGTTTCAGGCGCAGCCACACAGTTTTCACGAACCCCATCCCTCCCCCATATGAGTGGCTTGAATCAGTCAGTGAGGGAATCTCTACACATTAATACTCAACTGAGCTGACTGAAAAAGGAACATCTTGTTTTTAGAACTGACTCTGTAGAATTGGTTCACCAACATGTTCATTTGGATGAAATGTTCACAAAAGACAGAACACGAGCAGGCTTTTAATCCACCTCACATAGATTGTGCTGATGCTGGACTATCGGCTCCCGATCAGCTTTCTCTTTGGCTAGTTAAAGGAACCGGGAGGGCAACAGCACAGAGCGCTGCACCGATGCTGTGTGAGAGTCTGGGGTTACATAACTAGTGTTCTATCTCGCTTAGGCTTCACCCTCAAAGACTAGGATGCTGCTCTGAAGCCAACTCCCAGTTGCTGGATGTTGCTGGAACCACGAAAGCTAATCTCGATAAATAAAACAGGTCTGGAAGGTGCACTCCAGTTTAAAAGGCTACAGTATGATTTGGAAAATAGTTGGTGGCACCAAACGACGTGAATCATAACTTCAAATAAGTCATTGGTTGTTTTCATCTGCTGAAAACTGAAAACTGGCTAATGACTTTCATTACACATGGGGATGACCTCTCCATATTCAGGCAAATACAACGTGGGTCAGGGGTTTCCAGCACAGAGATGATAAATGAAAATACATAATCCAGCTCACAGGCCGGAAGAAGGCCACATGGTCTGCACGCCAGGTCTACAAACTGTCATCCTCACTTGCCAATCTGCCTTAGTCTGGAAAATCTCCAACCAGCACCAACCTCACACAGATTAACACAGGTCAAGTGATGAGTATAGCTACTATATACCATCACGTCCTCTTCACTAACACACACGTTATACATCTCAGTTATTACAAACGCTTGGTAGCAATTTACCACCGTTCCCATGAAGATCAGGATCAGGATCTCTGGTTGAGTCTGAGCCAGACCAGAGGTGGGATAATGAGAGTTCTGTTTGATTTGATTTTTTTGATCATGTGGCTCCTGCTATTACTAACAGATTGTTCAATCCCCCTCGGTGCTGAGGTCACATACTTCAGATCAGGCAGTGACTGATGGTGAATGCGGGGTTACAGAGGATGATGTCATCATTTAAATTTTGTTTGTCCCAGTCTATCAGGAGGGCAGCGCTACGCTGGAGTGGTCACAACAGGAGGCAGATGGCCAGCTGTTAATCTCTGCCAGGCTCTGTAATGTGGATTACAAAATCAACTCTCTTGGCCCGCAGCCTCCAACCGCTTGCCAAAATTACAAGGTCCTGCTCTGCAGCATTAGCGCTCATAATTGGCAGAGCGTTATCCCCTTAAATACACATCTTGTACTGTGGCAGCTGGTGCCACTTTGTCTTGGCGGGACAGCAAATGGTAATTACACCCCTGAGCACCCACTAACATGATAACCTGCCCCAGTGAAAAACTATTACATGTACTGTATGTAGCTGTGTTTAGCAGAAGTCCAATACATTTAAATACTGCACTGACTTTACTGAGTATTACCTGCACTGGTGATGCCACTCATTTGAATCCTCTTTGGAGCATGTTGCTCTCAGTGTGGGATTATTGACCACAGAAATAATTATATTATAATTACATTAATTAATTCTTCCTGTAAAAGAGGCTTCACCTTCAGAAGGAAACATGAAATGTGTCTGTGATAGTGACCCTGTTCGGTCTTAAGTGATGATTAATGAAATGCTAATACCATATGTCATTTATATTGTTTATATTTGAGAACACACTGTGTTAATGAAACATTGAGTCTAGATCTGGACTCTCTTTGACAAGTCTTTCCTGTTGCATTTTGTTCATGCCAATAACTTCATCATTATTTTACCATTATTTATCATTTCAGTGCCTCTTCATGAAAAGAAAAGCGTCATCATTTCAAACTAATGAGAAGGCGCCGGGGTTTGACTGGGAATTCACAATTTAGTTCCTTGATTCGAGACGACAGACCAGACTCAAGACTCAGACTCAAACTGAAAGTCGTGCTCTGTGATCTGAGTGGGGATTGTGATTGCGCTGTTTTTATCCACAGAAAAAGCAAATATTTGAGTCATTTAGTTGAAGAATAGTGGACAACTGTCTGAAACATGATTTGTGCTGATGGAATTATTCAACACTTTTGGAAATTTGGGTATTGCTATCTGATTTCTTTGTGATGGTGAGATGGAAATCTGTGTCAGGACATGGTTAGCCTAGCTTAGCATAAAGGCTGAGCGCAGGAGGAATTAGCTAGCCTAGCTTTGTCCAAAGTGAGCAAACGTTTCAATTTTAAAGTCTTCAGTCTTCAGACAATGAACCTTGTCAAAGAAAACCTAAACCCAAAGAAATTAGTTTGATTCTTTGAGGAGTTAAACATCGGAACTATTAGGCATTAAAACACACCCTCTAATCTCAATGGTCAGCTGTTTGCCTAGTAGAAATGATTTCAAGTTACTTTTGGAAAGAATGCAACTGTATTTCCTAAAATGCTGAGCTATTCCACTTGTTGGGCCTCATACAGACAACAGGCCCCCGAGAAGGTTTACGACCTGAGGTCTGATACAGATCAAAGATTGCAGACCAACCAAATGGCTGCTCTCTTTGTCTAAGACCTGGGAGCCAGGTCACAAAGGTATGCAGGACACCTCCATCTCCATTCACTCTGCTGCCCCCCTGCTGGGTGCAGCCCCCAGTTGGACGGAGCCATTAGCATCCTGGCTGCTCCTTATCTTAGACCTATGGGCCAGAGCACACAGGAGTGGGGGACACCTCCGCCCCTACCTGCTCGGCCACCCCCCCGCTCCATTTGTCTCAGATCAAAGGGCCAGACCAGGAAGGAGCACAGGCTATCTCCGTCCTAACCCCCTCTGTCGCCCCCCCCGTGGGTGCGGACTCCCATTGGACAATAGCCGCCAGCACCCTGCTGTGCGGCCAGATGTTTGCAGGTATATTACCTGCACTAACCCTCACAACTTTGCTTCCAGTCTGGGTCTAGTTGGCTTCCACAAGAATCCCAGCTAGGCACGACGAAAAAGGAAGTAAACCACTTCGAACCGCTTCCAGTCTGTGTCCAGCCCAGCTAGTCACGACGAAAAAGGAAGTGAAACACCACTTCGAACCGCTTCCAGTCTGATACAGCAGGCTTCCACACGGATCCCAGCTGGTCACGACGAAAAAGGAAGTAAACCACATAAGGACCTGAACTATGTGCCAATCTCACCCTCGCTGGACAAACTGAGATTTCCCAAGCACATTATTTCCACGTATCCGAAGGAGAGTCGCTGTCGCCGCCAGCGCTCTCCATAAAGTACCTGCAGACCCGACTCGCCACTTCCCGCTGATCGCGGAGAATTGCCTGGCCGCCGCCGCCGCCAGCGCTCAAAGTACCTGCAGAAGGAAGAAAGGACCGCCGCGTCTTTCTTCAACCTTTGCAACCCGCCGACAGAGCGACACGCCCCACCGTCGTCATCCGAGCCGAGGAACCGAGCCGGACCCAAAGACGGATCTCACACATCTCCCTGCTTCATGGGCACGTAAGAGGCTTGATCTGGGCAGAGGTAGTTTTTGTGTTTACATATAAATTTTATTGCATATGTTAAGTTGACGGACTACAAGTCCCACGCTCTTAATGGACCAAGCGTCACATTTGTTTATTTGATTTCTTTGATCGGGCGTACTCCGGTCTAACGACCGGAGCCCGAAGAATTTTTCTTTATGTGCTGTGTTTTCCCTTCTTTCCCCCTTAACCGACACGCACATACACACCGGGTATACACCGGTGAAAACTAATTTTTCAGAGACACACAGGCTAAGCTCACAGACGCCACTAGCCGTTGTCTTTTTCAAACCTCGCGGTCATTTCCTCTGACCGAAGCTCTTGCGTGACGTACTCCCTCTCCTCCCTTACGTCCGCAACCTCACAACTCCTCTTTTACACACACACACACACACACACACACACAGACACATACACACACACACTTGTATAATTTAGAATAGGTATATGATGGATGTTTATTGATTGAGGTGTTATCGATTATTAATTGATATCATTGATTTTAATAAATTCTGTTGTTTTAAAGAGAAGTTGTCTGCATTGTTTGTACAAGTGTTGTTGTAAAGGCTGGTTAAAAGAGTCAGTGCTCGGATTCACACCTTCATTGTTCGTCTTGTGCATATCAGTATCTCTCCGGTACTGATATCTGTAAGCGAACGTTTGTGAGACTGATTTTCGAGTGGGTTATTGGTCCCTGATACCAGGGTGGTGCCCCGTAATTATTCATTCTTATTAATAATAATATTCTTTCAGTTAATAATTATCATAGATAATTATTAATTTTTGCTAATAACCTACTCCTATAAGGCACAACAAATGATGCCTATGCGAAGCATAACACACTGGACAATCCAACACTTAACTGCAACATTCAGTAGTTTCACACGTGTTGAGAGTTACCTGAGGCTGTAGAGGACTTTGCCATCTGGGTAAACCCGCAGCATGACGTTGTCGGTCGTGGTGTCATGGGTGAAGGACTTCTTAGAGTGGACAAAAAACATGTCGGGTACCCAGATTTTCTTCACCAGGCGGCTATCGAAGGTCATGCTCTGGTTGTTGTTGCTTCTAAAGGAGAGGCGTTCATCTTTCCAGTAGTGCCTCAGGTACAGGGTCATAGTAAAGTCCTGAAGTGAGCAAATACATGTCTGCTATGGGACAGGCCTAACTAACAATATCCATGTATAATCTTACAGTTCAGTCCAGACGTACCATATCCACCTCTGAAATAGCATCCAAACTTTCAACCTGAACATCCACTCCAACCGGTACTGCAGGCCCTGGAGGAATATGCAGCAATTTACGACAGTGCATAATGTGCAGATATGTTGAAGTGCTGATATGTGCGTTATCCTAAAATACAGCAGTGGACAGTGCAGTGTGTGCAGATGTGGCCCAGGTGCCTCATTCAGAACTGCCTGGATTATCTGTGTTTATTTGGAGGTTGTGACTCCTTTTAATGCCAATCCTTTTGCTTCAAACAATGACTTCTGCTCTCTTTTATCCAAATCCCCATAAAAGCAGTTGGTTGCAGATTTCCCACAAAAATGGCACAGAGCCAGTGGAGTGAGTACTCTAATCCTAGCTGACATTATAATGCAGGCTGTTTTTAACAGGGCTTTGGGTCCTGCACAGAATTGCAAAGCGTTCTTTAAATTCTGCTGAGTTAGCACAGGGCTACGGCTACAGATAGAGTGAACCTGTTCAAAATGAGTCTGTAAACTTTCTCATGACTTGACTTAGAACTTGCAGCTACACACAGGCTTCAAATGCCCCCATGTGCTGCTATCTACTGGTTTGCTGCATGCTCGCTCACCCTTACAGTACACCAGAGAGTTGAGAACTTGTCTGGTGCAGTCCTCATGGTAAGCTGTGTGGTGGGGAGAGATATCAGGTACTGAGGCCTTAAACACAGCCAAGTTGTTTTATGTCTATGTGCGGTGACACAAAGGTCTTTGTGTGGTGTTGAGTTACTCTGCACACACCTGTCGCAACACTAATCATTGGCTGGTCATTAGAGAGCTGCCATGTGAGCGTCATCTGTCCACTGCTTAAATATCTTTGACACCTACACTGAAACAAGCCTCCAGTAACTATTCAAACCCAGTCCAACTCAAATTTCCTGATATAATTACCAACAGTTCAGACTAACCCAGCGAAGTAAACGCTTTCCAAGAACTCTGTGGCAGATCTTGTACTTATAGGGGAAATGCAGGTGTGAGAAATTTAAAAAGCACACAGCTTCAGGCCTTGGGCACTGCTAATGTGGCAGATTAAGACGAGACTTATGCTAACCTAAAGCTACAGACTGTGGCTGCCTGGTAATTAATCAGTGGCCCACAGCAGCGTGGCTCAGACATAATCCTGCTGTGTTATGTCATCTCTACAAGCCAGCGCTGGACACTCCCACAGATGAGTGTATAGATCAGATGGTGTGTGTTGTGGTTTTAGTGTAAAGTCTAAAAGAACGCTGGATGTGGTTAATGAGCTGTCTGGACACTGAATTAAAACAGAGGCATCAGTGAATAGTGATCTCAGTCTACCGCATGATGAGTGACTGGCACTTGCGGCTCCATTTAGTTCAGATGGATGAACCTCCTTACCTCCAAACCCTGGGCGCATTGTAAAGTCGTGGTCGTCTATCCTCAGCAGCTGCTCTGTCTTTGTACCCCAGGCTTTAGTTACATCTGGACTCCTCTTGAATATGGGGCTGATAGAAAACAAACAGTTCCAGAGGTTAATCTCAATGACTGCACGTGAAGCTTTGGGTCTCAAAGGAAGTTGAGCAATCCCACAATTTATTTACTATTACATTGATGTACTGTACCATGGTTATTCTATAATTTTCAACAGAATTAGGATTTTTCCCCTCTTTGATAATAAAAACATACTGACTGAATGCAAGGATGCATGCAAATAGAATGCTTGGAAGCAACCTCACCTTCATGTGTCTGACTTGTCATGAGAAGTGTCTTAAAAAGTCAAACTCAAAAGGTCGTCTTAGTTTTTAACTTCAGCACATTTAAACCTGCCTACATGATCTTTGTCCCACAATGCCTGGTACTTGTAATCTATTTTATGGATGAGACATGGGCCAAAAACTCAAAGCACAGGTCAAATGAAGTTTTCATTTCTTTTGGTTGATGGTTTCTGCAGTGTTAGGGAGTTCTTATCACCCTGATGTTTGTTCAAGTGTGACTTTGCTCCAAAGTTTGGGTTTTAATGAGTTATTTGATGCAATGGAAAAGAGGTGTGACATCATGACTGACAGCTCGTAAGTGCTGATGATTGAACAAGGTGACAGCGACCGTATCCACGGTATTTTGGCTTTATTTCTGTACAGTGTGAGGACGTGAAGATGTGTTGTCCATGTGTGAGGTCTAGCTTAGTCAGTTTGTGCTGTGCAAAATGAACTGATATGGACGATATGCTAATATGCATGAACCAGTCCTTTGTCTGAACGCTGCCCAAAAAGATAAACATCCGCAAACACAAAACGTCTCACTGATAGATGCATACGACCAGACCACCTGTGCTGGGTCTGGAAACAGTTTGAAGTCTTTGTAATGAGGATTCAATAAGTAACTTTTGCAAAAGGTTCTGATTCATGTTCACGAACAAGATCCGTCACCAGTTTTCCAATCGTCTTCTTTTCAGTTTCACCACGTGCTAAAGGTTAGCTGGGAAACTGCTAAATGGACTGCAGTGGGTAAAAATCCCAGAAGACAGGGGGTTGATTAGATACTCTGACCAGCCGCCTTTCACCAACACAAAGTCACTAAGATGTCATCTCTTTCCAGTTCTGCAGGTTTTATGTATTGCAGTGCTGCCACATGACTGCCTGACTAGATTAGCATTAATGAGCAGGTGCATGTGTGGATAATTTAATCGGATTGGGTGATGGATGCAAATGTCAGAGCATGTAGCTCTGTGTACATTCCGGCATTGCCTGTTGCCTTTATGTTAACACACAGAAGACTACATGGTTCCAGGTTCACTGTGTCAGTTATACTTTTATTGAATAATTCAATTCAGTTTTATTTGTTTAGCTCCACACCAGAACAAAGATTACCCCAGAGCACTTCACATAAAGAGCATGTCTAGGCCAAACACGCTATAAAAATGCACAGCCAGCTATTCCCATGCTGATTCAGTGTTTGCAACATGAAACTGTAGTAATTACTTCTTACGCTGCACACACTGTCTATGAACCCACAGCAAGCGGTTTAACTGAAAAGTAAGACTAAGGGCACTCTGGTCAGATCTGTTGAAAACTATTGTGTTCAGGAGTATGCTGCATGTAACTGTTAAATGCACATTTCTTCTAATTAAAATCACAAAATAAATATGGAATATGATTTAACTCATAAGCTAGCCAGTGTTTCCTGTTGGGTTTGATAAACCACTCCACACAGCACTTCACATCTGGAGCGCGGAGGTTGAAAACAGGCTGTCAGTAGCAGCAGTGGTTTTTTTGTCTGTCGGGTGGTTGGTTGGTTCATCGGGCCGTCACTTTGCAGCTATTTGCAGCCATCAGATGTTGACTTGCCATTGATGTTTTGTGCTGAATCTGAATGACTTTGGTGATCGGCTAATGCTTCTGTGGCACCGACATGAGCATGAGCACTCATTTAGTTGTTGGTAGTTCAGCCCTGTGTGTCATACAATCAGGCAGTTTCAACCCTACAATGGTGCTTGGAGCTCCATTCAATAATTCTTCTTCTAACCTTCTTTCAGTTCACTTGTGCTATTTAGCGACAGTTCCAGGGTTAAATAATGACAGGCTTTTATTCCGTGTGCACCTGACACCTGACCTGTGTGTGTGGTTTGTGCAGTGTTGTCATTGTATTGAGCGTATGCAGCACAGGCGAATAATCTTATGAACTTCCTAATTCTGAAGGATAAGAATGGATTATATTGGGCTTAGTAAAATACACGTAAGCGGCCCATCCTCCTCGCTGGATGCTGCTGACAATAGTGTGATTAAAATGTTGACCGTGTGCCTCTAAGTCCAGTTATGCTGCTGTAATCTCCACTATAAGAATCTCCTGTCTGGTCTCGGTTATTATTTTAATTGGACTGAAAAAGATTAAAAGACATGCACACACACACACATACACACACACACACACACACACACACACAAATACCTGCCAATCTTGCGCCCGGATCCTTCTGTCAGGGGCATTTCTCTTTTCGATCTGAAAGGAGGAAACATTACATGATTTTGTGCGAGCCTTATGCAATGTTAGGTCTGGTGGGGAAATCTTGAAAGTAATCCTTGAGTAATTTTGGCATTTTGAAAGACAGAAAGAAGGTTTTTTGAAGTTGTCGACATGATTTCATATTCATATTTATATTTGTGACATAACAGCTACAAACACGTACTCTCAACCAAAGAGGGAAGATCAATCCATCCACCAAGTATGAGCCTGCTCTGAACGACGTGCAGATGAAGGCAGGACGGACAGGGGTGCTTTAAATAAGCCTCAAGAAACAAAATGATGTGGGATCTCTCCTCAGATGTCCGGGGAAGCCAGATAATGTAATTGTTTCGATTTTATAACCGTACACAGAGAGAATCTCATGAAAGTTACTGACTGCTGCTGGGACTCCATTCCCCTCCACTGCACCTCCTCGTGCGTGAGCTCTGCAGACTGCAGCGAGACTCAGAAATTCTCTATGTTTGCACAAAAACACATGCAGGAGGACGCCAGCAAGAAAACACCAGGGAACAAAACATGTTTAGCTGCTCCGAGCTAAATGTTTGTTGCCTCGCTGTGGTGAGAATGACGCCAGCAGCTGCACAGTCCAGGTATCTGCATCTCCATGTCGCCCTATGAACTGCACATCAGTGCAGACATTCATGGTCCCCTGGGGGTGAATAAGTCTCACAGTCTCTTATGAGATATTGCCTATTTTACAGCGTCTATGTTTGTATTATTGTTATTGTACTAGCTATATGCTGCACTCTTGGCCATACATGTGATAAACAAATGAAGTGAATGCTACTGTTTGTGGTGACCTGCTGGATTTCTATTTAGTGACACCATCAGGCCAGGTTTTGATAAGAATATCAAAATCTAATACTTGGCATGTGGCCATGATTCACTTAGCATGTTCATGCTCCCTGGAGGAGGAAGCGTTCTCACTGAACACACAATGAACTTTCTTGTAATTTCAAAAAAGCCATTTTTAACATAATGATCTAGCTGACCCATACTCATGTTCTCAATAACATTTTAATGACCTCGCAACTGTCTTGTTTGTTAGCACCACCTGAGATTCTAAGTTTATACTGAACGCAAAGCAGGCACGATTGCACACCTGGTCAGTGGAAATTCATTTTCTCTGCGGACAGATACGAAGGTTTTCAAATACTTAACCCAAAATATACCATATGTAACATATAAATACATCAGTAAGCTTCATGGCTCAAATTTATGAATGTTTAGAGACAAGGAGGAGCAGGAACAGAAATATTCTGGTCTCGTCCTCCTGTAGTACAGCTGCTGCTAAACTACAACAACTGGCTGCTGGGAGCTTTGGAATTATAATTTGATAATTATAATTTGAAATAATGATTTAAAATGAACTAAGATTGTTCGTGATTCTCTGCTTCTAAGCAAAAAACACCACATTCAGCCTCAAAACTGAAACGCTGGTGTCCGATAGTCGCTGGTGGGAAAGACGAATATGTTGCACAGAGGAACTCCTCAAGAACACTGAGCTATTGCTCCATCCAGGGGAAACAGAACTCATCAAAACTCAACTGATCATTTAAAACACACCCAACCCTAAACTTCATTTGATTAATGTGTGACTCAGGCTGTTGTGCCTGTCCTTCATCATTGCAGTGACTGTTCACATCTACTGACAGATGTTGGAGAAGAGCCATGAGGGCATTTTAATGGGAAAGGTTAACTCTTTTGAACTGGAAGGTTAGACCAGGTGAGAAATGATTATGTGAGTGAGGATAGAACATGGTGAGGTCAAAGAGCCAATGAGCTGTGAGAGCACCGTCTGGTTTGCTTCACAGCCTTCACAGAGAAAGTGAAAGAGGAGAGGACAAAACAACAACAATCAGTAATTATCTGGTTAAATCTGTAGATGTCTTTCTCTACACAAACAATTTCACAGTGAAAATGTCCTTATTGAAGATAAAACCCACAGCTTGAACACATAATCTGTAAATGCAGGACGCCGAGCTGATCTGGTAGACAGAGCTGATCTGATACTGCACCAGCTCACCACCAGCTATGTGGCTTCATTAAGAAGAAGCATGCTTTGTATTCTCAGGCTGCGTCTTCTGTTTTTCCGCCTAATCAGAGCTTCATGCTGGTCCTGCAAGACTGGAAAATAACAGAACCCCCTGGTTTGAACTGCCACAGCTCGTAGCAACTACAGCAGACAAGTCTGTCAAACAGGAAACTGTGCTTATCACAGAGAGTAAGGCAGAGTAGCCAGAGGACATCAGAGGGAACTCCAGAAGATCATTTCTCCTTAAAGGATCCAGATCAGGATTCTGCATTACGTTAACATGGTAGTACAACACCAACACTCTGAAGCCCTCCATCCAAACTGCATGAAGAAGGACGCGGCATTCATTTTGGAGGCATATGAAACAATAATCATTAGTTTCTTATAAATAAGCTTCTGTATCATTTGACGGGTGCACAGCGGGACAGCAGAACACGTTTTACATTTGTGCCAACGCTGACATTTAATTGCCGACCTTCCTTCCGCCTGGCTGACCTTTCCCAAAGCCACAACAATAGCAATAATTCATAAAGCACATTAACACACTTAGATTACAGGTTACATAATCAGAGTAAGTGATTTTCTGACTGGGCACAGTGTCACACTTTGCTGCAGTCTCTAAAAACGTAGCTTGTATGTAGGAGGCCTGTCGTTCCTGTTCTGGAAGCCGCTGGTGGAAACGCCTGCGGTGTGATCTCGACAACAGCTGTGTCCTGGAAATAATCAGTGATATACTTTGATTTCTTGTTGCATAGTTTATCTTGTGTGATCTGTTGTGCGCAGTCTCATAACACCAAGCTCTTTCAGCTGCATTGTCTGAAAATGCTGCGTCCAAATATAATGTGGCTTTATTTGCAGACATTTCTCTGGGCATTGGCTGGAGATATAGAAGCTTTATGCTAACTGATGCCATCCCTAAATCAGAATGAATAATGACATTACATCATTGCGACAAAAGCCTGACAGAAGAGGGAAAATCCTGTTGCTTCTTTGCGACCGAATGCAACAGAGTCACGTGCTAATTCCATAACTGATGATGATGATGAGACAAAGGACAAATCTGAAATCTCGCTCCACAGTGAAAAACAATCCTGCCGAACCAGTAAATAGGGTTAACTGCTGAGAAACGCACACATTTGGAAACATAACTCAGGCTGGACTCTTGCTTTCAGCCATACCTCATGGCTTTCATTAGCAGATGGATTGATGGATGCTTTAAGATTATTCTGCCAATCCAACCAATCATTAAAAAGTCATTGTGAGCCTTCATGCAAGGATGATAGGATAGGATGATAAAGAAAATATATAAAAGAATAACAGCATCCTCAAACACCATCCTGCACCATGTGACTGACCATAATATGCATGTTTGAGATACATCAGGAGAGGCACCCAGAGCTTATAGTAGTACTGAGTCTAAAATTTGAGTTCCATGGCAACCGAGCAAACTCAGTCTGCTGATGTGGACCATAAGGTATGAGCAACTCTGTGAGCGGACCTTGAGTTGAGATTGTTGTGTCAGCTGTTGTCTTCAAGAGTGAACTAGTGAACTAATGAACTGTCAGACCCTGTAGTTTAACGCTGCTTGTTCAGCTTATTCAAAAACCTCTTTAAATGGAAAATGGCTTGTTCCAAAGCACTCAGGCTTGTTCTCAGATAATTCCTTTATTGAGTTGGCTTCCTAACTAACCACTCTGAAAAGAAATGGGTGCAATTCAGTGGCGGGATGTAAAAGGTTTTACGCTTTAAAATGAACAAGCTTTCCAGTTTGACGCGTATTTACGCACGGTGCGTTAGAGGTCAGCCAGACCTCTCCTGCATCTCTGTCATACCGTTGATGAACTGACCTGACGTGCCTGTATGGCTGCAGTATTTGACCTTTCGGGCGCATCTGTGCGGCCACACCGACCATCCAAACCAGCAGGTTGAGCAGCATCACATCCGTGTGCATGGCGTCCAGCTTCCCAGACCTCTCCAAAAGTCTCAAAACCGCAGGCTACCCCCGCAACTCTTCCCGCACAGGTCGCGCATTTGCACATGCCTCGCGCAGAAAACATAGTGAGAATCTATACATGGATTCCACGGCATTTAATCTCACAGAGGAGGGCGAAGCAATTTCGCCTAAACCTACAAATCCTCCGCGTCAGATGGCTCGGATTTACTGTCCGCGCGCTCTGTGGAGTCTGAGCAGGAATGCTGAGCCCGTTTTCTCCGCCTTTCACCTCCACATGCACAGGTAAAAGCTGACAGCTGTCCACTCTTCAATATCCATGTGCAAAACGATGAATTATCAGAAGTGGATGGACGGCAGGGGGAGGCGTTCATGTGGCATTGCAGCTTTCGCTTCTTCTCTCAGGTGCGTCAAGACGTGAAGTCATTTTGAACTGGGACAGTGTGCTGATGATGTGTAATATGGTTTATCTACAATGAGTCTGAAGTTGCCCTGATTAATAATATATAACAATATAAATATAGTTTGAAAAGCACATTACCAATAACGAATGTGTGTAGGAGGTTATGCAATAGCCTCTTAATCCAGGGTGAGTTTCCTGTACACTATAAACCTTGGTGGGGTGGTAGAGGCTGGGTGCAGGGATGTCACTCAGGTTATACACAGCATCACCCTCATTAGAGTCACACTACAGGAGCTAGGGCCTGCCCTTTGGTCCTTTGAAGCCTGACAGATTCAGGGGGGAATGTCATCAGCTCCGGATACGGTGGCCCACTCTGTGCATTTCTGAGATGGGATTACAGTGACGCAAGCATCATTAGAACCTAACGGCTGATTTTCCCACGAGCCAATGACACCCAGCAATACTTAGACTGGCAGTCAGTGGCACACTGCTCTCTTTGACATTGCTACATGAACAGCTTTGTCATCACCTTTTGTTTAATAACTGAAAATATGACTACAGGCTACAATATGGATATATGGATATTGGTCACAAGGACCTAATGGATAGTGAAATGACCAAACTATGTGTCGGTGACAGTTGGCATGGGATCCTGTTTCTGCCGGGATCAAACAAACCCCTCAAATATTAAAATCTGAAACAGTTAGTATAAAGTTTGAGTCCAAATGATCATATTTGTCAATACTTTATGTAGCATTACCCACGAAATGTGTTTCATTATATCTGACCATATAATTTACCACATCAAAATTCTTACCTACAATCACAGAGACCATTTGAACTCTTTTATTTTTGTCATCACTATATTATGTAATATGTGTACCATTATATTGCTGAACACATGCTGTTTCAGGGTGTTTTGCTGCCTAGAACAACAGATGTTGTTTTCTGGTGTAAGAAAATATTGCATCATATATGCTATAATTTATTTCTGTATGATTAATATAGACAATAACTAAGTATCATTATTTGATTGCATTATATAGCAGTCTGGTAAACTATAAATATATGCTACAACATATTTGCCTTGTAATTGTGTCTTTATTAGCTTTGGTATAATTAGTATTTTGATTCTTATTGTGGTTGTTCTTCATCTAAACGTCCATGTGTCCCTGTGCGGCTGCAGAAACTGACTTAATCCTGCAGAAACCCACAAAGGCTTATTACATCTCATATAGGGAGGACGGGCACACTCCTGGGAAAACTTCCAGGATCCTGAACAAGAGCTGAGCCAGTATTCCATGATCAGGATGAATCCACAGAAGGATGATCTACATAAGCTATAAGCAACAGTTTATTCAATATATTCAGGCCTGATGCCATCACACCAGTTCACCTCTCATACTGAAATCCTTATGTCAAAATACACTGTAACATGACCCATGGAATGAATCCAAAGGCAGTCTTACTACACTATAAATCAGCACTATTATAGAGCTGTTACACTGTACATCAGTGTACAGTGTACATCTCGCCAACAGGCTGAAACAAGACCGTGAACAGCAACTGTACAAACAAAGGCAAAAGGAGGAGATACCAGAAACCATGATCAATATTCATATAACTGGCAGAGAGCACACTCATTTCCTAAACAAATAACTTTAATTAAAGTTGAATCTGGGTATTCAAAGTCTTTGCATCACTTGTAGTAATATAATACCAGACACTTACACTGTCATCCTGATATGCTACTGATATCATTCAGAACAGTCTGTGACAGGAGGATATTGGTTGATATCAGATCAGTGATACATCAGTATGTTGAACTTAATTCTGTTTTCCTTTGTTTTTATTATATGCTCATTGTGCGTGTGTGTGTGTGGCTACAGCTGGCTGGTTAACTGTTAACTGCCCTCAGAATGAAAAACATTAAATAAAATTCCAAAAGAATCAAGACACAGTGCATGTATTCTTCAAATATTCTTAAACTGGGCCTTTAGTTTTCTTACCATGCAATGACCAAAGGTGAAATATTGTAACATATACATTCATGATCATAAAACACAAATATGCTGTATCAGAGCCAAACTCATGCCAGGACTTGATTTTGTAGTAGCGTTACAGCTCCACCTGCTGCTCATCACTGAGAACATTACAGAGGATCGTTGCAGGTGTAGCCAAGGCAACAATGATATTCATGTGAATGCTTATCATAACAACATAATAAGCATATCAAGGTTTGTGCCTGTGGAAAAGAAGTGTTTCCTCTCTGCTGTCACCCAACGCTTGCTCATGGTGGGAGCTGCTGGATCTCTGTAAATTTAAAAAAGGAAACATCATCTCTTTAATCAGACTTTTCCACGACTTTAATAACTTCATAAGCAGAAAATGACATTGTCACTTTTATTTGTTTCTATTGTAAAATAATATCTGGCCGTACTGGATTACAGATGCCTGAAAACAGCCCCTGTGTTTTGCACAAGACGGGATGAGCTACCTGACTTTAATGAAAGTATGCCGTTTGTACCTCGCTGCATATGAATGTGCTTTATGAATTTAAAATGAAAACACATTTCTACCATCTGTTGAATAATCTGAGACTACCAATCAGATCCTTCTGTGCATTTTATCTATTTCACCATTAGAGGGCAGCAAAGGCTAAGCCCTGATAAAACCATGTGGTGGACCTATGATGTTGAGACTTGGAGTGTGTCAGCCAGGAAAAAAAAAAGAAACCTGCACTTTAGATGACCAGAATCACACCGCACAGAGTGTTTGTTCCAGGCCAATCAATAACTCCTCACTCCAGCTGAAATGTGCACTGTGCGACAGCTTCGAGTCAAGGCCTCTGTGCTGCAAATCCCACAGCAGTGAATAATAATTATCATAAACTGCGTGCCAGTTTCTTTTAGCAACCGACAGATTTTCCCCTGTCGCTCACACACATGCGCGCACACACACACACACACACACACAAGCAGAATTAATCTGGATTTGGTGGGTGGAAGATTGCTGCTCTTGATGGAGAGCCAACCTCATGACATTACATAAAGCTTTTTTCCGTCTCTCTTCATTAGAGTTATAGGCACTCCAACTGTCAGCTCATCGTATGGCCCAGACGTGTCAAAATCAGATACCGTCCATTTTCAAACTGTTGCAGCGCACCAGCTCGTTATCACAGGCACATGCACATGCAGCCAAACAGTTCAAACGAGCAGAGCCACAGAGAGAGAGAGTTGTCTTCGCTGCGAACGTGATGCACAAGCCAATAAAACCAAGTCAGGTTAAGTGCAACATTGTGAGGGAGCTTCACTGTTCTAAAGTGATGCTACTACATGATGTTCTGACCTGATTTTAAATTTTAAAAAGCCTGAAGGCAGAATGGAAAAGCATCTGAAACAGCTTTTGGGCAGTCTGGATGCAGAAACATTCTGCTGTCATTTATGGTTTAAAACCCCAAACTACAGGAACGTTTAAAAGGAATAAACTGATATTTTGGGAAATATGTATATTCACATTTTACAGGTCCTTAGTGCTAATTAACAGAATGATTTCTTGGTGATTGATCAGTGGTCCACTTTTGGTTTTGGGCAGAAACACAATCAAACTGAAACCAACAGTTGTTTACTGAGATCAGACTGAGACGGACGCACGTTAACACAGATCCTGAGCCGTAGTGTGCTGTGCTTTAGAACTGGGACACATACACCTGTAAAACATAAACTCTCTGTGTGTGTGATGGGTTTATACATGCAGCATATACGCACAGATCGTTTTACTTGATCTGTTATTCCGATTTTATTTTATTTTACATCATTTATGACTTGCTTTTTTGATGTATCTGATGTTAACGACCTTCTGTTGTGCTGCTTCTTTAAACTGAATCCACCTTATGGGTGATCAATAAAGGTACGTCTCATCATAAGGAAGCTTATCCTAAGTTCTGCAGCTATGGACAGCTGGGTGTTATATTCTATTTTACCTTATACGTCTTTATTTCTCACTTTTCCTACAATTGCTTGGTATGACCCAACACCGACTGTGTTGTATTGTATTATTGCTATTTCCTCAGGCTCTAGATTTAGTTCTCTGATTTAGTGCAGTGGTATTGGACCCTATGTTATCTATACATGGGATTTAAGTATTTTTGTGCTTTTTTTGACTAATAGTTGACAGAATGTCACAATTGTGCCAACGGGGAAGAGGCAATCCTGTGGAGTTAGACCCAAATGTATAATCAGGAGACAGTGGCCAATCAGGGGTCAACACCAGGGAAGATCCTGTAGCTTCACAAGTTAAATGCGTCCAATGCAACTTCAGTCAGACCCATCTGTTGGGTTGTTTTGGACCAAATGTTTTGCTTTGCTCTCTGAGTTAAATGAAAGAGTGATGGGTTAATAAAGGGACACATTATCATGTTTTGACAGGAAATAATGTGGACACGTGGAAAACCAAACGGCACTGACAGTTAGAGACATCCTTTCATGTCTTTGTCTCTTGTGTCCATGGGTGAGTGTCCAAACACTGACACATGGACAATGTTGGACACGGCACTGACACTGCACTGCTCCCAGTTACCAGTGACTGTGATTTCAGCTGATGGCCCTGAGGGAAACACCAGGATTCACCGAACTTTTAAATAAAAGCTTCCTTAAAGCTGGAGTGTGTGATGCATTTCAGAGACACATTTAATTTTTTTTATGTTGGAACTGAAATCAATCTGTGAATTAAATGCTCTGATCATTACAGAAAGGGTTGTGGTATCTGTGGCTATCACAGGACTGGAATGAGCCCATCCAATCCTTTCATTCAGCCTGAGTGACGGGACTGAATGGACCACCTGCCTGTCTGCCTGTGGTACATAGGCAGACAGACAGGTAGGGCAAGAATTACAGAGAAAGTGCAGCCAGAAGTTCCCACCATGCTGGCTCAGCAGCTGTGAGCGCTAACAATAGCCACGTTGGGTGCTTTGTTTTGTAGCATCTGAATGAGACATGAGGTGGTTGGAATAGTGAGAGGTAATAACGATGCTCTGAAAGGTTGGGACAAGGGGTTTTTTTTGGTTGGAGACTTTCAAAATCACACCTCCTCTGGGTGGTTTCTCCAACATTCCCAACCTAAGCTGTAATCAAATGTGTTTACATCAACCACAAATGACAACATGCATGTTTTTAGCCTTTTGTGGGTCGTTATTTGGGCTTTGTGGTACATTTATCATCTTAGCTCAGTTACAGTGCTCTCAGCGACACTGCATCCAACAGCTGCTCTGAAAAAACCCTTTGGCCCGGCACCAACGGGCAGACACAGAGAGGTGGATTTAGCCGGTGATGCAAACTGAACATTCAGCAGGGACAAATATTTTGCCGGAGCTACTGGAGACAACTCCGATAAATGATTCTAATGTGATCTCTGTAAATAACATGTCTGACTTATGTCACAGCTGTGGAGTTCTCCATCAGCCATGTCTTATATGACATGAGCACAGCATTAACATAACATACAGGGGAAGAGCTGGCACCTGTTTTTGAGTGATCTCAGCAGATTGTACTGCTTGTTTGCACCTTGCTGCGCGTGCCCTCTCTGAATTTGAAATGAAAACAGATTGCTACCAACTGTTGTATAATCCCAGCCAAATAACTTCAGATCAATTTGCCTTATCTCTTTTGCTCCAGCATCTAATTATTTTGTTCACAACCCTGATGAGATGTGCTAAGTCCTTTGGGTAATGTGTATATACAGGCGACATGTGCTAACCTGCATGTGTGTCTGCACACTTCACACATTAAGAAAGGAACTACTAGGTTAACACGGGGCCCTGCAGGCCAACATGCAGGTTTACCGCTCTTACTTCTCATTTTACAACCATATTGTCCATCATTAGTCATTGTCTAGACAAGCAGAAGTAATAAAGAGATAAAGGAAACAGCAAATTCTCTCAGTATTTCACAGTATGTTTCTTTATATTATCATTTGTCAGCAATAATGTGACATTAATTTGGCGTGAAATTACGGAAATGAGGCTAAGAAGTTGTGGTGACACACCGGATCAAAAAGAGTGGAGCTCTAAGCTCACGACGTGCCTGTAAATATGTCAGAGGCATTCACTCATTAGTTGGATGAGATGTCGCTTAGAGTGAATCAGAGCTTCATACCTACACACTTCTATATGGAGATGTGTAATTGTGTTACTAAGGTCGTTGTTTTAACCAGATTCATGATCCTTTGCTAAAACTAACCAAGTAGTTACCACATCGCTTTATGTTAACTCTGAAACATATGTAACATGCAGCATTAAAGTTATTACCAACCAATAGATGAGTGAGAGTGAAAATGAGTAACGGTACCTGTCTGTTTCAGACTGACCTCCACTTTCTTTAAATGACTTAACTCCATTGATAAGAGCTGTTGCCACTGATTCTGAATAAACTAACTCTAACCAGTGCATAGAGGAACGAATTTCTTTGCTTTGTCTTCATTCGGAAACCATGGGATTGACTTTATTCATCTGCTGTGTTATTGCTGTGCTGTGTTATCTCCTTCCCGTTGGACCACTGTCACATGTGCCCACATCCAGGTAGATTTCCTTCTGTCTCCACCAGCCCCTTGTGTTCCTTTGGTTTTTTTTAAATTCGTGGTTTCCATGGAGTCTGAGTGTTTAACAGACTTTGTTTACTACCTGCCCCTGCTCAGAATTGTTTGCTTTGTGGGACTGAATTTTGGATTTTGACCCAGCGTGCCTCGGCCACCCATATGCCTAGCCCTTAAATAAAACATTTGAATTATCACTTTGCCTTCTTTCTCCCTTTCTCCCCAAAACAAAGAACAACCAGGCTTGAATAGAGAATAAAGAGACTAAAGAAAAAGGAATTGCTAATATTTCAATGACAATTGATTTGTATTACAGCTGCTTTGTGAAAGATGTATTGTAGCTGGAACATAGACCACCAGAGGAGAACCAAGTTTCTCCTCCATCTCCAACCTTGGCTCCATGGATGCACATCATGTAGCAGATGCACAGCCATGCTGATAAAGGCCAAAGGTCAGCGGTCTGTATAGCATGTACATTGCTCCTGTGGGTTTTGACATTGCAGCAGTGTGTTTGTAAAAGCCCCTGGGATGTGTATATGACTAGCGCATTCCATGGTGAGGGTTAAAGTGCGTGGGCACACATGCAGAATAACTGCGATGCACTTGATGTGGTGTGACATGAGCCAGTGGTCAAGCATCCCTAGGTTGCTTTGCAGTATGATCTGGAGCACTGACATCTATTTTGCACAGTGGTTGCTTAGAAATGATGATGCAGAGTGTTTTTCAGTCAAGGACTTATTTATAGTTAATGTTGTATAACACTCGTATGCCGTTCTGCCATTTCAGCAATGTTGAATACAATGAAATGCACAGCACTTCACAACTACACACTACACAAAAAGGAGGCAATGCTTATTTGCAGCCCCTCCAAGGTTTCATGTGTATTCACCTTAACAATCAGCCATATGATTTTATCGATAAAGTGTGTGTGTGTGTGTATAGCTGAGTCCAAAGGTCTGACCACACTGACGGTGTTGAATAGTTCCACTTAGACCACGGAATAATGTGAAAGTTTCATGATTCAGAAACATTTCAAAGGACGAGATTCTGCTCACTCTCCTGGTTAGTGATTCAGTTTGAATGAAAATGTCATTGACCAGCTGAGCTCATTTAAATGGTCAGATTTCCTTGAGTTGTGTCCCTTCCACTGCAGCGTGCAATCAGGTGACACATCAGGTGGATTTCATCCATGCATCAGAGGCGGACAGCCATCGACCCCAGGTTCAACTGTTTTCAAAGCAGAGTCAGACAGACCTAAATCCCAGCAGACACTGGGCGGGAGGTGTGGTACAAGCAAGACAGGTCGCCAGTCTGTTGCTGGGCTGACACAGAAACACAGACGAAATTCATGCACACTCACATTCACTCCTACAGTCAATTTAGAGTTCACCTATCATGCATGTCTTTGTGGGTGGTGGGAGGAAGCCGGTGGGATATGCAGGCTTGGTTGTTTTTATTACACAGTTTGTTCGGTGGTGTGATATTTGTAGACGTGAATGATCTGCAAGCTCAGTTGGTTTGGAGGGATGGCATCCCTCACTGTCTGCCCGGTGGAAACAGCTTGTACATGCAGAATAGGAATAATGGCCTGCTCCACCCCACCCAGGGCTCACAGATCATTATCATGCAGCAGTGCGGTAAGGATTTCCAAGACATGCTGACTGTCTTATGCAAATTGGTTTGATTATTCACTGACAATGAAACACATCAGGCAATGGAACAAAAAGTTGAAATGCTCTCACCAGGGAGTGATAGAAAAGGACTCATATCTGTCTCAGTTATGCCTGAAATATTGTTGCTGCAGAACTTAATAACATCATCGGATTTCAAATTTGTAATAATAATAATAATAATAATAATAATAATAATCAATTAAATATTTTAACTTTGAACAACCTAACTTTCATACATGACTTGGCTACTGCTTTAGACTGTGCTCCCTTAACAAGCATTTGTCAGGTTAGGAATAACAACCTGTAAAAGCTTACTGGTTGCACGGCAACAAGTGGCACCTCGCAAGTGTTACAGGATTTAGATTCTGTCATCAGCGCTAGCACAGCATGTCACTGGAGAGCCTGTCAGTTTAATGTGGAATGTGATGGAAAATGGTTGAGGAGAAAAGGGGGTTTCAGAAAAACTGGATCAACTCTTGTCTTGTCAGACCTCGGGGGACAGAAAATGACCCTTAGGAGACCAATCACAAATCCTAGCTCACTGGTTGCTGGCTGCAGCCCTCACCCATATGCTGTGTGACACAGAATTTAACATTAAGGATTTAAAAATTCTAAAGGCCCGTGGGGGTAAATCCATCCAGAGATTGAAAAAAAAAAAGTCCAAAATAGTCAGACTGAAATTTAATCTCAATCAGCATCCTCAGATTTCTCAGTCACTGCTTGCGGAGACCCAGCTATGGGAGACCCAATGTTTATTCTTAATCCTGGAAATAGTAGGCATTGCTTAATGAGTTCCACAGGTATTATCAGGCCTTTGGGTATTTTTCCAAAGAAAACATACAAATCATATATGTGCACTTTAATGAGGAAATAGAAATACTTATTTTTATATGTTTCTATTCATCCAGCCTATCCCTGTAGAATTAGGTCTTCAAAGAAAATATTTTAACACTTGCAGAGCAAAGCCACGAACAGATTACAATCAAAAGAACCCCTATTACCCTGCGTAAACCTTTGAAAGCCTCTGCAGAATCTCTGGGAAATCTTTGGAAAATAACCTGCTCTTTGAGTCGCAGATTTCTGTGTATTGCTTCATCCCCAAAACTGGCATTTGCTTGACATTTCAGCCTTTGAATGACTTTTGCCTTAATGTTAAGGAGTAAAAGGAAGAGAGGAAGAAAGACAGAGTTTTTTGTTTTTTCTGCCACGTTCAAATCTTCACCTTTGAATTTTTTGTGGCAGGTAGGGGACGACTGGATGGTGGCAGTTAGGTCTAAGCATAAAGATGGATCAGTAGAGAGAACTCATAGATATGAGTACTTTATCTCTGGTGGGACCGACAGTGTTGCAGAGAGTGTCGGCAGAGCCTCATGGTGGAAGGGTTTATAAACAGAATGGGAGATGTCAAGTCTCTGTCAAAGTCACATGAAGCAGACCGACTGTGACTGTCTGCACTTTGACTCAGTAAAAATAACACACAGGGAACATTGCACAAAAGACGGGACATTGGAATGGCTTATATTTTCCTTCCTTACCTGACAGCACCAGGGTGTGTACCAGCTTCCCTCAGCACTCAGGAATATGAACTTAAAATACACTACAATATGGCGTATGTGTATGTGTGCAGAATATAGCACCAGCTCAGCCATCAGTTGCTTCTGTTCTGCTGCCAAGAGTTGCATAATCACAATGAACGCATAGAGATACAAAAACCCATGCAACTCAACTTCACTGCATGCTGGAAAGTTGGCTTAAACAGTGTCTACACAACTTTTACTTAACAATGTATTGAGTTAAAGACAAAGTAGTCAGGAATTTGGTCTGCTTACCATTTAAAGTTTTATGATCAGGTTTTATGATCAGGTTATTGATCAGGCTACAGGTTTAGCTGACAAACTTCTCTAATAAGTTAATCATCAAAGATTTGTCATTGTAATTAAATTGTCACATTTCACAATATCTGATACACAGTGGTGAACTGCAGTGAAAGCCATTTTTTCACAATTTGAAAGCTAATGTTATCAGAACTATCTATGATTATCAGATACTCCTAAAATGAGTTATCAGAACTACTGAACATTATAAATGATCGGGACTGACTTACTTTTACTGGGAGAAGAAAATAGCTGGGGTTACTTTGTACAACATGTTATTTCTTTAAAACGTGATTATTTATTTTTCTAAGTGGTAACAAGTTCTAATCATTGTTTACTGCAAAAATATAAACTGCTATGTTCACAGTGATCAAAATGTTTAAACTGGATCTATGAACACCACTACATAGCCGTACGCTGTAAACACTCCATATTTGGGTTAAAAGGTGATGTAGTGACTGATATATGCTGATATATACATATTTAAAAGTAAATTTACTATTACTAACCACTTACCAAGATTTAAGTTTCTTGCAACAATGCGCATGCGCTGCCACAAATCTCCTCGAAAGAAGACAGCCAGCCACTAGTCTGTCACTTCCTGTTTACGTTTCCACAAATGACGTCACGCGGTTATCCACTGTATGACAAACAGTTTCAACAGCCTAAACAGAGGATAACTTGAGAAGTAACTCATCCGGATCGTTGTGACGCCTGAATTCAGAGCTCTCCTGTTTTATCCTACTCGTCCGAGCGCTGGGGAGCGTGAAACACCTTCAGTTTCATCTGTGCTGCTCATATTTGAGAGCCGAAGCCAGCTAGCCGGTCAAGTGCAGCTAACGTTAAGTAGATAACAAGCTAGCGAGTAGCTAGCTAGCAAGTTAGGAGGAGAAGCTCAACAACACTTTTGTACTAAACAGAGCGCTTGACGACCACCAGTATGGAGAACAAATATAACCTGAAGAGTCCAGGTAAGCTCCCTCCCAGGTGCTGTTTCTCTGCCCTGTAGCTGTCGGCGAGTTAGCTAACACCCACAGATCACTGTTGACACTGTTAAATTAGCTTTAACATAAAGTAACTGTGAGCAAACCTTGTCGAAATTGTATTACGGTGTTAGCATTAGCCAAATATTATGTGTGTTGACCCAGTTTTAGTTTGTATTCGCTTGCCCATTTCAGTGACATTAGTGAGCCATATATACGTTGTTCCAGCACTATTCAGTGTTCAGGCTAGAAACGAGCATAGTTTCTCACTTTTCACATGGACTGCAGTGGCATGACTCTCTGAAAGAGTACGTGGTGCTGATTGACGTAGCGTTCGATCGCGTCTGCGTGTGTTGCCACAGTCATAGATGTCTATGAATAATGTCCAAGATTATTTGTAGTTAACGGTGACCATAGTGGGGTCAGAATGGTGATCATGTGATCTGCAAGGGTCTTAACTGGGCCATGTACTGTAGATGGGTTATTTTCCTAGCAACAAGTGAGTCACAGGCATTATTCCAGCTAATATAGTAGTCAATCAGTTCAACATTAACATAAAAAATAAGAAAAAAAGACATGAGGTGTAGTTGTAAACTGTGTTTTAAGTGAAAGTGAAAATGTCCAGTCCAAATGTTGAGGTTTCAGGAAAACTGTAAATTGATTATCAGATCTACTGTTGACTGTGTCTTTATAAGGTCAAGTTCAGTATCACAGCTACGTTTTCTACCAGCACTTCTTCTCATGCAGGTGTTTCCAGACACAGTGAGTCAAACAGAAACTGAGTGGTTGAAATGTTGGCACACACAAAAAAAAAAACAGGAAAAGGCACTGAGATCGTGCCACGTATCACCAGGTAGGCCACTCGCTTGAGTGCCATGTTAGCTTAATGTTTGCTCTGCTGGTGTACAGCTCTTGCTGCGAGGACACGCACACATGCAGGTGCTCAGTACCCACGGGAATACATGATTTGTGTGGTTAGAGCCATTGGGTTGGAACTGGTGTTTCTCATTTTCACTTTTTTTTATATCTAGAGTTTCAGAATCAGTCAGTACTCATCTTGTACTGGAGTTTCAGTTTAATGCACATGAAACAGAGATGGTTAAACCAAAAAGCTGCATATTCAGTGTTTGAGTAAAACAGAAGTTAACAGGTTGGATCCAGGCTCAGGAGTATTTGACAGAAATCTTTGCATTTTCCTGTCATTTCTAGGGCTGGGACACAAAGCTCAACTCTCAATATGCTCACAGTGAGTCTGTTTTCTAAGATCAGAAAAGCTGAATCATACACACATAGAGACTGTATATCCACAGTCACAAGTCCAACCATAGCACGTCAAAAGTCAGTCTCTTTGAGTACGTTAAAAAAGATGTAAAACTGCAGCATGTAGCAGTTCCAATGCTTATTAAGCAAGCGGATAAAACTGGGAGCATTTAAGTAAACGTCCCTCAGATATTAGACTTGAAAAGTGTCTTTTTAAAACACTGGTGTGCATTCCATGCTGAGTAAATGACAACAGATTAAACAAAAATCTATTCTTTTTGTTGCAAAGCACTACATTTAGCTTTTCCTGCTCATCTAGACAGTGTTATAAGGATAATTATTCAAATCAAAGCACATAGAAAAGAACCTGCCCTGGAGCCATGTGCTCAGTTTATTTGTCCCCATCCAGCTGATGGGAATACCATGTATTTTGTATTCAAAGAATAGATCAACAATATGTACAAGTCTTGATAACAGTAATACAGTTCAGAGCAGTTCAGAAATTGCCAGGTAGGACCTGAGCCATTGCCCTCTCAACCATAGTGACATGGTTTGGATGGTGTCAGTTGACAAACAATTTAATGATGTCCGCAGTAAAACATTGCAACAGACAATGCGTTTGTTCTAACTCTTACAGGGGTATGGTACACTATCTTGCACCTGTACAAGAGCGGCAAGGTTGCTTTTAACAGGAAAGAATACAGCAGTGTGTGTTGAGTGTGTGGTTCAGCGAGACAGAGAGTGATGCTGGCTGCCGTCAGAGGAGAAAGGTGTTGGCGATCGGAGTAAAGGTTCAGGTTAGAGGTCCAATTCAATCTAGCAGCAGTTAATTAAAAAGTCAAAGTGAAGGGTGCTGGCCCTGAACTGACTTTACAGAAAATTGAATGACATTGCAAAGTGTGCATTGTCATTTGTGCGTGCCCATCCACCAATTCTGAAAATATCAAAGGCTGAAAGGATCAAGCTAAACATTTGGGAGTGCTGATTCTCCTCTCCAGTGCCATTAAAGCACTGCAGAAGAAGAGGGAGCAACGAGATGACTCGTAAACTCCATCAAACCTCCAACGATGGAAACAATGTGGAAAATGTGCTAGAATTAGCTTTTATGCTTGTTTTATTATCTTTAATCAGTAAAATCAAAACCCATCTGGCTACAGTACATGTGACCTTTTGTCACATTGTGGTGGAAGGTTTTTTTTTTTACCAACACCTTCAGTTTAGTCTGCTGGGCCTTGTTAATCATCTTTCTTTAAACCACAGATGGCAACAAATGTAGCTGTAAGCTCGTAGCACCCACGAGCGTTGTTGGGAAATACTGAGAATGTGAAAAGGCTGGAGTAAGAAAATGAGTATTTCCTACATAAACTTACCATAAGGACCCTTGATTTTTCCTGGCTGGCCTTCTTATTTGCTGGTGCTTCTCACTGAGGATCACATCTAAGTGCAGCACCTTATCATTTCATTATAGCGGCTGCAGCCAGTGCACTGTCTGGTGGGTAAAATGTACTTTTCCTATCCTTCCTTACTGTACCTTATCACACCTCAGCATTTTCACTAAATTAAGGAGCTGACTCAAAGAGTGGGATTAGCTCTCTTTTGTGCTCCTGGCTTTACCTCTTATTTGAATGTGGTGCAAGCAGCAGCAGCAGCAGCTGAAGAGCAATGAGGAAATAGCGAGGACTTTGAAGAGAAATCTCTTCCCTCCTTCCTCTGTGCCTTTCACATCTTTGGACTTGTTGTTATTATGCAATAAAGTCTCCTCTCCTCTCCTGTGGACCAGCTATGAATCATTCCCGGTGGCAAACACTCAAAATATGTGTTACATAATATGATTTGGCATACAAGGATTATCACCCTATCGCCTTGGGCCAGTGACCAGATCTTTGCAAACCAAACAGAGGCCAGAGGCACTTGTGTGGGTACAGGGCTTTTCCATGTCATCTTTGCTTACTGTTATAGGAAGGAAGAGCCAAAAATGGGCATGGATATGAAACTCAGCAGGGGATATGGAGCAGTGGAGCACCTGTCACTGTGTGTCCACCACTGACAGGGACAGTGGTGTATAAAGGATGCTGTGCTGGGATCTGGATTTCCAGTCTCCTCTTCCATTTCAGCATACTTATGTTTATAGAATTTACAGTATACAGTGTAAAGGACTGGGACAATGGCAGTCATCGACCACTGAGCCCTCGACCATCACAAGTCTGGCGTTATGATAGATATGATCATTCTAAGGTTATGATTCATTATATTGCTGCACAGGTTTAGTGGCCCAGCGAACTGCATGCGTTGTAAATCATTCAGCGTGATGGTACTCAAACAATCATATCTGTGCACATGTGACACACACTCACACACACATTTACATGTTATGCTCTTAAAACAGTAACAAACAGTAGCAAAAAGAGACAGACTGTTGCATCTTCTTTCCCTCTAGCCAGTTCAAAACTAGTATGTCTCATATTCAATATGTGTCCCATACAAAGTGGTAATAGTTATAATAGTGGTAATAGTAGTAATAGTAATAACACAGCATAGAGTATTATTTGAGCAAACATATTGATTGGGGGGTGTCAAGAATCCACAATTACCACAGACAGACAGCTTCTGCAAACATGTCTATCAATAGAAATGCAACAGTCTCCATAAAGGTTATCAAGTTCTCCAGTCCTCTTTTACCCTCCACAAGACAATTAAGGTCAGCCTCATTATACATGCTGGAGCAAACCATGGGGCCCATCCATCTAAGAACAGTATCTTCAAAGCTGGATGATGCTGTAAGGAGCGAGCGCTGGCAACAAAGCCTTTGTCCAAATGATTGATTGTTCAATCAAGGGCTGCTTAGCCTGGCTCCATAACTATTAGGATGATGCCAACTACAACTACTTTATCAGATGCCAAATAGACTGCGGTGAACATCACCCTCCTGAGAGACGTGCCTTCTTGTAATTGTGGCAAAACATTTCTATTGTCCCCATACTTGTTTCATTAATATTTAGCTTTTACAAAGTGCAGCCGTATTGAAAACCCACACACACACACACACACACACACACACAAACACAAAGAGGAGCAAGAGTTTAAGTTTACTGAAGCCAGTTGAACCAGGCAGCCATTCATTCCTCACCAACAAGTCTGCTTTGGCTTCATTTAAATGGGAAATGTTCAGGGAGTTTGTATAATGGCCAGCTGAGACAGTCGCACAGTTTCCTTTGCTTACTACTGCACTACACTCTCCTGACTGTAGCTAACTCCTGCGATTGAGGAACCACATTTACCTTTCTTTGAGCGCAAATTCAACTTAGCAATGGAAATAAAATGTAGAGAGATTTCCTGGGATGCACAACTCATCCCGGTCGTGCAGCTAGGGTATATATGCTCAGCAATAAAAAACAAGTAAGACAGGAATGTGTTGTCAAGGGAGAGGCGTGTTGTTTGCTGTCAAAGGCTGTAGCCCTCTCTGTTGACACAGTAAAATGGGTTTGAGTAGATCTACCAATATTTCAACCAAATCTAACCTATACACCGACATAAATCCTGGAAGCAAGAAAGCTGTGCCACACCAGTACCTTAGAAGCACTTCCTCCTTCTGAAAAGGTGTGCACTCACATTCTGTAAACGCCAAAGATGTGTTCGAGTTCATTCAGAGAGAGAGAGACTGTCTCCATTCTTAGCACAAATAATGGCATTTTGAAAGAACTGCAATTTTTAAATGACAAATATTTGCATCTCTACTGGGCACAATTATCATAACTGATTTGGCCCAAACAACAAAACTGTCATCCTTCAAGTATAAGTTAATAGAAGTTATGATGATGGATGTCTGGCCAGACAGATGGATAACTTCAAATGGGCGATCAGATGTCGCCCCCAGAATATCACCAGGATATTTTGCCCATGGCCCGAGAAGTCCCAGGCTGAGTGTGAGCTGCCACTGGCCCCGCCATCAAAGCAGGAGCTGCCGGCCGCCATCCCAGAGGATACCGGTGGATGAGGCACTGAGCTGACTCTCCCAAGTGGCTCATCTTTCATTCTGAAGTGCCTGTCCAGCCCTGATAGCCTATCACACCTCTGAGCACTTTGATTCCTCTCTGCGGGGTCCTGATGGATTCCCCAAGTGGAAAATCATGACTAACTGGTGGCTAGGAAGATAGAGAGGATGTTTTAACCTGAACAGCTTTTAGCTATAGCTCTCTCCGTCTCCCCATCCTTCCCCTTAAAAGTGTGTCCCCCTCTCTGTCTGACCCATGCCACTGGTATTTTCCAGACTGTTGAGATTTGTCGGACTGTTTAAGACAAATAAAAAGCGCTCCTGTCTTTTAGAAGGCGAGAAATAAACAAGTCACAGAGGTCGGGCAAGGCGTCCGATAAACAGCACAAGTGCATATACAGTATATGGAGAGAACTGTGGGACGCAGGGTAGTACTAATAGTTTTTAACTGCTCACATTCACACTCCGGAGTCTTTTCTGCACAGTCAGTCCTCCTCCACACAGCCATAATGTGTAGCTAAATGCCTCATTTGCTGCTGCTGCCATTGTGGGAATGAGGCCCAGTGCTGATGGCGTGTGCCAAGGCCTGCTGGGTAGCTGTTGAGGAGACCGCTACTACTCCCTGTGCTGTCAGCACCACTTAGGGCACACGGCGGGCTGGTTGTCGCCTTTGGAAACAGGCATGTACCATACTCTGAAGATGAACTGACTGTATACAGTACACACAGAGATGGTAACTCACTGCACTGTACTCTGTGTTCCACATGCTTGGATCTAACAGAAAAGTGTGGATGAGATTTTATTGTTAATTTGATCATGTATAATGGTTAAATTGAAAAGAAGCACTTAAACTATCTACAATTAAGAGTGTGTTAACCTGGAAATGAAAGCTTTAGTTGGAAACTGTGAGTGGTAAAGTAGAGACCCACTGCTCTGTGGAACCGTGACACATTTGGCCATGTCCAGCTGGACAGCATCTAACCTTAGACCTGCTTCAGTGTGATGCAGCAGTGCAGCACACTGCCCCCAGTCTCCATCTTGCTTTGCATTTAAGGCACAGGCAGAGCAGACATGAAAGCAGCATATTGATTGTGTTCCTGAGTCCACTATGATGGTCTGATGTTTTCCTCTCAGGTCACTCTGACTCTGGTGCTTTGGTTGTAAAACCCTTTTCAGGAGGTATCTCACATCACCTCACCCTGACTCGCTCCTCCTCCTCTCCTCTCTTCCCTCTAATAGCTGACAGTGTCATCTCTCCTCTGTATGTCTTTGTGCAATTAATACAGTTCCTGCCCTCACAGCTACCAGCTGCTGGTACTTTCGGTGTTATAGGAACTCTGAGGAAGATGCTGGTGTGCTCTTGCCTTTACGATGTGCTGTTGGCTTTAGAGAGAATTTCTTCTGGTTTTATCTTTGCGTTTTTTTTCTTCAGAGGGAGAAAACACCACAGTAGAGGCTGAGCTAGCTGGATAATTAAGCCTAATCAGTTTTCATCAGTTTCATCAGATAATCACTTTTATTGTTATTTCATAAAGATGAGTTCAAAGTAGTGTGAGCACTTGGAGACTTCCCGATAGGATTGTAGAATATTTCAGGCTCTTTGATTTGGCACCGTGTGTGTGTGCATGTGTGTGTGCCTTAATATAAACATGCAGCGTGAAGTTGGATGATTATTTGTTTCCATATTGATTTTGTGGCGTGAGATTAGATATGAGGAGTAGTGGATAATATTTGAATGCCTTAAGCACGGCTGTATTTTGTGCCTTGTAAAACCGAATGGTATCATTATCAGTGCTTAACAAACTGCAGGCGGGGTGGAACAACAGCTCAGCTGACTGTTGACTGCTTACGGTCATATCAGTTCATCTGAGCGTCCCTAAACAAAACATTTCTACAAATATTCAAGTGTAATCTGGGGTGAAAATGAATCTCATAATGTCAGCATGAACATTTTTCAGATGTCAACAGTCACACACAAACTCTGTGATCCACAGATTACAGAGCATCAGGGTTAAAAACACAAATCACTACGTGCTGAAGATGCAAACATACCAGTTTTACTCCAGTGTCACAGCCTCTGCTTCCGATCCTATTGGTCAGTTGTAGCAGCAGGTTGGATTTGTAGATATTTACAACTTTGGTCACTTGTGAATGTTGAAAGTTGAACACAATTAGATTTGCTAAAGGATTTAAAAGTCAAATGCAGTTCAATTGCAGCCCTCTTCTTAAATCAGTTGTCGCTATCCAAATGTCATTATTCATATTTAGGTTATAGGTATTAGATGCAGCCAGCCTCACCCGGGCCGAGCAGCCTTTGTAGTCACCGGCCTGCTGACTGTTGGTGAAACCTTAAAGCTTTAAATGACCATTACAGGGTTTACATGGTTTGTACAGTCAGCAGCTGATGGTCATGGAGGCTGATCACACTTTGACGTCATATTGGAGACCTTTCCAGTTGTGGGTTAGCCTTTTCAGCAACCTGCTACCCCACCCACAGCCGCCTCGCATTTGTGAGTTTGGAGTGTAACGTTGGCGCTCGTGACGGATGGAGCTCGCACTGTGGAGTGCTGCAGCCGCATGTTCAGCTGTTCACAGATCACCGCGCGGTTCAGCTTCCTGTCTGTTATTTAATTTGTTTGCCCTTATGCGCGGCGCCACATGGTCAAACAGCTTTGTTGTATTTTGGGTTTCTGTTGAAGCTTAATGTTTTCAGAAAACCCAACAGACTGCCATTGATGAAGGTGGAATTATGTGCGCGTGCATGTGTGCAGTGAGAACGGAGACGGCACCGAAAGCTGGAATCAAACCTCCAACATTAAAGGCACGTGCAATTACACCAGAGCAGAGACGTCCTCTGAGCAGACTGTTTCATCACTCTGACGGCAGTGCAGCTCAGCTCAGGTCTCTACTGTTTCGGAGCCGTCCTTCAGTGAAACAGACGTGTGTGTCAGTTGGCAAATGTGGGTAGAGTTTTGCATCAAAGACAGAAGGCAGAAACCCTGGCTCCCCTCCTGTTGCAAAACTTGGAAAACATTTCTGAGTCCCATCACCCTGGGATACAGTCATCTGAAAGGCTTTTGCGATGCAAAACTGCCAGAACATGATGTGCGTTTCGATGAGTTTTGGGCCAGGATGCTTTAGCTGGCTCATGCGTGGAGGTTGAATTCCCCCTTACACCAGATCACTTTCTCATCTGCCCCCTTGTCTTCATGATTTTAAGCTTGAGTAAGACTGCGAGCACTAGATGACCTCCTGCACTCTTGTGTAAACAGGAGGAGACGGGGAAAGCCAAACACATGCGTGCGCACACGCACACACACACACACCCACACACCCCCACACACACACACACACACACACACACTGACTCTTCCCCCATTCTCCTTGTGTGTCCAATGTGGGATTACTGTGTTCGGTTCACATCTTCACTGAAGAGTGTCTGTCCTCGGGCGGAATCAGACAGAACACGTGCCCTGAAAGCCGCGTGGTGTCAGGCCATCTCTCTGCTCCGCTGCCTCACTCCCCCCTGCAGCCTGCACATCCTCTCAGCTTGCCTCGCCTTCATCCCTGTTATTTGCCCTCCCACCCATCCCCGCTGCTGCCCTTCGTCCTCTTCTTCTGTGTTCATTTCACAGTCTCCATTTCCAGCTCAACACCCTAGCAGTCCGCACTCGATTGGATTCCAAACCAATTTTGCCTCCATGAATACCTCTTAGTTCCGCTTTCCTTTTCACAATTACTTTCCAATTTTCAGCCCCATCCTGTTTCCTCTTGCAGCGGGCTGGTAGCTGATAGTTGGAGCTGTAGTAGCAGCACATAAGAGAGCACAAGCAAGCAAATTGACCTTGATGTCCAACAAGAGCTCCTTTGAACTTGTGATGAGCACTTTGTCAGTGCGAGGATGAGACTGTGACATCAGCACCTGTCGTCGTGACTCATGACCTTGTGTTAAAGCATGATGGGATATTTAACCCCTGGGCTTTTGCTGGAATGTGGCCTCGCTGTGAGGATTCACCTCGTTTACTATGAGTGGTGCAGCTGCAGCCTGTTAGTCAGCATTACACGGAGGAGCATCTTTGTGTCCTTTGCTGCCAGGTCAGTGAGTAACCCCCCCCCCCGACAATCATCATCATCAGCAGCATCATCAGCCAGACTTGTGTAACCGTCCCTCCAAGAGTGATGAGGTTGTTTGTATTCAGATTAACCCAGCGGGCCGGGCCGCAGTGTTGCGGGTCATGACACGAGGGTTAATGCCAGCAGATGTTTGTCTTGTGCCTCATTCTCAGAGCGTGTTGCGCCTGCATGTATACTCACAAAATGGCGTCGGCGGGGGGGGGGGGCGGCATGGCGCTCGTTTACTTTCTCTCTGCTTTAACAATTTGAGCTGTGTTTGTAGAATGCAGCAGGATCATGACCGCCGCTGTCGTCTCTCTGCTCATCCTTTATGACCACCGTCGGTCTAACCCTGATACGTGTCCAGACATTTACAGATTGTACTGAGACCATCACTAGGGTATATCCACCCTGCTCTTCATGCAAAGCACCTTTCAATCACTGCTCAAGAGTTGCTATTATGATTATTATTGTTAGGAGAAGTCGATTTAATTGCACATAAATTAATCAAGGCTTGAAGCTAACGAAGGCCTGGGAACACACACTGAGCAGCAGCCATTATTCTCATTATCATTATGTCATTGATCATCATCATTATCTCATCATTATTACAAGTTACAAGGACTGATGGCATTACTATGGGAAAACATATATACTGTGGAACCAGTATGCTGCTGTAAGCCTGTTTTCCATTCACTTAATACCTAAACGTTGAGTTTTAACACTGTATTTATATGTGGACTTGACAACTTCCCTTTACAGTGTTCGTCACCTTTAGGTGTGGAAGACCATTTGTGGTTGAAACATTGACATGTCACATTAAAAGCCCGGTAGGGAAAGGAGGTGCTGTGGCCTTTGAGGCACTTGAAAGCTTTTAATGTGACAGCAACCTCACAGCAAAGTTTGATGAGCTGTAATTAATCTGTAACTGAAATGAATATTGCTTTTAAAAGGGAGATTTCTTGGAGCCAAGTGGTGAGTATGACATGACTCTGATGTTGCACTGAAGGAACTGGTGCTACTGAAATGTACACTATGCTGAACAGATGAAGGCCGTGGGTGAATATGGAAGCGTTTGTATGGGCAGAGAAAAGCCAGGGAGGCCTGTTTCTGAAATATGATGAAACATCCTTATAAACCAGGGAAAAGTGGGAACAATTAATACTGTCTCCATGGAAAAATCTGCTCAGCTGTCCACTTAAGTGTCCCCTGGGTGCTGCTGCTCAAGTGTTAAAATCTCTCTCTTAATCTAAGACTAATGATGTGATTTGGCTGCACGTCAGCTCACACACAGAGGGCTTTGTCAGAGACTGTGTGACACGGAACTGTCCCGTTACATAGTTGTAAAGACACATGGAAGCGCCATAGGTGGTTTGAAGCTGCGGTTTTGGATTGCACATTTGAAGGAGCATTGTTTTTTCAGCCTTTTTATCCGAGCCGCCTGCATCAAGCTGACAGTGATTTGTAGCAGAGACTTTGCACTGGCATTGCATGGAGCCCAGTCCCTCTGCATGCTCTTCTCATCTGTCCATCTGTGTTAACATCCTCTTACCCAGGGGGGCAGCACATACGCAGCCCTCTGCATGGAAATCAGTGATGGCGCCCTGTAAAAGCGCTGGAGCTGTAGGGCTTCACACTCAAGGTGTGGTGACGGCCTGCTGCGAACACAGAGGAGGTGTAATGGTCATAAAAGGTGAACTGTTCTGCTCTGCGTATACTCACCTCGGTTTGTCTGTGTCTTTGTCTCCTTTGAATAACCAGCGGTGAAGAGGCTGATGAAAGAGGCTGCGGAACTGAGGGATCCCACAGAGCACTACCACGCCCAGCCGCTGGAGGTAAGTTCCCCATAGGACACTTCTGTAAAGTGCTGGTGTTTTTACTCCATAACTGCAGTTGTGTAAAATGAAATATAATAATATAATAATCAGATATGGTGAAAATATAGGAGTTCCTTGCATCTTTGATTGCACACCGATGGGAAAACACCAGAGAAAGAAGCAAAGGAGACAGTTCCATCGCTGTGTTCCCCTCCTAGCTTCATTAAACTGTGAGCAGAGAGGAAGATTTTGACTTTTTATGTCTGACAGGAGCTGAGGAATCTGAAACATTCATGCAAGAGTTATTCAAAGCTGATGAGCTCCTTTAAGGTGCGGCCCTGGTGTTCATTGGTACTAAAGATGTTTTCAAGGCAGTAAAAGCTTGAAAATATGAGGATCAGAAAGTGAATGAAGGGGGTGGATGGTGCGAATCCTCCATGCGGATTCATGATAAGCCTAAAACATGTAGAGAATGTCAGGCCAAAGGGCTGCAAAGGAAGGACGAGTAACCTGGAAACAACTGTGAGGTTAGAATTAAATCATGTTGATTACGTAGTGAAGCTACCATAGATGGAATGTGTTTAGTAATTGGAAAATGCCCAGTTAAAGTGACTGCTCAGTTTAGCACAGTGAACAGCTGTGGGATAACGCTCCACAGGACACGTCACTGCCAGTTTTGTCACTTCAGCCAGAGAGTCGGGTCCATCCTGATGAACATCTCTGCATGACACTTCTTTCTGCAGGACAACCTCTTTGAATGGCACTTCTCTGTGCGCGGGCCCCCGGATTCCGATTTCGATGGCGGGGTTTACCACGGCAGGATCGTGCTCCCTCCGGAGTACCCCATGAAGCCCCCCAGCATCATCCTCCTCACTGTAAGACACGGAAAAAAGGCTGCGTCTTGGTCGCGTCTGATTATTCTCCCGCTGAAGCGGAACAGAGAGACGTCACATCAGATGATCAAAGAGTGGAAAATGGACAGCATGTCATTTAACCCTCAGCCATTTCTGGTTGCAGCACATGAAGTGACAGTTGTCAGATCAAAGCCCAGGCTGTCATCACACTGTCAGAGGGAATTTCACTGGTTTTGTGAGAATAGGAGACTTACTTTATTCAGAGAGATGTGTGACACCTGCACTAATGACTGGCTGATAAAAGCCAGAGTACTCTGAATTGTTGAGACAGGCGCTTTTTTATTGTGTCCAGCTTCCTGCTTTTCTTTTTCACTCTATATTCATTGTTGAAAAACAATTTTACTTTTGCAGAATATCAACTTGTATTCCCTCGCCCGACATTAAACCGCTTCAAACTTCCATGTCAGACTGCTTGTCACAACTTTGAGGAATGCACATGATGTTTTATTCATTTATCTGCACCCACTCTCACCCACTCTGCCTTCCTTTATTGCCTTCGCTCCTAGCCGAACGGAAGATTCGAAGTTGGGAAGAAGATTTGTCTGAGCATCTCTGGCCACCATCCAGAAACCTGGCAGCCCTCTTGGAGCAGTAAGTATCCTTCAAGACAAGACGCATAAGTCCTGCACATGTAGCTCATTGCTGAGTTTCCTCTAGTTCCTTCTTCATCTACAATGTTCTAGTGGCGTCTGGATCAGTCAGGAGTCTTATTATTATTCATAGACCTAGAAAATATGATTGATTATTGACAGTTACAGCAAAAGTTGGGAATGTTTTGGGTCTCTTCCATCAGCACGTGCACAGTTAGTTTATTTAAAGCATTCTTAAGCGACAGAACCTGAATATTAAAAGGAACAGAGGAAATGATTTACTTTGAAGTTGCTGGCAGGCTTTTATTTTGAAACATTTGCACAGGAAGTGTTGTGTCTAAACTCAGCAGCCATCAGAAATTTGGCAAAATGGAAGTGACTGAAAATAATTAGTGAACGTCCAGCGTTTCACTGTTTAGCAGACTGATGGAATTAGTGCTGTACTTTATCCTGACTGTCTAGACAAGTAGCAAACGTGGAAAACAGGGACGCTTCCTACTGAAACAGGAAATTACACATTTATAAATCTGAGCAAACTGAAAACATTCAGCCCGTTTTTAAACGAAGGTCTGTCTTCATTTGAGGTAAACGTAGGCTCCACGACGTGTGTGACCAGTTTTGAACCTTTAACCAGACTTACAACCATCCTCCAGACTTACAGCTTTCCATCTTTGGTGCTGCAGCATAAACTAAAGTCTTAAGATTCTGTTGATACACTTGAACATAAATAAAAAGGTAAACATGACCAAACTCTAACAAATCATGTCACCTGTCTGCTGACTTTTATTACTGAGGTGCTAGAGTTTTCTGGAGTTGACTCGCCTCGCCTCTTCATTTACAGAAGGGCATATTTTCGTACGTCCAGAGTCAAAACAGAACATTCATTTCAACCAAGAACTCATTTTAGTCCTCTACTGGTGATCCCTCCTTTTGCTGAGTTCTGCTTTCATGTTACATCTCAGCGTGAGACTTTAATGAACTCAGTGGGAGACGGTGCATCTTCCACAAGTATTTTTCCCAACTGGTTCCCTCTCATAACCCCGAAAAAGGCTTAAATCAATAACAGAGTTAAATCAAAGACAAAGGTTGCTCTGAAACTTTAAACATGCTGCAGGTCACATGGCTGGCCATGCCCCAGAGATTTCACTTCCCCCTGCTGGGTTCTTAAAGTGTTGTGTACAAGTTGTGTCTCATCCTGTTTGGAATGACCGCAGGAGGCCTGGCTCGATAATTGCGCCGAGTTCCGTCACAGGCAGGCGAGTTGTAGTGATTCCAGGGTTACGCTCCCGACTGTCGGCTGCTGCTTTGCTTCCTCTGCTCCACCTACATATTTAATTAAGCGTGGCAGAGTCATTCAAGCATTCCCTCTGATGTCACTTTGGAGAAGCTTTACATTTTTCGATTTTACATATTCCTATTTATTTAGATTTATGAATTTATATTTTTGTTTGGATTTGTTTAGATATTTTGCAAACTCTTTTCCCGGCCCGCTTGTCCGCTGCGTTTGAAAATAGGAGCTGCAGTACTTTGACGTCCAGTCCACGATCAGTTTTGCTGTTCTTTTTTTAGCGGCATGCGCAGCAATGGGCAAACATCCATTGTTCTTTCCTCAGAACCTGAGAAGACTGGAAAGTTAGAAAGTTGGAACTGAAGAGAGTTATGTTGACAGACGCTGTAACTCCAGCTAAAAGTGCTGCTGCTCCTTCTTGTGTTAATCAAAGAGTGCACATTTAACAACGCTAACTTCTCCCTCTTACTTTGATTGTCTGGTTACTTAATTCAAATGACTGAGTCCAGTTTATGTAACACTTTTTCATCTCAGGCGGCACATTATACACCATAATGGGGAAATAATAAGATGTGACAGCTAAAAGGTGCTGCTGGTAATAGCTGCTGTAAATCAGTACTCTTAGGCGGCCATTAGAATCCAGATTTCCGGCGCTTCCACTTTATGTAGTTGTGCCTTTAAACATATTCTGGATTCAGAAACTTGTGTGACCACTTCGACTGAACTCACGCACTGTGACATGTAAACACCTTTTGTGGGTTTCTGCTTTGTCATGGGGGGTGGGGGGCTTCCTTACTTTGAGATGCATTATAATTCTAAGTCAGGTAAAGCTCTGGGGTTAGATGTTGAGAGATCAAAGACCTGGATCCACACAGGAACGACACAAACACAGACTGTTTGAACCACGTCCGCAGGAAGCTCAGCAGCCAGTTTCATGACACACCCAAAAGTGATGAAAAGCACGATGATCGCCCTTCGTCGCATTATGTGTGAAAAGGCAGGAAACTGTGTGTAGTCTTGATGGACCAGAGAGTGTTGACAGCTGCCATGTGCAGAAAATAATGTGAGACATCACTCACACTGCGAGTGAGTAAACCTGTGGCTGAATCCAACTGCACATGAAAGGGGGCACTTACCAACATATCATGTTATTGACACAAGATTCAAGTGAAGTCAAGATACAACAGCTGATCAGGCCTTCACCCTGGGGACTGAGAGGGCGGGCCTTTCAGCTGCAATGTGTTTATTGCTAAATACACTCATTCATTTGTTGCAGGAAGAACAGTTTGAGTTCAGCCTGGGGCTAAAATCAGCACCTGCCATTGGCCAAATTCAAGTATAGATCAACATTAGTGAATGATAAACGAGGTCATATGCTACAGGTGCTTTAATGCAACATGTGCAAACATTGCAGCTGCAGCTAATGATTACTGTCTTTATAAATTCATCCACTGATAGACAATAAGAAATGCTTTCACACTGACTTTGGACCAGAGTAACACATCAGCAACAGCACCAACCATAAATGACTGATTTGAGTAATTTATGGAAAAGCAGCAAATGCCCACCTGGTGAAGCTGCATTAATATGTTGGCAAGTCATTTTATTTCAGTTTTCGTTGGCAGAGAAGCAAAAATGACAGAAGCAGGAAAAAAAATCTATCACAGAGCCAAAAAAACCATAAATATTATATAAATACTTCATTTCAGCAAAGGACCTGTCCCCTTTTATGTGCATGTGCATATGATAATGTGTATTTAGTGATGTGCCGTTTGAGAACAACATGACGATGAGCAACAGGAGTGACCGTAAGGACCCATGAGGTGTTCATGGGCCATAGCCAGAGTATATGTGTGTATGTGATAGTGTGATAGCCACAGTGCTTGATGGTGATTCTTATTTGGATAACCTTTAAAGTGGGCTTATCCTTCAAACGCAGCCTGATACAATGAGCTTTATGCAGTATATCAGAGCAGACGATCCAAAGCCAGTCATGACATCAGACACAAACAAACCCCTGACCCCTCAGCGTATTGTCAAACGTGCCTCGTGCCAGCTGGAGAATGTGTGAGCGCAGACGCACGGTGGATGTCCTCACGGAGGCCGGGGTAAATCCAGGCTTACGCACACAAAACAAAGCATCCTTCCCACTTATGTAACGCGGGTACTGAACATGACGACGTGCGCAGCCTGTCGTGTAATTTAACCTTCTCCGTTTTACCCGGCGATGTTGATCGTGCACTGTTTTTAATTTTTTCATCCCCTCTTTGTTCTCTCTCTCCTCTTGTCTGTTTCTCTTGCAGTCCGGACCGCCCTAATAGCTATAATTGGATTCATGCCAACAAAAGGAGAGGGGGCAATAGGATCTCTCGATTATACCCCAGAGGAGAGGAGGGCCCTTGCCAAAAAGTAAGATGTGGCAGATGAAAATCTGTCCAACGTTTACCCTGCAGAGCACGTGTTGTGCATGCGCTGCTATGAATAGAGAATAACAATGAGACGTATTGGTGTAGAACAGCGCGCATTGTGCAGATGACATGATGTTGCAAGGTAGATTAGCAGACGCACAGGTTGAGGATGTGATCAGCGCTGACATCACAAGCACGATGCTGTTAGGATTGCATTAACACAAACTAAAGTATGTAACGTTATCAGCACCTGAGCCTCGGACGACATGCCTCCCGCTAATAACTGCGCAGTCACAAAGGGAGAGGAGTTCGCCTGAGCCGGTCCTGGTATTGCAAGATGACAAATTCATTATCACCAAAATACCTGGTCTCTGGGGGGAGCGTGAATGGGCACGTTGCTCTTCATTTCACACCACATTCCCTCGGAGGAAGCGGTACAAAGCCGGAGAAGGAGAGGATCCAGCCAAAGTCGCGCTTCTATTAGCAGATGAGACGGGGGTCTTGATCAGCGGGCTGTTTCATTAGCACATGGAGATGAGATAGACAGGAAGACGCACTTTGCTATAAATACATTGCTGCTTATCTCCTTGATGGAAAACCTTTTTTCTTCTTTTTTCTACCACTCAGCCGAGGCTGAGGCAGCGCTTCTCTTCAGTTTCTCATCTCGTGTTTCTGTGCCCCCAGTGATTGTGAGAACTGTCAGTCAGAGAATGGTCTCTGCACAGCAGGAGGAGGCTCCTGCCTAATATTTTTGAGTTTGTGGCTGACAAGTAAACTGGCAAAGAAGTTGACCGGCATAGGATTTGGCAGGACAAACACACGGGGGCCCAGTGGAGAGCGGGGACGCCTCAGAAGATAATATGAAAAGTGTCATTCATTCCCGACACCGGAGTGCACATCTCATGTACAGGAGACCTGCTGTCGTGACCAATATTATGATAGTACTTGTTAAAAGTAACTTTCAGTGTAACATAACTGTTGGTCATGTTGCATGGCTTTACCAATGGATCATGTTATTTACAGAAGATTGGAGTAAAGTCAAGATAATACAGCTGATCAGGTCTTCACCCTGGGGACTGAGGGGGGATGGTGGAGAGAACCGTTTGAGTTCAGTCTGGGTCCACAATCAGCACCTGCCACTGGCCAAATTCAAGTACAGTAAATATCACTCTGGCAAATAACATAAATGAGGTCTGCTGCTGTAGTTGGATCGCTGAAATACTGAAACACATACAGGCTGCCAAGCACTGAACTGAAATCAGAAAAATGCCCCCTGACTGTTAAACTGTTGTATTAAATAGCGTGAAAGCAGAATTTACTGACAGTTGGCTGTGGAGCTCATTTTGAACCACAGTGTTGTCGGAATGCAAATGACAAATATTGTCTTTATGAATTCATCCACTATTTTTTTCCCTTTATGAATCAGTTTATTGTTTGGTTTGGAAAATGTCATGAAAAATAACGACAGAGGCTTTCACAGTGACTGGGGGCCAAGGCAATGCGTCAGAGTGCTTGTTTTGTCCGACCGATGGCAGCATCCTGAAATGATTAAGAAGAACGCTGTTAAAGCAGAAAAGGAAAAGGCAGCCAACCCTCACCTCGTGCAGCTGCGTTGATACGTGGGCCGGTCATTTCTTCAGTTTTCATTGGCAGACAGACCAGAAATGTTCATGTTAGACCCTGAGTTAAGTCATATCATGTCATTAATGTGACATTGTTTACAGTGCTGATCAATGCTGACAGGCGTTTCCTCTGTCTGATCAGCGACATCGTCCAGTTAGCTCCAAATCCTCATCATCCCAGAGAGCGGTGCACGTTACTGACTCAAATCCAGTGATGGAACTGTCGTAAGTCAAGTAGAAAGGGCTTCAGCGAGAGCGCGTCCACCTGAAATTCTTTCCAACTTAACTTCTGCTTCTGCTGCAAACAGAACTGGAGCTTGGCCAAAGCTCACATTAGCCACTGTGACTCGTCTCTCAGTCAGCTCCTCAGTCTTCTCCCCTGCAGTACACTTCAGGAGCTTTGCGTCCCGCTGTGATAGAGAGGAAGAAGCTTAAAAGAAAAGTTGGCATGTTGTCAAAAGTGCATGTGCCCAAATATTTTTGATGTCCTGCATCATTATTTTGTTTGGGTCGCTCGGGAAGGCCGATGAAACCTCCTTCCCTGTCCTGACTGTGAGTGATTGAGTTTAGGAGCTGCACGTTTCCAGGCTAAGCTGTCACCAACCGGCAGTCACAGCTGTCTGCGATGTGGACACGCTGTTCTGCTCTCTCTGTGCAGGCTGTCTTTATTAATAATTATGATAATAATAATAATGACAACAGCAATATAACCAACAACAACAATGAAAGATTATGATGGAAATGATGATGATGAACTTAATATTGCACAGCACTTTTCAAAAGAAAATTACAAAGCCTTTTATGTGGCAGAGGATTAAAGCATTTCTGGACTGCAGTGTGGCAAATAAAAAAACAGATGATTACAATAAAAAAAAAAAAAGGAAATGACTGGAACACCAACAACAAAAGGTAAAATACTAAGCTAAATCATTCAAAAACTACTAAGATGTATTGAAAGTAAAACAGAAAGAATCCAAAAATGCCTTTGAAAGAGGTTTAATGCAAGAAAAACTGAACTGAAAGACTGAGACCTCCAGGCGGGTTCCAGAGCTGGAGGCCATGACTGCAAAACTTAACTATGAGTCAGGACTGGGGGACAGCCTGCAGAGCCCTGACACAGGAGGAGGCTGTGCAGAGCAGCAACCCAGCAATGTAACTGTGTGTTAAGCCATAAGATGCTTTAAAGTTGATCGGTATTGACTAGTATTTGTTAAAAGACAAGATGGTTATTTATTATTGTTTTTTTGGCATAAGCCTCAACACAGAAATGTTTGTGTTCCTGAGAACAGCCCGAGAGAGGGTTTTTGAGTTGCTTCTCGACAGATAAGAACATGATTGACATTTCATTTAAAAAACAAACTGGAAAAGTTGCTCAGCTGTTATACCCTGGATTCTACGCAGGGAGCCAAGATGTTTTCATAGAACTGAAGCAGAAGAAATGATTTCAGGTTTGCTTTTCATTTAGCCCGAGTGTTTCGGATATCCTACTGTTTTTATAGAACATAAAGCAGCATGTCATCCACATAACAGAGCTATTTAATATTGTGTTAGAAGTACAGTGTAGTATATGTCCTAGCTGCAGGTTCATGGTACCCTGTCACACAGTGGATTATACTAATTACACACATGTAAATGACCAGCATTTGCATGTGTGTAGTCAGTATAGTGGATTGTGAAACATTCCCAACAATGACCACTTGTCACTGTTCAGTAGAACAGAACGATAAACCAATAAAACAATGGCAAATGCTCATCTGAGAATAGTGAAACCGGATCAGCTACAAGTAAAAGATATTTTGTTACTTTAACGAGAAAACATTTGGTGCAACGGCAGCATCTTCAGCTGCAGGTGTCCAGAAAGGTGTTAGCTTTTGCACCCCTCCGCCCACTCAGCTGCTGAATTATTATTAGTACAGTATGTTTTTTGGTACAGTGCAGCAGATGTTTTCTGTTATTCATACAGCTGGAAGCTGTGTAGGTAACTGTCTGGTCATAGACTCTTATGCATTGCCTCTGGTGAGCCAGGGGGGACAGTTGTCACAGCACTCATTAATAATTGACAACACAACAAACAGATTGTGGCTGAAAAGTGTGCAGCTGGTTATCAGGGTCATGTTGGTGCCTTCGACTCTCTGCACGTTGCACCGGCTTTCTAAGTGCGCCTGTGAATATTCAGACTGAAAATGACACCGCGTTAACAATCTGATTCCATGATGTTGGCATGTTGCCACGGAAACTGGTAAGACAATGGAATTTAATCCAACTCCAGGTGTAATAATTAGGATTTGATATCTCAGCGCAAATATCACCTCAGCCTCCCTGTTGATGAGTGTTAGAAAAATAGCAAGTTTATCCCTGCAAGGAACGTGCAACTTCAAACGATTCGTTCTGTGAGCCCTCGCGCTGTTGCTGCAGATGTTAAGTGAGGTACAGTGTTTTGCTCGCCGGAGTGCTGTATGCTGAGACCACACAAAGCTCAGAGAGTGGTCTGACTGCAGCTGTAATGAGTATGGCATTACAGACCTCTGTCCTCCTTTGGTGTTTCTCTTCAAGCTCAGAGTTGCTCTTGATGAGCCTAACAGGGTCCAAACAGCCGTTCTTTTGAGCAACCATCAACCAACCACGGAGCCTGTCTGCATGGCGTCCCGCTTTTGGACACACAGACCGCCTTTAAGCTGTCAGAGTCCAGTGCCACGATGACTTGAGGCGTAAGGGAGATCATTGGCTGTGCCTCTCAAACTATCTGCTGCCTAATAAGCCCAGCTTCTTCCCCGGCTGCATCTTAACTTCACTTGAATAGAATCCAATTTTAATTTGGCTGCAGAGGAAGACACTGATTTGGATCATTTAATACCATAATGTATCCAAATCTCTCCATGCCACCTTTAGCCGGAGGAGCTCCATAGTGATAATGTGGTGTTCCTCAGAGCATGATTCATCCCTCCTCTTCGCAGCTGTAACATCAGTCCATTAGCTGCTGCAAGGGACGATTAGCTCGGCTAAGACAAATCCACACAAACCTTTTTTTATGTGTTGCATTTCTATGTTTCTTCCACATCACCGCCCTAAGCAGTTGTGTTGATCCTTCTCTCGGCGATATCGCACCGAACCCCCGCTGTCAGGACTGACACGAAAGGCATAAAAGGTGCATGGCGTGGTGTGAACCCGTAGCGGGGACCTGGCGTGTCAGTGTGCCACAGGTGGTGAAAGCAAAAACAAACCTGTCAGCGGAGGATGCAGCGTGAGCCAGCCCGCGATACGCACAGACAGCCAGTGCCATAAACACACGCTTTGACACACACGGCCTTTTGAAGCTGGGTTTTGTTTACAGGACTCACACGCAGCCCAGAAAACTATGAGCAGCTCAATCTAAAAATCTTTACAGCTCCATAATTAAGATGCCAAAATTACTCATGGCTCAGCACTCGACGACAATGGATATTTCTCTGGCAGATAAATCAATCAGCGTCCCTCTACACGGGCCGCTAACTTTGTGAAATGTAGCATTTAAATGCCAGAGCAATTCACAGCTCTTTGTCTGCTTTCTCTTACTTTGTTTGTTTGGACCACAACACGCTCTCTGACCACCACCCAGCAGATCTGCACTGTGGCTCTGCATCAGATGAACCGTTGATGGCCGCGTGGCACACGGCTCCACAGTAATCCTCTGTTTGGTCTTGTTTACACTGCCGCAGCGAGGATCGGGCTGCCATCGCTTCTTCAAAGTCGCCGTTGGACGACCGCAGCTTGATTTTTAGGTTAAAGCGCCTGACACGCGGGTTTTGAAATGCACATATTATTTTAAATGGCCGAGCGCACGCCAGGAGCATCATGGGTCGGAAGTCTGACCCGACTTCCTTTACAAACCTGCCCTGGCCTTTACACTTTAACAAGTAACAAGTAACACTTAAATAAACACTAACACTAATAATTTGTGACAATATGTTTAAACAGAACAAAGCTCCTGTACTTCTGCAATGCTAAAGGAAAACAGCTACCACTGCCATAAACCATGCTACTATAGAACTGTCCTGTCAAATACTAAAAAAAAAGCCGTCACAATGCGTGTTTAGCATAAGGCGTCGCAGCTACCACATGGCATCAGTCTGAGTCCGTACTCTGGATGCAGCGGAGCATGTTTTGTATTTTAAATGTAATTGCACTTCGTGGTGAATTACAAAGCGCGAGCCTCTGCGTAATTGCGCGCAGGTAGCGCGACACAGCAGCGAAAAATGTAATTATTGTTCAAAACGACGGGTCATTTTTCACATAACTTGGCAGATGAACGTGATGCACTGCGACAAGTGCGCCAGAACATTCATCCTGGTTGCTGTTCAGAGCGAACAGGTCATTTGTTCTGTTGCTGAGCCTCTGCCATTGTACTCACAGTGACGCTGTCCCCTCACAGAGTGGAGGGGCCAAGTTATTCATCATATGTCCTGATGCTGTTAAGAAGCAAGTCCTCTGAATGTTGTGCAGAATGAGAGGTGCACTCGCGGCGGGGTGACCTCACCGTGTACCACCCCCTTTCTCTGACAGGTCCCAGGACTTCTGCTGCGAGACATGTGGCTGCTCCATGCGCTCGGCCCTCCTGGCTCTGAGTCCCAACAGCAACCCCAGTCCTGAAGACCACAAGGCCAAAGAGCTAGCCCAGCAAATCAACTTCAAGGTACAACACTTGCTCTTACATGAGTCACGTTTGATTCACAGTTCAGTCGAGGACCTAAAAGCAAAAGAGCTTTTGGCGGCGTGGGCTAAAATGGAATGTTTGCTGCCCTCATCCATCTCTGTCTGTAACATGTTAGTGCTGGACAATAAACCAGATTAATCTCTTTACCATTTAAATATATAATTACCACCATATTTGATCCTATTTAAAATTAAATTCACTTTGTTTTCTGATGTCCCCGTTTTATTATGTATTTATGTATTTGAGTCAGTTTCATTTTCCAACAGTACCACATGTCACAGCTATTCAGCGCCCTGCTCTGTTCTCTCCTCTGTCCAACACAAAAATGCTCTCACTCTCATTCTTTCCCCCGCTGCGTTGCTCCCTCTTCAGGTTCTGTCAGTGAAACTCAGCGCTCTCTCTCCTGAGCCCCTTTGCTGTGACATGACGTGTTGATGAAAAAGGGTCTTTCAGAACCAGAATCGTGTCGTCCTCGCAGCTGAGCCGCTCTCGCGTTCTCTTTGAAACAGAAATGCTCAGGAGCTTTGCTCGTTCTCGACTGTTTTAAACAGCAAGTGATAAAAGATCTGATTCATATTCTGGGGATTCTGATCATATCATGCGATCTTCATCATCAAATCGAGTTTGCCCTGTTGATATCGAGATGTTTTTCCATCCAGGGGTTTCTCCAGCATGTTGGCTAAACACTTCAGCTGAAAGTCAATTTATAGAAACAGCATGTCTCACCATGTGGTGTCTGAGTTTCATTAAGAGCTTCACTTTGAACAAAAACTGTAGTGATGGGATCAGAGCTGTTAAAACGTTACTGTTACATTCACACCATGGCAGTGATTAGAGCACCGGCAGCCCCATCCTCTGCAATGTGTTTAAATGGACCACGTCCTCTGCTGTGTCCTTCCACTAAACAGCTTTTATTTGACAATGTATAACATAGAGCTAGAACAATCAGTGAAATCCAGCAGTCACGTGTCATACGATGCTTTATTTAAATGAAAGGTCTCGTGATGTTCGCTGCTGTTGGAGTGATGGAGTTGATAGGAGGGCTGGGAAATGAAGACAAAGTCAGGTACCCAATACTTTGTCCGCCTGAAATTGATGCTGTAGGGATGACTCTTGTTGCTTACACAAATTATATACACAGTGAGGTGTTTCGCCAACCATCAGTGAAAGGGATGTAATGACTAAGTGTATGAAAACAAATGAGAGAAGAGCCACCACAGGCTGGTTAGCCCAGAGACATCACGTCACTGTAATGCAGCCTTTAAAACCAGGAGAATATGGATGACAGTATAACAACAGCCAATATCACAATATCAATATAATGGTGATGTTTACCATGGTCTCATGGGCTCAGTGTGGATGACTGCGGTTCCCTGTGTGTCGATGCAGGCAGAGTCCAGTTTATCCAGACAGGCAAGTGAGAGCAGAGGCGCAGAGAGCGAACCCTCCACGCTGACCCAGGCAGACACGTCCACGTCTGCAAGCCAGGACGCCGCTGACGCCCCCCGGGCAGAGCAGGTGGGTGTTAAACTGCCACTCTGAGGTAACACAGGACAGCACGCAGCCAGCCCACCGCCTACGCAACAGCCCCTCCGCTTTACATGCTTTAGCATGTTAACCGCACGTGGAACATTACACGCAACGGCCGGGTTAGATGTTGTTTCCTGTCCAGCACAGTCAGTAGTTTCTTTCTAATGAATGTTAAACATTCTTATCATATATTTGTTGCTGCTGTTGTGATAATTCAGCTGAGAGCGGCAGCGTTTGTCCTCTGCGTTGTTTACTTTGCTGCATTAATCACTGCAACCGTGTCTCAACCCCTCACTGGCATCCTGACACAGTGTCGTACTAAATGTAGTGTACAGTTCTAATGACTCCACTGTAAAGAGGAGCTGGCACCTTGGTAACAAATAATACACATCCAAATAAACAGAGCGGGCCCTCTGTTTGAAGCGTCGTCTGTCATTTCTATTGAATTATGATAACGGCGTATTCACCATGAGTGCACCTTGCTGGAAATATGGCGTGACTTGCACTTGCTGTCCTCTGCCCTTAAAATGGGTCTGTGTATGACGGCTGAATAAGTAAAAAGCCACTGATTGTCACTTTGAGGGACAGACCCTAAAGCTTGTGCGCAGCTGTGATGTTCTCCATCACTAAGGACTTATAGTATACCACTAAACTACAGATCTCATCCCCACACTAAGGATTATTCAGGCCTAGCAGATCCATTCTCATGATGTTTGGCAATATTGAAGAACAGCATCCAGCATTCTGTGGTTTTGTTTTTCAATCCGTTGAAGCTCCGGCGCATTGGACGGAGCAGCGGGTGCTCAGAAGTTCCGCGGCGTTGATTATATATTGCCGTCTGTATGCAGTCAATTACCCATCATTCACTTTGTTCCTTTTAATTGGTGGCATGCTTCGTCACCTGCTGACATCCCACTGGGCCCCACAATCATCCTGAATGTGCTTGGAAGGAAATGATTGTGCGTGATTGTGCAGCAGCACAGCTGTATTAGCTGCACTGAGTTAGCGTGTGAAATCAAGCAGCCAGACATCAGTGCTCTTTCTTAACATCATAACGGATGTGTCATGGCGGCTTCCAGCCTGTGGCTCCGCGGCATCTTTTCACCGGTTCAAATGATATGGGCGAGCTTTGTTGCCTAAGAGGATTGATTTTGGCGCCAGCTGCTACCCACGGAACGAGAGCAGCAGTCTGAAGGAGCAGAGTGGAGGGTCAACTTAGATTAGTGTTTCCGAGTTTGGATAAACACTGAGGAGGGCCATGTCAAAAATAGGACTCACCATCTGCCAGTGAAGTTGGAGGGACAAGACTTAAAACTCACCCAGAATGAGACAAGCCAGCCCATGGTATCCCACAGTGCCTTGCTGCTGTACACCGGGTACAGAGCTATGCAGGATAACTGTGTGCTGTTTACTGCTTCTCCCCAGCTTCTGCAGCCTCCCTCCAGCCATCCTCTAATTGGCTGAAATGTGTGTTTTCTGTGTAAAAGCTGAGTGCTGCTCATTGGTTAGTCATCCCCCACGCAGCCCTCTGTCCTCCCGAGAGGACTCGTTCGATCAGCACTGGTCACTTTAAATGAACAGGAGCATCATACATGTGATCTTTAACTAACTGAGAGTATTTATGCTGAAAATGGGAGAAGGGTTTAATGCGTTGACGCAGGAAGCTCATGAATTACACATTTCTGTGAAGTTGCATGAAAGGAAAAACGTCTGGTGGTGTCGCAGGGTAATTTTCTGTATAAACACAGCTCAGTACAGATGTGTGTTTGTACGTTAATGCCAGGCCAGTTATTACCAATGAATTGTCTGAACAGTAAATGTCATTAAATCATGGACAACAATCACCCTGCAGATCAGCCTGCTTTGTCTGACCAACAGTCCGAGATGGAAAGACACTGAGTTTGCTGCCACGGCGCGACCACGTCCACATATCAGAAACTCAAATCAGATCGTTTTTGGCATCTTTCTTTAAACTGTCTTCAGTGATGAGTCACACATCAAAACTGTTGCCAATTAATTCTCTATTGAGTCTATTTATGGCCAGGAGCCACAGTCTGGGTTTGGCTCAGTTGCACTGCAGGAGATTATAACACTAGCTGTGTTATAATCCAGCTAACGTCAGAACTTAGCCTTCTCATTGACATGTCCTGTTGTCAGAATGTGGGAATGCACTGATAATGATTTGATTGCAGCTGTGGAACTTAAGCTTTTAAGCAGCCACCTGCTGCTGATCACATCATTATTCCCCGATGACAGTGACAGGACAACAGCAATACAGAGCAACGGAAGGTTGTCTTCTTAACTTCACTGCCACACCCTCCAGCCCTCTCTGGGCAGGCCTTCATTGTTCAGTGAAAGAAACGTGTCACTTATGTCCATAAACACAACGTCAACAAACAATCTTCTAATTGTTTCCCCTCTAATGTCTCGCTTTGTTTGCTGCTCTCTTGCTGCCGTCCGCCTCCACAGGCAGAGGCATCTCCAGCCGCAAGAGCAGAGGGACCCCAGCCGCCTGCGGCCCCCAGCGTTGGTCGCCCTCTCAGCCCCCGGCAGCGTCGCGCCCAGCAGCACAGCCAGCAGGGCCAAAGAGACGGCAGAGATCCAGCCAGCAGGCCGGCCTTCGCTCCGGCTGCTCGCCAGCCGCAGGATGAGAGCCACGCGGGCTCGGTGGTCCTCATCGTGGTGCTCACCCTAGCTCTAGCGGCACTCATCTTCCGCAGGATCTACCTAGCTCAAGAGTACAAGTTCGACTACGAGCTGTGACCAACTAGCCCTCCACCGCACACTCGAGTCAACCCCTCCTGCTACCACCCTATTAGAACTATGACCCGCTGAAGTGGAACCAGAGCCGAGCCGTGTTTGGCGCTGACTTTCTGCCCTCCCTGCTCGTCGGCGGAGGGTTCAGGCTCCACTGAGGGGGAACTTTCATTCCTGCAGCGGAGGCTCCAGGGTGTCTTTTAATCAATGTGAATTTTACTCTCCAGAGTGTCGTGCATTTTTAAAAATGGGAAGCTTTGTTGTGTTTGTGTTCAGGGGCCACACACACCGCGTGTCCCCTTCCATGTATCTGTTCCTTCCTGGGCTGCCGCTTGTTCCTATTATTTAATGAAAACTGTAATATAACACGTCAACAACATAGAATTATGATGGGGTTGTCTCACAGTAATTATTTAATCATTGAAGTGTCTGCACAGAGTGTGTGTGCTCTGTCCACTTCTTCTTCATGTGCTTTAACCTCCTGTAAGGTCAGGCCAGTCACACCACACAGGGCTCTATTCTAATCGCAGGTGTCTTCAAGTGATCCAGGCTTCATATGGATGGGTTTGACACGATAGTTCTGATTTTACTGTAATTGTAACTCATCGTCTCTAATGGACACATTGTATTATGACTGATGTGATGTTGGGCAGAGCCTGAAATGCACCTGTTGTTTAAAAGGCTGGAAAGGCGGCGGTGCTGCACAGGACTGATGCGCCCTGATGATGCGTTGTGTCGCACATGAACAGAGAAGATTCAGAGTTATAACTGACAGGTCTTGAGGTGTGTCCAGGTGTGTCCAGGTGTGTGAGAGGCTCCAGATTTATCAGCGTGTGACCCAGCTGTCTTCAGCTGGCTGCAGGGATCTAATGAACTTGAAGTTTTCCAGGATAACACAGCTGTGGAGAGCAGATTCTGGAAGAATTATCCATATTAATTTCCCAGCAGTGGTGTGGGAGGCCGCGCTGTGTGACCCGTGTGATGTGTGAATGCAGGGGTGCTGGTGCAGGGATGTTATCACACTTGGCACTAATGAGTAGTGGAGAGCGCACCTCGGGGACCACAGTTTCCAGCAGAGGTGATCGGCCCCTCTCTCAGCTTCCTGCCTGTGGTCAACAGAAGCAGAACTGACGACAGGTCAGTGGTTCAGACGCAGGCCGTGAAAAAACGTGACCCTGCTGTTCCTGGACATCAAAAACCAAAATCAAGCACTGCATCCGTGTCGAAGCACGACGGCCCACCTGCAACAGCACCTCCTGCTGTCACACATTCAGGGGCTCTCTGCTCTCCACCATCTCTGCTGCAGGTTAGAGGCTACATTAGCCACTGCTAGCATCACACCTAAATCTCTAACTCTCAGCTCTCAGTGGCCAAGTTGCGTTGTGGGTAATCTAGGTGCCAGATAAGGATGATTGTGTGGAATAAAGATCTCTGTGGTTCTGCTGCATTGGTTTTAATCCTTCTTGTTTTCAGACTGTAATCCCATTAGATGCCGTCATTTTAAAATGAATTTAAATGCATACACTGGTGAAGAGGTGTCTGATTCACATTCTGACTTTCACGTTTCAAGCATTGTTTTGTAAATTTCCACTATTTGGTTTGCCCTTGTTGACAAAATTTCCAGATTTCTAGCATGGTGACTGCTCCAGGAACAGATGTGCTCCTGAAACATCTATTCTCTGCACACGGTTTCCAGCACGACGCCGACTACCTGCTTTGTGCTGCCCCATTTAATCAAACTCCCACGTGTGCTGCGCACAATAAAAACCAAAATGTGGGATTCTCCGTACTGAACCGTTGTTGCGCAGCTTGCACTGGTCTTTGTGCTTCCGCCAAAGTAGAGCCAGCAGCATCAGAATGTGGGGAGCGAGTTGAGTGATCCAGCGTCGCCTGAATGCAACATGTTTACTGAGGTACAGCGTGAGGGCACAGCGCTTTGAACTTTTATCACCGGGGCAACGTTTATTGGTGAGAACATTGTGAGGGATTATTTCCAGCAGTAAACATAACTCCGGTTTTCTGCAAACACAGTAAACCTGCAGGTTCAGCTGCAACTGTCTGCTTACTTTCAGCGGTGGTGGTTTTAATTCTGCTTTCACACCTACAACACATTTCATTTGAATCAGGAAGTCGGTTTTTATGGACACTGTAATCCCATCCATTTGTACCCCCCACCCCCACACACCCTGTCTCCCTGTCTCCCCTGCTGTTTCGGGGTATTCACACCACGTCCCTGTGCATTAATCTCTTGTTTGGCTTGCATTCTCTGAAGCTGTATGCAAACACTCCTTTTTTTTCCCCTCTGCTTGTGTAAATAGACCCAAACACTGTCTAACGTTTGCCCTCTTTGATATACTTTGAGTAGGGGTTTATCACTCTGATGAGACTCGGAGGAACCGGGAAGCAATTAAACTGTCTTTGCACATGGTGGCCGACAGCTTTTTGACGTGTGCGGCAACGTGGCAGCATACAGATAGCCCCGAGGTGGCCGTAGCAGCCTCAATGCTGAGGGGAACAAACCTGTCTCTGTCGTTTTTCTTTTGAGCAACATCTCTACCTGCACACGTCCAGGTGTTACTTGAAGGCAGCACAGGTTCTTCATGAATATCCATACTCTCTCCACATCTGTCTCTTCATTTATTGTGCCCAAAGCTGGTGTACCGGGATATAAACAGAAAATAAATGGCTTGAATGAAAGATTGCGTTTGCCACGTGTCAGGTTTTATAATGTCTTGTTGTACCTGCGCATCCGCGGGGAATATGTTTACCTTGCTGTTACCTTTCAGTCTTAATGTGTGGAAGATACGTTCAGCTGCACGTCTCCTCTCGTGTTTTCCAACATACGTAGCTGTGAATAATCACGGCCTCCTGCGCGGTGATCGTGGTAGAATTCACCGGCGACACTAAATTAGAATATATCAAGCTACTCTGAGGCATGGGGAGTGAGCAGAGGGTGCCTGGGGTGTTCAGCTGGACGGGCTGCTTGTGCTTTCATGTTCTCTTGTCTGCATGTAACTTAATTTAATAGTCGTATTCTTAAACAAAACCGCAGAGTCTGCAGCAGTGCCAGTGGTCCTGAGAGGCCGCACATTGGGCACATCGGAGCTTTGAGCTAAAAGGTAGCTGAAATGTTGAACACGCTGACAGAGGGGCGGCTTGGCGATGCGGCCGTCCCCCCGCAGCAGCAGGTTCCCCGGCTTTTGGTGTGTGCATGCTCTCTGGGTGTAAATGTGAGCGTGCAGTGCCGTCTCTCTCTCCATTTGTCAGGCCTGTAATCAAGAGGCGGCCTGTCCAGAGTGCGTACCCGGGCCCCTCCTGGTCTTGGATCAGCCCCAGAGATGATGAGTTAAAGCAACAAGTAACATCAGCCAAAGCAGCAGTTCCTTCCACATCACTCCGACTCTTTTATGATGTAATTTAGTGCTGCTCAGCTGCAGCTGTTGGATCCAATATTTCAGTTTCGGAGGGTTTTGAGGATTAGGTTTGAATCAGATAACGAATCAAGTGTTAAGGGGACAGATTCTCAAGTAACTCAAGTCATGGAGCAATCAAGATCGACCCGAGTTTAAACTGGTAATCGTAGGAAAAGACGACGTCAGACAGGCTTCGTATTGAAATATAAAGTACATGTGACATTAAACTGTTAGATTAAAAATTTAAAAAATACATCAGGCTTGACTCCGACTCGTTTCTGTTAACATGGACTCGTGTGTGATGAGGGTTCAGTTTGAGGCTTACCAGAGACTTGACATGGATTTGTTTCGACTGATTTTAGACTTGACTTGCATCATGAGACTTGACTCACACTGGCTTTAATCAGCCTGACTTGACTTTAAATGTATTCAACTAGAAATAAACTCGCGCTGAGTTCAAACTGACAATTTCCATGTCTAATGTGATGTATACGACTGTAAACTTGGGAGGAATAATCAACCTCACAGGGCTGACGCAAATCTGTCCATCACTGCATCATCTGGTTAGCGAGCCTCAAGACGCCAAAGCCCCTTTTCACCTTTTTAAAGAGGGAAACGCTTCCTTCACACCGAAACTCATCAATCATTAATAACCAGCATTCACTCTGCTGTTTAAAGACGTCAAGAAAACATGACTTTCACTGATTAATACTTTGTAATCCTAAAAAAAAAAAGAGTCAGCTGGAACAGAACGTTCCTCAGCATCCACAAAGGCTAAAAATGAGGTCTTGTGTAAGGAGGCAGAGCTGACGCCATAGATGCGCATAGACGGGCGCTGTGAAGGAGGACTGTACGCGGGGGGGCAAAGGTCGGAAAGGAAACAGTCAGAAATAAACTGGAAGGCTGCATCTTTAAAAAACACATCAAGGACAGTGCTTCCTCCCACAGTGTCTGTAGGTGCTCAAGTGAGGTGGTGCAGTCGGCAGCTGCCAGCATACTGTGTCCTCTGACACCACACAGAGAAAAGTGGATTTGGCAAATTAGGAAAGCCGCAGAGTATGGAAATATTCATCTGAACTGAGTCCGAGGAGGGTGTTGATCCCACCGGGCTCTAATAAAGTCTCACATCATCCAATAAGTTTGCTGCGGGCAGCTGGAGGGAAGAGCAGACAGATGTGGACATCCAGGTCTTGCGTCATTATAAGAGGATGCCCTGACACTGTCCCACACTGCAAACAATCACAAACAAAGCCGTGAGCGTTCACAGACACACAAAGTACTATCACGTTTGCGAATTTGTGTTTTCAGTGGTATGAAATCAAACTGTGGGCTTTTAACAGCGAGCAGCTCGTTTGTCTGGTTTGTGTGGGGAAAAGTAGAAACGGGAAGCTGCAGCAGGAATGTGTGACATCGTGTTCCCACCTCTTCCCTCTCTCTTTCTGTGTTATCCTCTGAGGACGGGCTGCCTTCTCTCGGCAGAGTCTCTGCCTCCAAACGTTTCGTCAGGAGGGACATGTTTGTTTGCTTTTTTTTTTTTTTTTTCTTTTTGCAGCGCGCTGCATGTGGTGCTGATGCTGCGCGCTCCTGAGCCAGAAAAAGCCCCTCTGGAGTCTGAAGACCAATCAGAGCGCTTATCAGACTTCACCATCCCGTCTCTCCTCGGCGCACTTGTTCACCACAGTCCCTCGGCTCTGTTCCTCCTGCCTCTGACAGGAAGATGGTACCGCGCACAGAGGGTCCTGCACGCGGACCGAAGGCGTCACTGATCGACTGGCTGCGGGACTTTTGAACTCATCATGCCGTCTTACGCGAGGTTTCTGCTTCTGCTCCTGTGTTTGATCCTGATCGGGGAGTGCAGGAAGCACAAAAGTAGGAAAAAGCGATGGTCCGCGCCGGCGGAGACTCACAAGCCGGGCACGTAAGTACTGAAACCTTCCCTTCTTTCATTTTAGTGGGATTAAACTGATGTGTGAGGCGCACAGAGCATCAGGGGACAGCTGATCAGTGAAAATCACTCGCTTCTCTCCGCTGCACCTCTAACAACTGATCTTTACGCACAACTCTGTGCAACAGTCCAACTAAGCCATCGGCACCTTAAGTGCGTCCATGCTGCACTTAAGCTTTCTGACGTGTTGAGGCAGCAGCGGTGCGGATTTTCCCTCCACTTCATTTCCAAGAATACCCTGAACGTCAACATTTGCATGCAGTCTACGCTTGGCTCAGAGCTGCTCCCACCAGCCTCCAGTCTAAATCCTCCACTGAGGCTGTTTTTTTAACTAACGCGACCCTTCACACCGCGATCCCGCTGCCGTTTGATCCAAACCGGACGGTGATCCGCCGTCCTCCAGCTGCGCGTGTTTACTCCAGCAAAGAAAAGGCATCCCTCGAGATGCAGCACGTTGGATGTTATTTCAAGTGAATTCAGCTTGTTTGATGCTTTGAGGGTAACGACAGAGTCCGCGCAGAGAGACTGAGCGGTGGAGAACCTGATGATGGGTGCTCTCTTTATGCCCATTGTCTGACTGGTATCTCGCCCCTGCCTGTCACACTCCTGTCAGTGTTCACCAGGATCAAACAGTCCTCAGCAGCAGCAGCAGCAGCGGTCATCTCTTCATAAAACTTGCATTTGCTTTAAAAGCATTAGAAGACCTTGGATTGCATCTCTTTACCTCACTAACTGTATCAAGGAGCAGGCTTTGATACCCCATTCTTAATAAAGAGGCTCTGCACAGCGCTGTCTCACCATCGTCTTCACTTCATTGTCTCCTGTCATGTTTTAGTCTTTAAAGACTTTTTGTTTCACCACCAGCATTCTGCACTGGGTTTGATTCCATTCATTGTAAATCTAAGCTGGACCCTATTTGTGCTGCAAAGCCAGTTGGTTTTAAAATCAACATCCACATGTGCAGAGCAGCAGTCACCTTCAGTTAAAATGACAGGAAACCTGTTAAACGCAACATGATCAGTGTTTCTTTTACTCAGAAGTGCAAAGTTCACATAAGGCACACACCGTCCTGCTGCCTTAAATCCTCACTCCTCACTGTGGATCAATCCGGTACAGAAAAATAGTCCCAGAGATGCAATAATTTGTCCCGTTTGAACAGCACAAGATAAAAACTTCAGGCACCAGCAGGTTTAGGAAATTGCTTCTTTAAAAAAAAACAACAATGAAACCATATATTTGTGAGGTGTTTTAAAAAGATTTACATCTTCAGTTGGAACCAATGAGCTTTAATCTGAGGGCGGCGGACGGTCCAGACCTGTAAACTACAGCTAAGGTTAAACAGCACAGTACCCTTAAATGTACGGTGATACTGGGCAGTTTAACGCCTCGTGATTTCCATCAAATGTCCATGAACACACCGAGTCAGTGCAGAAGGTAGTCGGCCCTTTATGTCATAATCATTCTGCAAAGTGTACTTTCTCATTTTATACTAGAAGCAGCCACTAGAGGGCTTTTGTCTTGTGCGTTAATGTGGGATCTTCGAGTAATCGCTCAAATGACTGCTGCTGTCCTTTTAGGGAGCTCAGAGCTCTCCATCTTTCTTTAGTGTAACCAAGTGTTTTAATTGCTTACCCCTGGCATTAGTTTACTTTCCAGTAAGCACAAGTTTGAAGAATATTAACATTAGATGCAACCCAGGGTGTAAAGCATCCGCCATCAACACTCTTTTTTGGCAGTAGGGTGACAGGGTGAAGACAAAGTACTGAGAGACAGGCTGCACATGCTCACAGTTTCCCTCAAGTCCAAACTCTAACGACACTTTTAAAACCTCTGCTCTCTGCCTGCTGCCAGTCCTCTGTCCAAGAAGGTTGTGGATGGAACCAAAACCCGGAAGGTGAAGACCAGCCACCTCCTGCGCATAGACGAGCATGACTTCACCATGAGGCCCGCCTTCGCAGGTAAAAGAGCTTCAGAAGACACGTTGTTCTGTTGTTCTTGTGTCTCTAAAGATGTCTGCTCTCTGAGTGATGTCACACACCACCAGGATTAGATTAGGTTCACCCCTTTGTTGAACCGGAGGGTGAAGTGAATGCTGATACCACGCTGGGGTGGGAAAGCAGAAGCAGGTTTATCCTTCCATCTGTCCTTTCTTCCACTCCACTGGCGAAGCTAAAGAGGACAGAAGTAGTTGAGATGTGGAGCTTTCGGCCTCAAGCTAGAGAAGAAAGACAGAGAAACAGAGATCTGACGCTTCTGCTACGCTGTAAACACCTTCTGACACAGAGGTGAGCAGAGGTCAACCCACAGCGCATCGTAGAAAAGCTGCAAATGTCCCTCTGAGGCCATTCTTTGGCACCTCTGGCTGCTGTATCTTCCAGCGCTGACACTGATCCGTTGGGCTGAGGCAAAAGTCACCTCGAGGCCTTTGTGTGTGTCCTTGCTCTACACCTTGAATGTCAGGACAGTGGCCCCGCCTTTGGGATTTGGGGAGGCAATTAAAAATAAGAAGCTTATTTGTTGAACTAAAGAGTCCCGTTGTCTGGTATTTAGCATAACTGGGCGCAGGAGGAGGTGGCAAGCTAAATGAAACGTCCCACAGTGAATTTCATGCTCCTCTGGGACTACAGTTGCAGCCACAGATGGGAGCTTGGATCCCACTGAGGATCGCTTTTTGTCTCGCATTTGTCGGCTTTTGTTTGCAGGCGGTTTCTGCAGTCAGTCGCAGAAGAAGAAGAAGAAGAAGAAGAAGAATGTGATCTTCTTATTCAAACATCATCAAAAGCTGACTTGTGTAAGCGCCCCGCTGCTGCCTGTGAGACTGCCGCGTGTTCATTTGGCTGAGGGAAAAGTGTGTGTGCAGAAGCAGCTGCCATGGTTCCTCCTGGCTTCAAAAGGAGCGACTGCAGTGTTACTAATGAAAGCCTCTTACATGGCAGCTTCCCGTTCGCTGGGGGAACGATATCGAGAACAACGCGGCTACGTGCCAGCGGGGATGTCAGTGCAGGGATGGAGAAAATTCCCTAAGTCACAATCAGACAAATCCTGACTGTGGAGCAGTTGATTGTCCAAATGAACAATGCAAACTGCTTTGTTGTGATACCAAGGAGCAAAGATATTGAATGGAATAATGCTAACTGTTTTAGTTAAGATTCTCCTGCTCCTGCATGATGCCTCAGAGAGCAACAGTGAATGTGGTCTGTATTATCAATAGCACGCAGGTAGAGCTGTGAATGTTGATAAGGGTTCTCTTCTCCTAATTAGAGCACCTGCACTGCTCCCGTTGGGCGGTCCCCTACTGTGGCCTGACAAATCAAACACACACAGGAAGCTGTAGGGATGAAGACATTTGTTTGGATGGGTTATTTGTCATCACATGCAGTTGCGATGTCCTGGGTATGTCTATTAATGGATCCCCTCCTCCCTGTCTGCCTCGGGTTTAACATGTGATGTGATGGGATGGATAGACCTGTCATGCATTAGTCACATTTGCATTAAAGAGACAGCATGTTTTCCACTCATTTCACCCATGGGATTCTGAAGAACCCTCCACCTAACGCATCCTTTCCCTTGGATTTCTCTCTAGCCTGTCTAATCCAGCCAGGGCGAACCAATAGTGGATTTACACTTGCTAATCCATAAAGAGCGAGCAGTCCGGCGTCATTAGGTGGAATGGATAGGGCGTTTTCTCCCTCTGTTCTTGACACATCTGCAGAAATTATACAAGGACAATTCAATCTGTGAAAGCGTGACTGAGTAAATGAACAGACTCCTTGCAAAGTGCAGCTGTAATCTGAGACATTTGGCTTTCTGTAAAAGCTTTCGGTGAATGATTCAGATAAATTAATGTTTCAGGGTCAGCTGTGTCGCGTGCTGCGTTGAGGACCACAAACAGGTTTACGTGTTCAGCAGCCATGGAAACCAGACTGTGCAAGTTCTGAAAGAGGAAATAACTGTTTTCCACTTACATGAAAAAAACTGAATTAATAAGCAATAACACGTGAATTCAATTCAAAGCAGTGCACTCAGGGATTTGGCTGCTTCTTACTTACTTCTTCTGGCAAGAGCTTAGAGAGGCTAACGTTAGCTCCATAGTTACTGTTGTGTGCACAACATTCTTTTACATTTTAATGGTTGTATCTCAAAGGTGAAACAAAAGGAGACAGACCTTGTCACCAGGAGACACGTTTGCTGCTTGTGGTCCCATTGCACACGCTCAGGATTCAGGTTGCCTTAAGGTGTCTCAGACAGCAAGCGGTCATCACTGCAGAGTGTTCTGTACCGGTGAAGGATCACTGCAGCAGATGCTCCTGACTCTGATCTTTCTAACAACCTGTGGTACACTCCTCAGACTGCTGCAGTCCGTCTGTAATCTCATCACGCTGATAAACAGAGCAGGACACAACATACAAGTTATGGAAGTAAATATGCATCATCAGGTTATGCTAACTTGTGTCAAAGGTTATTTATTGTCTTGCACCAGGCTGGGTAATACAACTTTTCAAACTGATCTTATTCTACTGAAGTTTCTAATTTAATTATATTGTCTTTATTTAGGATTTAAATGAGTTTTTTGTTTTGTGTGTAGCTTGAAAGGACTGCAGCTACAGGGACACAAGTCTCCCCTCACCCTGCCAGGGTGGTGCGTTCTGAACACGGTCCACCTACTGAGTAGTAATAGTTTGATCCAGGATGATGTGATGGAGCCCGGTCTGTGTAAAATGTGTTTGCTCTCAGTGTATCTGTTGTCGCTTTGTAGTGTTTCCTCTTGTTGGCCAGACTACCTGAGTCCAACCTTGTCCATTCCAGTTTGCAGACATCAGGCTGTGAGGCGGAGCAGCCCTGTGTTTATGTTGGGTTGTCTCAGCTCTTATCCCCGCAGCGACTGCCCATGGTGCTGCTTGGTCCAGCCGCTTTAACTGCCATGGACAGTGATCGTCTGGGAGTCCAGTCCAATCCCTGCGCTCCCTTTTCCAGTGCAAATGAATATATTTCTATAATATGCAGCATATATTTCAGCAATCAAGGTAAAAATCAGAGGAAACAGATACTGTGCAACCAAAACTACAGTATCTCTGTGGGTTGGTAGCACTGTGGCTAATATACATTTGTACCTTGGGTGCAAAGGAGCTTTAACAATTGCCTGGTATCTGTTGAATTTACAAAGCCATTGCCATGTGTAGTCAGCTGTGTGTGCTGTGCATAAAGAGCACTCAAAGGACTCGGGTTGCACATGCAGGGCAAAGACAACTGGAGGAACACGGGGGCCCACGATTCGTTTTTGCCTCGGGCATCTCTAATGGTTTAGCTCTGCCCTGCTCGGGAGCAACTCTGTCTTTACTTTCTCCTTTTTTTCCTCGATGCCTGCTCAGAAACACAAGGCTCCATTAGATTAGCACGGAGCAATGATGACAGGAGCATAAGCTCACACATCTTAACAAGAAACTGAAAAAACTCAGCATCCAAAGTGAAATATTCCCCCATTGCCTAATTTCAGGCTTTAGACTTTAATATGCCTGAACATCTGCTGGTACACAAAAAAATGAAGTCTCCCAAACACTGATACACTGTGTTTCTCAGATTAATGATCATTATGTAGCCTACAAGTGTAACTTTCATAATTAGATACATTATGAAATTTCATCCACAGGGAGTAGTGAGAGGTACTGAGAGGCCATGTAAGCAGCGACTAATAATTAGCCTGATAAAATATTCAGTAGCTGGATAAATCCCCACATGTAGCTAATGAAATGTTTGCTTTTCAGTCTGCTCGTGAATGCATATGGATTATGTGCTTTTGTTTTCATTTTGACAATAATTCCATTTTAAAGAGTGAGACGTCGCTGGGGTTTATTGGAGCTCTCAGGAAAGCAGAACTGTGCAGCTCATCAGTGTGCCTTCTGCGGGCTGCTTTGCATTTTAACTTCGACATATAGTGAGATGTGATGTTGATATTCAGCATTGTGGTGTTCACGTTCGCGGCACAGTAAGGTCAGGGGGAAAACACTGGCTGACGCTCTCTTGCTTCATGCCCCATTTGAAAAGAGCCCACACGGAAGTGCTACTGAGGGCTACAAGGGCCAACAGGAATTATGAAGCGGAGCAACTCTATGACGCATTCATGGGTCTCATCTGATAATCAGTGACGTGGAATAATTCGCTGATGCTGTCAGCTCAAAATAGCAAAAGGAAATCTTTTGGCAAAACCACACGCAGGACATTTCATCTGTGCCTGATTGTCCCGCCTGAGCACACACACAAACCTCACTTTAACAGCTACAGTCTGGAGCCAACGTTTTAAACGCTGGAACACAGAAAACAGGCTGTCACACCCTGTAATTTGGGGAACATACACAGCTATATCCCTCCCCTGGAAGACTGTTTTTTACAATTGCTCTGTTGTGGCTGTGGCACCCTGTGACCCAGCCCCAAGATAAGTGAGATAGAGACCCATCTCATCCCAATCACATGCCCATACTGCTTCAAAAGCACCACAGGTTCAGGCTTTTTTCTCAGCAGGTGCCTGATGTTGCATCCATAGAGACAGCATGTCAGCAGGAGCTCAGGCATCACCCAGTCTGGCACGATATGTGGCATATGGTGTGAGTAAGAGAGGGGAGGACACTCTGCTCACAGCTGGAACTGGGCACAAGTTAATACCCCCTCTTCCAGGTAGCAGCTTTGCGATGCCACTGGTTATGTAAGGCTGGCACCCTGACCGCTGCTCAGATTAACAATACTACAGCAGTCAATGTGACTTTAATACACAAATGACAGAAGGGTGCGTGAATTTGTTTTGCTACTGATGATATGAGGATACTCTTAAATATCACTGGAAATCCCAAATGCTGAGCAGGTCCAGTTGATTCTGAAGGAGGCAACAGGAAAAGATCTGAGTGACTTTGAAAGAGGGCTCACTGTTGGTGCACAGCTGGCAGGAGCTTCAGTCCCAAAGACAGCTCAGCTGGCTCATGTGTTAATAGCAACAAAGACATAAGTTTAGATCAATGGGAAAGACATCAGTAGTTAGGGTCAGAGAGTGTTTGACAGCATACATGATAGGTGACTATCATGCTTGTGCATTGGATGATATGTAAGGAACAACACGCGTCCTCAGGGGACTGAGAAGGTCAGTGCAGAAGATGATTGATTAAACTGTATCAGCAAGAACAGTCCATCAATTGCACTAAGAGTGCTTGGCGTGCATTTGAGAGTTCAGTGGTGGTGCATCATGTACAGAGATCTGCTCAGATGAGTCATCCCTCACCACATTCTCTACAAGCTGGCAATTGCATGCGACTGTACAGGGCTACTACAGCTCTGTTATGCTGCCACCCTCATCATCATTACCAAATGGAAGTGAGGGAGTATCTTAACTTCCTTAAGATAATGGTGTTCAGTAAAGTCAGTCAAGTCACATTCAAGCTGTTCTGGCACTATGTAGTGACCCGACACCTCACTGTGACGCCTTCTGTTGGTTTTTCCTTTAATTTGTCAGCCAGCTGAGACAACAAATATGACAATATTGTAGTCTGTTTAATGTAACTTCTCATATGAATGACTGGAGTTAATCATTATAGCCAGCAGGATGCACTGTCTTGTTATGACAAGCTGATGACAGCAACTGCATCAGAACTGATCTCATAAATAACTAATTTACTTTTAAGATTTACTTTATATTATTTGTCAGAGGCACCAGTGAGGAACATGCTAACAATTTAGTTTAAACTGGTACAAATTTAGCAGCAAACAGCAGCCTGACACAGTTAGAAACTGGCTTCTGAACATAGTGGCGCATTTAGCTGCTAAATAGCCAAATATTTCCCTCAGGAGTCCATTCATGAAATTGACACAAACACCACTTCGAAAGAATGTCCATTGCTCCATTATTGGACGTGTAAGTAATATTATTAATATGAGCAGTAAGCATGCATTCTTTGCTCAGTGTGAATCATTTTCTACTTGTGATGCACGTTCTTGGGGTAGTTAGGGTTAGCGTAACAAGCTCTACTGCAATCTAGTCAGGAAAGGTACATCCTCTGGGGAACATGAATGTGATCAGTAGCTTTAGCAGCAGTCTGCATTTCAGATTTTGATATGTTAAGTCCTTATATGTAAAAGATAAATCATTGTTTGGCAGCATGTTTCAAAACACTGTATTACTATTATGGAACTTACTCAGACACACTTTATGGTTATGGTAAAGCATGTATATAAAAAGATTTGTTCTTATACAGGTGGACACTTTATGAAACAAAGCAGGAAGTAAGTGATGTGTGATGCTTTTGAAGTCGCAGTGGTGAATGGGCATATAGCCCTTAAGACTTTCCTGCAAGAGTTAACTGTTTACTTCTTTTAACCCCAAACTCTGACTCTTCTATAAAACTATAATTTTCCAAACACCACTGTAATTGTCATGTAATGCAGTTAAAAGAATGGTTTTGGAAAAGTTTTAATTAGATGTTGCATTGTTGAATGTTCTGTAACCCAGGGGTTTCTCCTTGGGTTTTAGATCTACATGTTTGCGAGATCATTGAAATTACAATATATGTTAATTTTCCACATGCATCTCTGCATAAATCAGTTTTTAGGTATTAGTTTCAAATCAGCAATGTGTGTAAACTGTCTATTGTCTATATGTATAGTGCAGTCATTGCACAGTTATCAAATATACATGTGCACCTCTAATCTGTTTAATATATCTCTGCAGGTCCAGCTGTCCCTGTTGGAGTGGACGTTCAGGTGGAGAGTTTGGACAGCATATCAGAGGTGGACATGGTAAGACGCTTGAATCTGACTTCAGACTGAACTGAAACCTGCTGCAGATGCTGAAAATATGAAAATGTAATTCAGTGTAAAAATGGAGGATTACTGGGATCATTCTGTCTCTCTAACTTTGTATTCAGTCAGGTTTGAAAGCAAAGACCAACACAAACTGAAAGTAATGAGATTATGGAAGAAGTAGAAATATAATGTCATTATTAATGCTACTATTGCAGTGGATTAGGCTACTGGTGGCAAATGAGACCAGGAAATCTGTGACAGATTCAGTTTGCCGCTGTGGAAGCCGGTGACTTTAACAAATGAACTCGCACTGCTCGAACACATAGGGAGGGGGCTCTCTTCAGACAAGGCGGCTAACGAGGCAGAAACATTCTTCATTAACAGAATGAGAATGGACGCTTGAGCACTTCTGTGACTTAGACTGTGGCAACACTTCTTCTCATCCAACTTTGTTGATTGGACACACCAGATCACTGCCTGAATACAGTCTGAAGCAATCAGCTGTGCGCTATCAGGTGTCTGTGTCTGGCCACTGGCATTAGAGGGATTGTGCACTTTGAAATGACAGATGAGTGTATCCTTTTAGTTATCGCCACTGAGCTGTTGTTTTCAGTTGGATAATCAGACTCAGATTATGAAAGCTCAGTAGTAGGAATTGTTTATTTTGCTCAAAGTCAGACTGAATACATGTTGAGTAATGTAATTAAATCAACCTTCTGTTCTGGAACCATAAATTGGATCCAAAAGGGTTGTCCTGACGTTGTGTAAGCTGCTGTTTGCAAGGACGACCAAGGATTACATTTAATTTGGAATCCACAGTTGTGTATTTAATTGTTTTGGAGCAGGGGGGGAAAAATGAATGATTCCAGATGATGGCTGCTCTTAATGACATTATGTCATCTCACAGAGCTGCAGGTTGTTACATAGTCACACAGTAACTGACCTGTTGCTCTGTCATTTAGAAACTGGCAGGTTTAGCGAACACAAAGATGCTGTTATTCTATATTTTCTTACTGTTGGCATATGGCATCTCATTAAAAGACCAAACCAACGATGTGTTAGTCCATCTTTCTGAGTTCCCGATCCTGCAGATGGAACTTCCTACTGAAGAAGTGATATAAGAAATAGTCAAACTAACTACCCAGGACCCCAGTTTGGGGCATCTTTCCAGATTCTGTCTGCACAACAATGATTGTTTGCTAAATGAATCATTTGACTGGCGTCTTTTTGATTGCGTAATGATAGTTGAGCATCTCTTTAGCTGAGCATTTGCAGGAAAGTGAGTTTAACTGAAGGTTGAAGCAAACGTAAAGAGTGGTTTACACGCAAAGGTTTGCAACACTTGCATCAGATAGTTAGTTATATTATACAGTTGCAGAGGCTAATTTAAACTTGAGTATAATGGTGTTTCTCTACCTTTGTCTAATCTCAATGCATAATGTGCACCGACATTATCTGTCCGAGCGAACATCATACTATAAGTACCACACAGTAATTCCATTATGTATTCTAATTGTATGCTATGTTGAGAAACAAGCGCAGAGATGTTGTAAGAGTTCAGAATGTACACACTGCAGCACATGAAGCATGACAGATCAGCCTGGGTAATACTCTTTTTCATATAAACAGTTACGCTAGTGATAACTCTAGTGCATGCATGTTAGGACCTTGATGCAGTTATTAGTACATACAACTGCACACAACTCCACAAGTAGCAAAAAGTCAAAACACTGAGTCATTAATCATTTACACAGCCATATCTGTAGAAGGCTTGCTAACATTAGCCATCGTACTGATAGCAGAGCTAAGTGCATTACTGTTTTTCCTTATTAATTTATCTTTTTTGGTTGTTATGGGATAATAATGAATGCTAAAATGTAGCATAACAGTTGTCCAAGTAAGGAGGAATCCTAAAGTTACTCTTAATATAAGTTCCACAACAAAGTCAATGTAAAATTAACTTAATACTTAATATTAGACACCAGATTCTCTTTGATTGCTTCTGAATTTATGTAGCATTTTAAATTATGTAGGTGTTTTCAGTGCTAAAAAGTAGCACAAGCAAAGAGGAGTCATAAAATCAGAAAACTGGACAGAAGCTGGACAGAAATTGGCTAACATAGATTAGCAAACGTCAGCCACCAGAAGCTGCTGGTCATGTCAGACCACCTGAGGCAGCAGCGTAGCGTGCAGGAGTCTGGCTGCATTTTGTAGCTAAGAACTTAACTTTTCAGATCTAAGAGCCAGAAATGTGGTATTTCTTCTTTGAAAGGCCGCATCGTCTCGCTTTAGAGATTCAGCTTTCAGGACCATTAACATTAATTTGTCAAGTTTTAAAGAGCTAATCTGCTATGAGTATATGTGTTCAAGGATTCAGCCTTTAGATCATAACATCTCTCATTAGTAAACCTAAAACACATTACAGTTATTAGTCATTGGAGAGATACAGCTATGCCCCTGAACTCATCTTATGCAACATCAAAGGTACTTTTATAGTGGGTGCCAAGAGTACAGTGTTTTGCTGGAGCCATTATTCCAAACTGATCTGCTCTTATGTAATGCCATGAGGAGAATGGGATAGGGGATGATCTCCTGTGGCAGGGGGGAGTAGTACAGACCGAGGTCCACCCCTGCCTGCATAGCAACAGGAGGAAGGAGGGAAGAAGGCAAGGGTAATCTAGGACTGGTGGAAGCTGTGGGCTGCACTCAGTTAACATATGTTCCACACTTCTGCTGACCGTGTATGTTTAGTCATAAACAATCCATATAATCCAGCAGACACGGGCCACAGCGGTGTAATCCCAGAGGAATTCAATAAACCAGAGGCAGCTAGCAAGCAGAGTCCTCGTAGTGAGACTTAATCCAGAGGCTGTTTCTGTCACACCCTCCCCCGCCCCCTCAGGACTTCACCATGACCCTGTATCTGAGGCACTACTGGAAGGACGAGAGGCTGGCCTTCCCGAGCGCCACCAACAAGAGCATGACCTTTGACGGGCGCTTGGTGAAGAAGATCTGGGTGCCCGATGTGTTCTTTGTCCACTCTAAGAGGTCTTTTATCCATGACACCACCACAGACAACATCATGCTGCGGGTCTTCCCCGATGGTCACGTCCTGTATAGCCTGAGGTGAGGACAGGAAACACCCCCACCCCCCACATGCAGATATCTGTCTCTACCGAGTTTAGATGAGACTTGGAAGGCTCTTTGTGCAGCCTGCACACAGCTGGTGACGTTTACACTCTGCTTTTAATTCCCCAGGGTTACAGTTACCGCCGCGTGCAACATGGATTTCAGTCGTTTCCCTCTGGACTCGCAGACGTGCACGCTGGAGCTGGAGAGCTGTAAGTATAATCATTTACAGTTTACATGCCCTGACACATACTATAATAGGCAACCAATTATCTAACGCCCCAAGGATATAGCAATATTTTGCCTCATTCAGTGCCACTCTGACCAAAACTATGAATTATTAATTTCTGTTTTACTATAACATTCCGTTATTTATCAGTGAGATGTTGGCAAAACAACAATAAATGTTCATCGCATCGTGTTGTTACATCAGTATTTTCACATCAATACATTCACTTTGCAGAGTCCAAGTTAATTTATTTGCCATTTGCAACAGAAAGCGACACTGAAACTGGAGAAAAGAGCTCAAACAGCACAAATAACAAATCACACAGACACCATAAGAAACAGCTGAGCAAAGCAAGACGGAAGAAGGAAAACAGACAAGTACCCTCACAAGGACAGGCCAGGCTGTTTTCAGAGTTAAATATTAAAGTGCCTGTGTACAGTCAGTTATAAGCAATTCATAGAAAAAGAGTAAAAACAAGTGTAAATTTCTGTGTCCTTCATACACACAACAATGGTACAGCTTTCCAGTTGCTTTAAGCTGCTCTCAGAGCAGTCACATGTCACCTGTCACCCTGCTGTGCAAAGATCTTTCAGTTTCTTGTGGCTTTTAATTTGAAATGTCTGCAGGAAGTCAGGAGCTTCGCTGACACATGACCACATGAAAACACTGTATGAGATGAACTGGTTGGAACGAATGAATGAATGGAAACAGTACCTGTGTTAAAAGAAAAAGATTCATCCTGGGTTTTATTTGGGAATCTGCTGTGTTATATAACGTGTTTTTCAGTATTAACAGTACACTCCATAATTCACCTGATGCTTCCTCTGCCTCAGATGCGTACACAGATGAGGACCTGATGCTGTACTGGAAAAGTGGTGACGAGTCCCTGAGCACCGATGACAGGATTTCTCTGTCTCAGTTCCTCATCCAGAAGTTTCACACTACCTCCAGACTGGCTTTCTACAGCAGCACAGGTAACATGGCACAGTTCAACATTGATTATCTGTAAGGCTGGATAACCCCAAAGGCCCCAGTGGTTCACTTAGGGGCTGTTATTTGATTAAGTGACCAATATAAACTGGACTCCTGCATTTGGGCCTGATCTTGAAGCCTTGTACTGTCGAGGGGCCCTGTGTCAAAACCTTCTTTAATAGCATTATGATATCAGTTGACATTATGCTTACATGGTGCATATTTTTAAATGATTTCATGTTTAATCAGTGTGTAACTAACCAAAGTTGGAGGACGGGGGTAATCCAGAGGAACCTCAGCTTGTTGCCCTGCTGATGGGTTCACTGGGCCCTGATGTTGCAGTGCGAAATGATCACGTTTGCTGAGCTGAATCTCAGTGATGTAAGCCAAAGAACCGCAGAGCAAGACACCCAAGGAACGCTTATTCATACAGCATATTCTATACACAAAGCCAGTTTCCACACACATTTGTATTTAAAAGAAAATGAAAAGTTTAAAGTAGGATAAATTCTCTGGATGTAAGAGAAGGGTGGATAGTGGTGGCTACACCGTTTCAGAAAATGCGTTTAATTGTTACAGGTTGAATAAAATGAACTGAAATTGCTTTTTAATGAGTAAAAGCAGCAGAAAATAGTGCCACTAGGTGTTGGAAACAGTACAGGCTCTTCATTCAGTACATCATTGTTGTCTTTGTCCATTGAGATCAGCACTGTAACCAGAGGGCAGAGCTTGAACACAGAAAAATCCCCTGTTGGCCTATTTGAATAGATTTCATATATTTCCTTCACATTGTTATTGTGCCATTTTCACCTTGCTGTGCCCTCCTGTCATAGAGTTTGTTGTTGTCCAGAGTAATTATCTTTTTTCTGTTCAGCTGCTGTTTGTTTGTCGGTTGGTTTGTTTTTCTGTTTCTATGCCCCCAGGACTTCCATTATCTGTGTGTAGATGAGTTGATAATATCACCTGGTTCTTTATTCAGCCGGGCATTTCATTACATCGTTGCTTTGTTTTAACACTGACGCAAAAAAAATACATTTCAGGACGGTGATTTTATTTGTTCCCTGCCTCCAGGCTGGTACAACCGTCTATACATCAACTTCACTCTGCGGCGACACATCTTCTTCTTCCTGCTGCAGACCTATTTCCCTGCCACTCTGATGGTCATGCTGTCCTGGGTGTCCTTCTGGATCGACCGCAGGGCCGTCCCTGCCAGAGTCTCATTAGGTAAGAGGATATGCAGCACGGTGACCATCCGGCCTATTCAAATTTAATGTGTAACCACTGTGACCTGAGAGCACAACCCAATTAGCACACAAAACCCCCAGAGGGAATCGAATTATTAAAGGCATGGACTGCATTTTTAGGAACTTTAATTTTTGAGCATGAGATTAGAGGATCACTATCCATCGCATGTCTGCATCAAGTGCAGAGGTGGAGTCAGGATCCAGTAAGCCTAGCCTGGAGGACCGACACCTGTAAAGCTCACTGACTGACACACTGGACCTCGATTCTTTAACCTGTAAACAAAGACAAATGTAAACAACAAATGTAATGGACGGGAGTTAAAGGCTCAGTGTGATCTTCCATAAAGAGAGTCACCTGAATGAATGTCTCAGTGTATGTACCTTCATGTGTCGGTGGCCCCTAGACTTCAGTCGACCAATCATCATGAAATCCCCATTCTTAATCAACCTTTGCATGTACTAGAAATGGTTTAACTCAGCTATTAAGTTCTATTTTTTCTTTTTAACGTCCACAGAGTTTATTGTGTCTGGAACCTCTGTGTTCGCGGCACTTTCACAGGTCCACAGTCTATAAAACCGCCTTCATGAGAAGCTTCTGAAGTTATGAGATGAGAGCAGTTTGAAAAATTATAGTAGTTAATTGTGAAGCTAAACTAAGTCAAGTCACTTTGGCTAGTTAGTCTTTTGACTCATACAGTCTGTAGGTAGTTAATTGTGACATCACGCATATTCAAAGTGTAATGTAACAACACCTAGCAACTTTTCAAGCAGGCTTTAGCTGCTTTGCATTGAAAATAGGAAGGTGCACTGACTCCATGTAGCATCCTGAAGACTTGTTGCCAGGCTTGGTACCATCATGCCTGTACACTGCACCAGAGGTTCTCCTTAATTGAATCTTGTAACTCTCGTTACAGTTGGTGTAGAAGTGAGGAATATTACTTTTTGGCCAAGGCATAAGCTAAGATGAACTATCAGCATGACATGTTCTTCACACCATGTTCTTCTTCTGTAAATGTCCAGACCAATGGTAGCCTGAGCAGACAGACTGCAATTGAAGACATGAGTGCTCGTTTTGAGGTTTGACTAGACTGAAACATACACTTTTGAAAACGTTTCCTCAGTTTCTAGCCTTTGCCTCGTAACTTTCTCCGGGCTGGACAGACAACAACACAATAGATGGATATTCCTCTTGACTTCCATGCTAATACAACTGTCTGTGCTGCAGGTATAACCACAGTGCTCACCATGTCCACCATTATCACCGGAGTCAACGCCTCCATGCCCAGGGTGTCTTACATCAAAGCTGTGGACATTTACCTCTGGGTCAGTTTCGTCTTTGTCTTCCTGTCTGTGCTTGAATATGCTGCTGTCAACTACCTGACGACGGTAAGGGATGGGAAAGACCGCAAGCTCAGAGAAAAAGTCAGGGAACAGGTACAGAGACCTTTTCAGACAATGCATAGCTCTCTAAATGACGCTTTCTGCTTTTTATTCAGTCTTAATTCCTTTCCTTCCTTTCGGCCAGTCCCAGACACTCCCCTGCACGTGTGGCATGTCCCACGCCAGGACCATGATGCTGGACGGAACGTACAGTGAGGCCGACGCTAACAGCCTGGCAGGGTACACAAGGGCCTCCATGGCGGCTGAGGATGCGTCAGAAAAACAGGAACGAATGGTGGTGCATCTCTCTCTGGACAACGAGCCCACGGGGACCAAGAAAAAGGGGATCCGTGGCTTCCGGATCATCCAGAACACCCACGCTATCGACACCTACTCTCGCATGATCTTCCCTGGCGCCTACATCCTGTTTAACCTGATCTACTGGTGTGTGTACTGCTGAGCGTGTGCATTTAGCCTGAACTGTTGCAGCAAACGAAGACTGCAAAACTTTTGACCTTAGAAGAGAGATTAAGTTGTGTCCGTTCTGCATGTTCAAGTGGGACAATGAGCTTGGCAGGATGGCAGTCAGAGGCTCCTGCGTGTGAATAGCTCCAACTCTGGCTCACATGGACCATATATACAGCTTCTCCTCCTCTACATAATCGTATCACGAGCTCATGTTTACCCCAGTCATGCTGCAGCAACCTTGTGGGGCTGGTTGCACAAGTTTTGCTCTCAGATTAGTCTAATGCCAGTTTTATGAACATAAAAGAGACTAATATTAAGCCTAAAAAGTTAGCTACCATACCCTGATGCTATGGCACCACAGCTGAGGTAACTACCTTCCAGAGATCCCAACGTTCTAAAGCTTTTGTAGCCAACCACGCTGTTTTTATTGTCAACTTGTCGTCAGTATGAACACTGTCTTTCTACAGTTCAGTTTAGTGTCCACTTAATTTTTTTATATGATTAAGAAATATGCTAATTTAAGAGTGTTTATTTCTGTAAGCTGACATACAACATCCTGTACAGCTCATCTACACTAGCCACCATTTTTCTGGCTGTAATATCTGGCAGATATTATTATTATTACTACTACTACTCTGGGTATTTTTCATGGATGTATCTTGGTTGGTTACTATTTAAAAGGATGATTTTCCCATTTTTGATTCCACCTATTAATGCTGAGTGTTGAGCAACTGTTTCCTGGAGATGGGGTGGTCTGTCATCCCACAGATGACCTTCACAGCAAGCTGAAAAACACACACTTTGGATGTCCTGTCATCTTATGAGGATGATTTTGGCTAACATGTTAGCAGACAGGCAGCAACAGGCAGCAACAAGTTTTTATCCTCCTTTTATCTCTGTTTTGGTCTCCACCAACACCAAATCTCTTTTAGCTGCCAAATGTTCTAGCGTGTCCATAAGCTAGTTTGTCTCTTTGTCATTTGGATCTTGACATGGTTTATATACAATATAGTAATTTGCAGGACTTCCACATTGTCAATAGGGCATTGCACAGCTAAGAACTTGTGGTGCCTGTCGTACACTCGATGACAAGCAGCAACTGTCACTTTTAGATTGTGACAGACGTCATTTTCCCACTCTGCACCCACATAAGCAGCAAATGTACTAGTGCCCATCTGTGGTTCAAATGAGGTATGGTCTGGTCCATTGTCAAAAACACAACTATCAGCTAAGGACCACTAACCTGTACCTTAGTGCCAATTAAATAGCAATGCATCAGGTGCACTTGGCTGTTACATTGAATTAGAGATGACACTCTATTTGATTTAATATATATTTCTCCCAAAACGTAGATATGATTAATGAAGAGACCATATAGCACCCCTGTGTACCTTGCTCCTCGCTCTGTGTTCTGATTATGTGCTGTGAAAGTGGAGTTGCTGTAATTGCTCTTGCACCAGACACATTAGAACATTTAGAAGGTGACCTGAGCCACCGTCACATCTTTGTGCAACCAGCCCCTGCTGCGACCTAACCCGAATGACACTCTCTTCTCTGAAGCTCTCTGTCTTCATGATCAAACTGTCAAAATATTAAGAGCATATAATTTGGCTGCTATTGCCTCTATAACCTTTGAAACTAACTGAGTCACTACTGAATGTGTCCAGAGCAGATGGCTAATGAGGCAGTAAGTGAGCTAAATACCAGGCTCTTCCCTTAACAGCACTCTGACTACAGTGACAACATTTCAGTTAAAGTGACAGTAAATGCTGCTGCCTGTGTTACTCATAGACTGCTATTGGCAGTAACCAGACCGAGGCAACCCATAAAGCCAGGTTTAAACTGGATCTCGCTACTTTATCAGTTTCAAAGCACCATAAAACACAGTTGCTGAGTAAAGTCTTTTCAGTCAATTTATGTTTTTACAGGCTCGTTCAGTCACCGAGTTTCTTTTATTTATTTATTTCTGGTGTAGTAATAGATCCATGTGCCATTATACCTTAAGTTGGCAAAGATGCGCGAAACAGGGCTTGTATAAAACTGCTTGATGCATGCTGCGGAAGCGCGACGCTGTATCTTTCGAGCTGTACATTTCTCAGACCGGACTTTCAAAACACAGAAAGCTTTACCAGTGATGTAACCAACTTGAACCGCCTTAAGTGAACATTTTTTATACACCAACTCGGTTTAATGGCTCTGTTTCTTGTTTTTCATTGGTTCCTTTTAGTACCATGAGTGACTGCATCGCTATGATGGAGTTTTCTAAGCAGTGTTCCATAGTCATTGAAGTACTTAGTAAGCTAGAACCTTTACCAGGCTGACCACGCTGTGATCACCCATCACAAGTGCTGCAGTCCCATTCATCCATTCTGTTTACAAAAAGCTATTTCGGAAGCACACTTTACCTTCAGAGATACTCCCGTTTTACAGGATTGATCTGGCATTTTGGGCTCATTCACTTTGTTGTTGAGAGTTAGATGAGAAAATGAATATCAGTTTTGTCTCTGGGCACATTAGCTGCACATTGTACCCACTGGACCCAGGAGCGCAGCTTGGCTTAGTTTAAATTATCTCAGCCTAGTTTAGCATGAAGAGTAGAAGCAGGGAAAGAACACTAGTAGCTCTAAAGCTTAGTAATTAACGTGCTTTATCTTGTTTGTTAAGTCGGTACTTTAATTCAGCTTGACATTGTGTTTCGGGCGGTTTACCTCAGTTAGTTTTACTCTGAGCAATCTGAAGGCAGTCACATATCTGTCCTGCCAACTAAGGCACAAATACCTTCTCAGCTGAGTCGATCTCATTCACACCCAGTTTTCAGGCGCTGTTTTCATGAATGTAGCTCGGAAGCTGGCTTGCTATGGAGGAAGACAAGGTCCCCCGTCCTTACTCTACCTACCAAGCCCTGATTGGTTGAATGTTTGGAAGCAGCTGTCAGTGCGCACAACGCCAGAACCCATTTGACTATGAGAACACATCAAATTCAGGGGTCTGGAACAATAGTTAGGCTAGCAAGGCTAACCACCTCTGACTCAGGCTAACCACCTGCTGGCTCCACACTTATTACACAGATGTGATGTGATATCAGAGCGGTATTGATCTTTCTATCTCACTCTTTAGAAGGAAGTGAAAAGGTCACACTCTTTCAAAGAAAAGGTCTCAACCTTCATATTTTCAGTGACAAATGAAGCTCTTTAGCGTCATGGCAGCATTCATTTGCCAAGTCTAAATTTGTGTTTTACAGTTATTTGATTTTTCTTAATGATGCATATCATTTTGCGACAAAGCTTTCGTTAAAGTTTCTCAGTGCAAAGAAACAAAAGGAGAAAGCTTTGCAGACACTTTGCAGATCCGTCCGCTTCCAAACCAACATCACTTCTACCTTCATCATCAGAAAACGTTCAGAATGTAATGCTTTCAGAGCAGATTTCATAAATAAAGTCTTTCTTTCACACACATAAACGAGTCTTTATTTACAGCTTTGAAGAGTCAACGTATTTCACCACAGGTCGACAGAATTTGAGGATCTGGGGCCACAGCGCTGTCAAATTGCGCTCTGTTTTCTAATGATGGCTCAGAAGCAGCTTTACCGAAGACAGACATAACTTCCAAGAATAATGTATCAGACAGAATCTTCCTGGGTGACGCACATCCGTCTTTAATCCAGACTTTAGAGAGCACTCCGGGCACATCTAATCCCCAAATAAACAAATCACGTCAGATTTGCCTATGCTACCACTACTTAAAAACACTGCTGCAGTAAAGCAACTGATCCCACACTCTCATCTGTGTTGTTATTAATGCATCCGCTGCTCGAAGGTAATACACTGACTCATGCTCTAATATGTCTGGCCGTGGTTTATACCCACTGGCAGATCCGTGAGGCCTGATTGTCCTTAAAGGACGTCTGTGCCGTGGCTTGTAATATGTTGTGTCTGGGATGAATTAATAAACATTTACACAAATTTCTTTGAAATGGCAAAAAAAAAACCCCACATGATATAAATAGTTTTACAAATCCCTGTGTGTGTAAAGCCGATGGCGCTGGGTAGTTTGGTCGGATTTGAACAGGAAGGAAAAGGATCTGATTTGAACTGAGCGTGACCCAGATGTGGGGTTTTCAGCCTGTTTTTTTTTTTTTTCTTTGTGAACATTCGCTCAATAGACATAAAAAGGCCTGGGTTACAGGAGTAACAACAGTTCTCTGCGCTGATCTGAACCCTCATTAACAGGGGAACTCAGGTGGAATGTTCTGTCATGTCAGAGAGAGATGATGACCGCCATCCTGGCTTACATCATTAGTGCTTTAGGATGTGATTAAATGACAAGTGCTATTCTATGCACCAAAATATCTGCATGGCTCCATACCACTGAGAGTATATGACAAGTTCTGTTTTTATGTATTAATATGTGTGTGATGTAAAACCTAGTTAGAACCATCCACATTAAATAATTAGGGGCATTCATGGTCACAGAAAGCTTCTTCATGCAAGGATGTAACTTGTACGTTGACTACGGCTGATCAGCAGTGTGTCAGCTATAGAGGGGAGTCTCTGGAGTATCAGGCCGCTCATGTCTTCCATTGCTAATGTGATAAAACAAACCAGAAATGTGCAGTGACATCTTCTGTTACTTGTACATCTCATTTATTCAACTAATTGTTCACTTTACAACAAGGCCAAGTTTCCCTGGAACACAAGTCCCGGATGTTGTTGTGCACAGTACTGGTAAGACACTGGTGATTATGGTAACATTCTCTCAGCTGTGTTAAATGAGTTTTTGCAAAGTCCTTATAAGTGAGTCACGTCACTCTGCAGCCATCTTGGAAACACCTCCAGGCATCTATTTCGTGGTAACAAGACCAGGCCCTGAGGTTAATTAATGGAGAGAGAGAGCCATAACATCTGCACCTGCATGTGTAGAGTGTCCACTCAAATTTAATTAAAAAAAATCTTTGGCACAAAATAAGGTTTAGATGCACGAGGTTTCACCACACCAGCTTCAATTACCCGCTCAGTCCAGAGAACCATGAGTGCACAGACCAGTCTGTCTGCACCAGCTCCATTCTGCTGTTAAATACTGAATCTGCTGCAGACCTCAACATTTCACTTGCACCAGTGCACCAGTGCAATAATATGATTGGCTACATATGTTTCAATTATTTATGTTCCATTTGGGGAGAAGAGCTGGACATATTGAATTCTCATCTATCTATCTATCTATCTATCTATCTATCTATCTATCTATCTATCTATCTATCTATCTATCTATCTATCTATCTATCTAAATATAGAATATTATAACAGTTTGCTTATACATTCAGCAGACCACAGTAGTATTTAATTGCAGTAAAGGATGTGCCCACACATTGAATTTAAATCCAGTGTCCAGTGTTTGTCCCTCTAGCTGCTAATCTCTGTCTGTTGTTTGGTCCCAAGCTGTCGGTTCGTGGCCTTTGCATGCTGCTACACACACTGCTGAGAACGGACCAATCAGTGAAGCTGCAAGCGAAACCTTAACAATGAGCAACAAACTAAAAGTCACAACAGAGCTGAGACTTGCAGAGTTGATCATTCTCTTTGGGTCTTTGGATCTCCACAGGCAGCACATTTTACCTTCAGTATATTCCTAAAGACTGCAGTATTCCTTTAAGCTATAATTAATTTGAAAATACGCATTTGGGCCTTCAAAGCGGAGATGAGAGAAAGTTCAGAAGCAGTTTTTTGTTAGCATGCTTTAAAAAAAGACATCAGTCATCAGTCAGGGTCACATCTTTTTCCACAGACAAATGAAAAAGCTAACAGGAAAGTGCCTGTTACTCAATAGAATGACACTTCAATTACGTGTAGAGTCAAGAGTTTACTCCGCTTTCAGCTGGAGCTCGTATGAGAGGGATACAAACTGCCAGAGCTGAGGACGGAACGGCTTTGAAGACAGTTAGCGAATCAGCCCCTACTGCTGCTCAAATCTAGTGAGACAATTCCTCCCGTGGCCTCAGAACTTTGATTATGCCCATGATTCTGTCCTCACTTGCACTTGGTGAAAACTTGCTCGTGGTGTGCGAACCCCATCCCTGCGCGCGCTCAGATGTGGACTTCCAGACTCATCTCAGCTTGATTTAGTTTTTGTGCTTGCTCAGTAGTTTTGCTGTTAATGAACTTCCCCACTTTGCCTTCATTGGGCTTGTAAAAGGGGTAATTTATGCATGAGTCATGTCGTTTCAATAATAGAGATCAATTGGAAGTGTGCAACGGTGTCGACTGAAGTCAGCGACAGAGAAACAGTTTATCACGGAGCAAATCTGATAATCTTCTGTTGAATCGGCTTGTGTTGAGGTCACACAACCGAAGCGCTACGCTGAGCTCTTGTGATGACACTTGATACACTCTTTTTGAAAAAGGGGACCATGAGAAGCAGATGAAAGCTTGGTGAAGCCAGTAAGTCCAATTACTGCTCCTCTCCAGAGATTTCACTGCGTGGTACTGTCTTCATCAGCAGATGGAGTCAGCCCAGTTCTCATCACTTCACTCAGGTATGGAACTTGGATCTCAGCTGACTCTCTGGTGGAGGTTGTGAGTGGTATTGGTCTGCTTTTCACAGACGGGTCTCCTGTGCCAGCTCCTTACTGTTTCAGGATTTCATGTCTCATCTGTCAAATGTAATGACGATGTCATTCACTCCTCCAGCCTTCCACCCAGGGGTGCTGTCAGTCAGTTGCAGCGACAGGAGTCTAACCTGCATTATTTGATATTTTGGTCATGTGGGGGCTGTTGAACAAGTTTGCAAATGACCTATTATCAGCTTATTAAGTTGTTTTGTCCCACTGACACTTCCATCAGACACAAAACAACATTAGCATTCATGTTTTTCTAACTTTGCTGTGGTCGTCAAGTCATTACTAATTAAAATGGGAGTGGTGTTGAGCAGGTAGTATGTATTCACGCTGACCTCCTGCCAGCTATACTTTGATGCTCTGTCATCAGCATCTGCCTTTCTCCTTTACTCTCAACAGACAACAGATATACAGTAGTTCCTGCAGCAGCTAAAGGGAACTGCCACTGGAACATCTATTGTTTTAAGGACTTAAATAACTGATGCTGTTACCTTTTTAGGAAGTCTGTCTCCACTGTGTCATCTGTGATCTCATCTATTGTAAATATTATACTATTTATCTGTGCACCTTCACAGTGTGTAAGGAGTCAGCAGGCAACCCGGACCCCAGGCTGACAGCTTCCACTATCCACTGATGACGTGTCTGCTACAGTGGACAGGAAGTGCTCGGAGGGGTCAGAGGAGTGAGTGAGTCAGTTGCGTTGCATTGCAAAGCCTTTTATACTCCCTGTGATGCCATCAAGAGTGGTGTATGCTAGTTAGCATTCTGCTGCCATCTGCTGGCTCTCCTGAGGTACGTCTATCCCACTCTGACAGCTGTGACAGAAGCTGTGGCTTCATGTCTGTGGTTCATGTCTGAACCTTCTCATTTCCAGCAGAAGAAGTGTTGAATTCACTTGATGAAACAGTGTCAACACAAAGTCAACTTACTTGTTTTTTGGACCATATCTACTGGACATGAGATTGAATGTGCTTAGTACTCATGAAATTATAGATTTGAGCAGTCTGTGAACACTGTGTGTAAGAATGGAACATCTTTAGATTTAATGATTCAGATAAAATGAAAAGTTACCAATGCCTTCATCAAACTTGTCTGATCATATACATTATCTATACAACCAGATCAAACCTCCTCTTCTTATACCTTTGTCGTTCCTTTATTTTCCCCTGAGCAGCATTTTTCCAATAGTTGGTGATTGGAAAATTGTAAGAAAAGAAATCTGTTGTCAGTGAAATGAGAGTGTCTATAAGTGGGATGCCATGGTTGACTGCAGAAAAACATTTCTGCAAAATTATGCAGACAGCCCATGCTCGGGTGTGTGTGTCCATGTGTGACACACAAAGCATAATGGGAATAGAGCTGTCACTCTGCATCAAGCATCCAATCATTTACCGCTGCATGTGCTGAAAATGGCGGTGAGGAGGAGACGCGGCGGAGTGATGCAATGAAAACAAACATCGGCGTATCTATCAGTGAAGAGGCTTCCTCGGGCGCTCGCTGTGTCAGATTAGGAGTTGTATTTTCAGAGTGTTTAATCTAAAAGATAATGAGAGCAGCGGCTGGAAAGATAATCTATTGAGAAGTTGCCAGTTTGGATCCTGATGAGTCCTCCGCCACTCACACACATGTGCAACCATAACATGTGTGGATCTGACATCACAGAGTACATAAAACACTAGAGACTTGGTCAGTTTAGTTGCTCCTTTTGGTTTTCGCCACCAGCACAGCTGTTCCCACGTCCTTAGGAACCTAACAGCACATTTACAGCTTCACTTCATTCACTCATCACCTGTAAGTGTTTCTCTCTGTCCTACTGTTCAAACCTAAATTTTACCTGTATCGCATCAATCATCGCACAGTTATCCCAACACTCTCTTTACACAGAGCAGCTTTCAACTGTGTTCATTTTATATCATTATTCAGAGAGAGCCAACAGTTTCCACACTGAGCAAACACTTGGTGATGGGGACAAGAACAAACTCCATCTCAGCAGGTGGTAACCTTGAGCTGAGCCTGGCTGTAGGTGGCCAGGCGTCCCTGACAGGTTTGGGGGACAGGATGGAGATGAAGAGTGAAAACATTAACACTGTGCAAGATTTACATAGAGATAAAAACGCACGGATTAAGATTAAGATTCTTTAATTAATCCTACACCAGGGAAATTCCAGTGCCACAATGGCAGGGGAAAGTCAAGGACAGTGCACTCAGAGTATATACATATGGAAAAGATTAAAATTATACAACATACAATAAATATGGAATGGAAAAATAAATAAATTAATCAATAAATGCTAGAGCCATGTAAGAAACAGTTTGATGAGTTAGAAAAAAAATACTGTATGCATATGATGATATGTAGATGGAGAGGGAGAGGAGGAGAGAGAGGAGCTCAGTGCATCATGGGAAGTCTCCCAGCAATCTATATGGTTCAGGGTGCAGCTGAGCTCACCTGAGCCAGGTCTAACTATAAGCTTTATCAAAGAGGCTTAAAACATGGAGAGGGTGTCTGCCCACTGAACCCAGATACTTAAAAGTACAGCAGCGTCCACATCAACGCCAGTGTGTACCTGTGTGTTATACTGGTGGAGGAATAGAGGATGTGCTTCTGTCTGCAAATCATTCATGAAACGAGTCAGGACAGAAGACGATGATCGTTCTGAAAATGTTTTCTCACTCACTCATCTCACCACACGGTGGCACTATGCTGATGCCAAATGTTTCCAGGCTGATCCAGTTACAGTCTGAGGTAAAGCTGAGTCATTTCCAACTTAGTGAATTCTTTTCTGAGCTTGTTTCTCATAATTCCACCAGAGATTTTGACCCATTCAACAAAAACTTCCTGATTTACTTGTATTACTGCGTTGTTTGTTCACTGGGAAGCGAACCACAGGGCAGCATTGACTAAAGGAGCTTGTTCATACCATCAGCTGCCTTGCGTCCCCTGAACTCACCATCTGAACACACTGCTTCTCAGCAGGAGGCACAGCTCTGTCAGATTTATGGGACCACTTACACAGACACAGCTGCCCCAGGCTGAGGCAAGGCTCAGGGGCCAATAAGACCCCGCAGACAGCAGCCAACAAGTCATTCAGGAATTTTCAGCCATCATTTCCCCCTTTGAGTTATAGTTTAACTGTGTGTTTAAACCCTGTGAAACCTTAATTAGTCTTGAAACTGAAACTGAAAAGATGTATGTTTAATTACAAATGGATTAAGTGGCTATGCCTCATGTGAAAGGCGTCACCTGCAACAATGAACCTGCAGAGAGTTGTCACAAACTCTGCATTTCCCTTCAACTCTGCAGAGATTTTCATTGTCCGGACACCAAACTCTGCTCTCAGCAAGCGTGTTTCAGCAGCAACAGGTGATAAACACGTTACTTCCCGCCCAGCAACTAACGACAGACAGAGATGGCAACCAGCTGATGATGGTAGTGGAACATCGAGCGGGAGTTAGTGGAGACAAAAGCTGAAGGGATAGTGAATATTAGAATCATATTTATCACGTAAACACAATTCCAAGTGGACGATGATTATGGTCTGCATGTTGTAAAAACTATAGTATTAGCATTTTGTAAATATGTCTACACACACTGTGCACTGGTAGCTCTTGCTGTGATTGGCAGGGGTACTCTCCAAGTGCGGTGTGTAGTGTAGTGTTATTAGTTTGGGAGAAACCAGCTGGTGTCATGTGACCTTATTGTCCTCCTCCCTTTTCAAGCTCCATCTAAACTTGTGAGGGAGTGTTGATGACCAGCAGTATGGATAACACCACGTGCAACATTCCACAGAGGTTGACGTTATTTACCCCCAATGGCACAAGTCTCCTCTGGCAAAACTCGGGAGTCAAAGCAGCAGGTTATGCCGTAATGTCAGGTCGGGTTCCTGCTGGGGAACTTGAGATGGGAGAAATGAGAAAGTCTTGAGTGCTTTTGTTTGGAAGCTCTTTCTGAACATCAAAGGTCAGAGCCTGTGAGGTGGGCAAGAAAAGCACTTGTACCTCAGCGAGGCTACTGTGACTGGGCTAAAGCCGCTGACATCAGCTAACAAATCACTCCCGGCTTAATGCAGCAGCTCCAGGTCCAAAGATTACACCGATCAGGTTTCAGTGGTCTTTGCTCTAAAATCTGTGGGAGTGAATCACACAGACACTCAGGCCCTTAACATGAACTCCTCCTCCTCCTCCTCCCTCTCCTCCCCCTCTCCTCCCCCTCCTCCTCAGATTGCATTTGAAGTGCTTTGTTTTTCTCTTGCTACGTCTTCCTGCTGTGGTTTTGGGTTTAAAACAGATATGGGAACCTGTACAGTGGTTTAGTGAAGGACCTATGAGGTTGTTTACTGTCTCCCACTCTCAGCCATTACGCTCAGGTACAGTGAGCATGTCCTCTCTGTTACTGTCCTCAGGACCACTCCCCTCTAATGAGACATTTCTGTGTCTGAACTCCCCAAACCCAACTGCTGAGATACAGAAGCTGGAAGGCTGTCGGTTGTGGTGTTGTGATTGTGCTCATGTATTATTTAAGGAATTATTTATATTTAAAAAAGCTATTAGGCTATGAATGAACTAGTCAAATGACAAACTGAATCAGCAAAACTCGGGCTGATTGCTGGTTTCCACATCTCACATCTGACTGCTTGTTGCTTGTCTCTCATATATCACTTGTTGAAAAAATGAATAACTCAATTTTCTGCATTTACTTTTTGAATCAATAATCAAATGTATTTTACAAATGAACATTAACACAAAAATCATTTTAAAGGATCATTTAAGACTAGCTGTTTCATTTTCAGTGATCTGTGTCTGCAGATCAGATGCCCGTGCAGTTTCCTTATGTGCAAGGCATATGTTTGATCTCTGGACAGAGCCTGATTAGTTTTGCTTTCCACCTGCTGTTAGCCTTCGTGCTAAGCTAGGCTAACCACATCCTGACTCCGGCTGTGTATCTACACGCTGACATGAGTTTGAGGCCGATCTTCTCTCTCTCTTGCACACAAAATGATGAATGACGTGTGTTGGACAAGACTATATAGAATGTCTTTACTCTACAGCAGTATTTCTGTCACAGACGTTTGAATCTTCATCTGTTCTAAGCAGCCCCACGCCCTCCATGTGTACTTTCCTCTCACTGTGAAATCAACACTGGTAAGCACCTTATATGTGAGAGTCTGTAGCTCTTTGCATTGTGGATGGATCAGAACAAGCCCTTAGGTCACGACAACACAATCTGACGGGGCTCCCATTCCTCTGACTCACTGGATGAGACAATGCCGTTTCTCTATACCTGCAGAGAGTGCATCTGCGACAGGAGAAGAATCAGCAGAGAATCAAGCACCGGCGGTTTCGCCGCATACAGCCAGTGCTTCTCCAGTGTCTATTTTCATTCTTTGGAGATATTGTCTTAGGCTGACAGCAGATGAAGAAGAGCACAAAGAGAGGCGTGAAACATCGGGCTTGCTGCAGACACACCCTTCTTCCCCAGAACGGGGCCCCTCTCCGGTCTCCATGGCTAGGGGGGCCAGCGCTGTAGACGCAAAGTGGTTGAGACAGAATCACAGAACTGGAACTTACTCAAATGTCAGCATCCTTGAATTAAGAAGGCTATTTATGATTACCACACCTGACAGTATCTCAGAGTTTCTGTCCACAGAATGTGATAATGTGATACCTCCATGTTCACGTGATGCAAGGAACAGCATTTCTTCAAAGAGGAGAGATTCAGATTATGCTGTGGCATATTTTGAAAAGAGCAGGACGTAAAATGCCAATAGCTGACGTCAGTGTCGGGTAGTAGTCCAGCTGAGTTAACAGCTTATTCTCTGTTAATTTAATTGAACGAGCGTCTTCATTACCTTGGATTTCAATGGGACGTTCAGTCCCATCATGGTTTGCCATGAAAATGAACAAACTGAACAGGATATAATTCATTCATAGCTTCAACACAATACACAACAATTTTGTTACCCGGCTAGAAAACCAGTCCAGCACTTGTTGGGTCGCAGAGCTGTCCTGAGTGTTTCATCTGGAAGTACCTAGAGTGGGATGAAGGGTCTTTTTCCTTCTTTGCAAAGCTCTTTGCAATGTAATTGTACATAATTAGATTTGCTGCTGACCTCCTTCACTTCCTGGAAGCCCCCAGGACTCAAACTGGGATCTGTTGCAGGTTTAAGTGGTCTCCAAGCAGGGTTGTTTAAAAGGGATATAGGGGTCACTTTCTAGGGGTCACACAAAACCTGGAGGCTGTTTTAAAGCTGCTACGTGCTGATTGTTCAAATTAACAAACATAAAAATATCCCTACAGTACTATGAAGATGTAGTTCTGACTGTAATGCATGTTGTCCTGATATCTTCTGTAGCTGTGGAGGAGCTTTGACAAGCATCACAGGTTATCTGAGCTCTGGCAGACCCCGCATTTGGAGACGATGTGTCGTAAACTCAAGGCGTGGGCGTTTGAAAGGTATGAGCTGCGTCCAGATTCACACAACACACTAATTCTTAGGTTTTAAGATTCATGTGCACTGTGTCTCAGGCTTCCAGCGTTGCATTCTGAGTGGCACATGTATTTTAGAATTTCCTTTTATAAAAAAAATCCATTCTGAATGCACAGATAACATCTTCTGATCATAATTAGGTCTACGGTATGAAGTTATTATATGGTTTTGATGCTTGGCCAAAGAACTGTTAAGTTACATGTTGAGATAAATGAGATCAGTATGTTTTATTCAGGTTATCTCAAAGTTTCCAGTATTCTTGGAGGAACACTCCAAGAATGTTTAAAGTCTCAATCTGGGTTGTTCTAATGAAATTAAAGTTGCAATGTCTGTCATTTGTTGTCTTTAATTATATCATTCTTAAGACAAAGGGTTATAAAGCACTTTCCAAACACTTAGTGCATGCTATTATGAGTTTATTATGCTATAAAAGAAGTTTTGTGAATGTACCTAATGGCTGGTTAACTGAATAGCCTGGAGATCACTGCAGAGACTGGAGGCAAAGAGTGACTTGTGCAGCCAAGGGTCAGAGATGGGGGTCGTTCTGGACCGGAACTCGCTTCATCTGAGGAGAAAGTTGCGCTGAAGCTGGCCTGTATCTTCCTCCTCTCATTTCCCGGCACTGACACAGTCTGTCAGCGGCTCTGTTGACATGCAAATTGGACAGAGAGGGAGGCGGCGGCAGCGGGAGCAGGAGCGGCGACAGTTTGCGCCCTGGAGTTTCCCCTCAAACAGCACGGGACTGTCGGACCAGTCAACCCCGGCTCCGATCCAGGCGACTCTCCGTCAGGTCAGTGTCTTTCAGTCGTTATTCTCACTCTCTGTGCGGCTGGTTTCTGAGAAGTATCAGCCTTTTACGCGGCTGGTTGTAACTGCGCACTCAGGACGCGACGGGCTGGAGCTCTGCTGACTTGAATTACGATCCTCCGACTTCCACAGAAATCACCGCAGTATCCAAACAGTGTGTTCCAGCGTTACCGAGCTCCCACTGGCGCTTTGATGCGGCTTATTGCGCAGTGTTACCCCGTTCTGATCATAAATGTAGCCCCGTTTGTTCTTTTTGGCAGGAAGGCGCCGTTTCTGAACAGCCTCCTCTTAACTCCACAGCTCCGGAGTCACGCCAAGTGTACAGTGGGTATAAAGTCTGCGCACCCTTAAGAAACTGTTGATTTCTAAATAAGACAACCACAGAAAAACAACATTAGAAACACAGCCTTCATCTGATGACAAACATCATAAAACAAATCATTCATTATTAGAGTTATTATGAATTATGAACTTTCCTCAACATCCTTAAAGCCCCTGCACCTTCATAAGGGTGTGCAGACTTTTTATAGACACCGTGCCTTGAATATTCTAACTTGGGAACCTAAATGATGAGTTAAAGTGACTTTATCTCACTCAGATGTTGTTTTAAACTCAGGCTACATCCCTTTGAGCACCCTGCTGATGAGACATTACAGTAACCCCCAGTGTGTTTGGCATTAACATTGTATTTCTGTCATTTTATTAGCCAAGGAGCCGAAATGCCTCTCAGACATCCCATAAGAAAGCTGCTGTGTTAACGTGTTCACTGTTGACTGACCTCACCAAGATATTCCCTCTGTGTTCTCAGTAGAGTCCTGTAATTACCCTGTGGGGAGTTCATGATGCTACACTGTTGTAAATATATCACAGTTTGGCTCTGGATGGGATTAGTGCACCCGTGTGTGTGTGTGTGTGTGTGTGTGTGTACAGTTTGTCTGAAAAGAGACTAAATGAAGTTATTCTAATAGTCTGCGTTGTAGCTGATGCAAATTAGGCTGCAGCCCCTAAAAAACATTAGGAAAATGTGAAATGAAGCAGGCCTAAAGTGAAGTCTTCACTGCTGCACGGAATTCAGCCCAAGGCTTAACCTAAATATTTAAATCTGCAAGGGTTCAAATTGAGGGTGTTTAGCAGTTTAAGATATGAGCTCATTAGGAAAAGGCTGGTCAGTAATGTGTTATAATGATAAAACCTCAACACAATACAGCAACTGACACCGAGGACGCAGAAGAAGTGTGTGTGGCGTGAGCTGCCAGGAGCTGTGTTGAGTTGGTCCGACCTGGGTGTGTTAGGGCTTCAGAGGGTTCAGGGTGCAGTCTGGGTCCAGAGAGCCTGGATACTATGTAAAACCTTACAGGAGGTGTTTTTACCAGGGAGCAGTGAGTTAATGTAAAGCGAACAGTTTCACTTTCCGTTCCCAACACCTGATAAATCCAGACAGCCACCTGGAAAACAACATGCACAAGTGATAGTCTGCTCTCCAGGGTTCCACAGAAGCTGCTGGACCATATTAAGTGTTTGCAAACTCCCTGGCCAGGAGCATGTGATACTGATGAGATCTAATGCTGTATGTAATTTGACAATGTGATAATGCTCGGTGTGTTTTTGATGTTACAATGCGCTCAAATCCCTTGTTTTAGACATGAAAAATGTTCTGAAATCTAAAAGCTCTGCCTCAACACGCGGTGATTGAGCTACTAATTTTACAAACAACCCTCAGTTATGCCTATATTTGTACCGAGCTGAACAAAACAGTTTGGATTACAGCAACAAAAGCAGCAACGTGACATCACAGCGCCGTGTCCCTGGTTCCTGACTTCATGTGAGATGAAGTTACTCTGATGATTCATCTGTGTTTTTCCTCATTCCTGGGATCATGACGGGAATATTTAGAACAATGAAAACCTTTTAAAGCTCTGGATAATATCAAGATGCTGCCTGCTCCTCCGTTCCCAAACAGTTGACGTTGCTGTCCACCTGATTGCAGGGACATGTAGCCGTGACGGTGTGTGCTCTGCAAAGCTGCTCATACATAGTTAGTGTGAGCAGCCTCCGTCCATCCGTCTGTCCGTCTGCTCCGGTCCCCAGGGTGCTGATTAGTGCTGCGCTGACGAGGTCAGAGGTCACCAGGTGTGTAATGGGCACATAATGAGCCTTAATGGGCGACGGGCGGGGGGGGTGCATTTTCAGGCTCCGGTAACAGGACACTGTTTGGGAGGTGATTATTAGATTTGTCTGTCAGATGGTGAGATGGTGCCTGTGAGCAGTCGTCGTCATGTGCGAGTACAGATGCTGAGATCTGCTGAATCCCATGTTTCTGCAGTGCGTTTTCACCACTATAATGAATTCAGTTCATGATATTATTGCTGTGTTTTAAAGACATGTTACTGCTCTGGAATCAGATTTACACATTACAGTTTTAAACCCAGCGTCAGGTGGCAGCGTAATGGGACAGACCGTGGGATTAACACACTGTTTGTAATAGCACTGCTGCCTAGTGAGGCACTGGAGGTGCAAGTGAATAGCTCTGTGGCATTAGAAAAGGAGCTTTCTTTAGTCCTTTGCCTTGCAGGGACTCTAAATCCCACTTAACCCTTTCACTGGCGGCTTGAAACAATGAACTTGGCGGTCATGCGCAGCCACTCGCTCTATTCTGAACCTGCATCTGCTGTCACTCAGGTCCCCCAGCGCAGAGGATTAAACAAGCAGAGGAAATATTGCTGCTTTTTTCAGGAGCAATGTGAAAAGAGACAAAAGGCGAGTGAAGCGCGCTAGAGCCTGTACTTTATATGAGTGTGCTCGGAGGGGAGTGGAGTGCACAAGTGTATGCAGGGCAAGGGGGGGGTTTGCCGACGCTCTGCCCCACAGCTGACACTTAGCTCCCACCAGCTGGAGATGAGACAGCGTGAGCAGCTACACCTCCTTCCCCTTTTCAGATGTCCATATTTGCTGGGTGTGTTTGCATATGGCAGTGTGTGTGCATGCACAGCAGGTGAGCCGAACAGAGAAACACACCATCAGCGAGTTCGCTTGTCGGTTGTTGTTCCTGAGACTGTAGTTACTGTAGTTACTGTTCCTGAGACTGTAGTTACCGTCGATGTTCATTTCAGGATCATTTCAGTTTTTAATTATTATGAAGTACTGGATGGTTTGACCTCTGATACTGATCGCAAAACTCCAAAAATAAAAGCCAGATGGTATGAACTGGAATTATTCTACAGAAAATGGGACGGGCCTGTGAGATTTTACACTTAATGACCACATGTGGTGTTGTGATAATGCATTTGCTTGCCCATGGGCGGTGAGCTCATTGTAAGGCACCGATAAAAGGGTGGAGGCATCTCTTTGACGTGCACAAGGGGCCTTTTCTGCTCAGTGCTCCCGGACAATGAAGGAGGGCCCAGGAGGTGATTGTGGCCACCAGACTGGCAAGGGTCTTCAAAACATGGTTGTTTGGGAGGGTCTTCTTCTTTGTTGTGCAGCTGCATCCTAGAGTCCTCGGTGGTATTTGAAAAACAACGTGTGAGATCGTTTGTCATGGTGCTCAGAAACTTATCGTGACATTAAATATTAGGCAGATACCAAGCACCGGAGGGGTACAAGCATCCCCCATGGTGCCTCTTGGCTGTGTTTATGGGCTGAGCATCTTTTGGTGATAAACTCTGATCTCTACACAGCTTTTAAAGACCGTGCAGGACCTTTTCCATTTGTATTCAGCTGCTTTGAGTGACTATGGCTTATATAGTGTTTACAGTGCTGTTAATGCACGAGCGATTTTGTTTGAGGTGTATGTTGAAATGCAGAGGAACCGGTTCAAACAACCACTGTGCTGGTCAGGTTTGAGAGCCCACCTGCTGCTAAAATGCAGCACACCGCAGACCGCGCCCAACCACAGCCATCAGCCGCTGGGTGTGATCAGCCGTCAAACAAAACCTCACACAGTTTCACACTGGTGGGTAGATGGTGCTGACGGTGACCTCCGACACGTGTCTCTGTCCGTGTCCTCGCTGGTGTTGAGCTGCACCTTTGATAAGACATTCTCATTGTGTACCGTGAACACCGAAACATCAGCGTCCTCCAGACACCACACCTCATCGCTCTGACCATGAGACTGACCTTGGTCTGAGTTCCCCTGGGAGCTTCTCCTCTTACAAGGCCACTTTGACTGAATTTGCATATAATTTCATTGTGTTAAATGAAGAGCGAGTCTTCAGCTCAGCTCGAAGTCAGTAAAACGCCTCAGACCTCCAGCAGAGTCGTATTAAAAGCCTTACATACATCTGTTTTTAGTCTTCTGTGTAGGTTGACCTCTGCACTATTTATTTGTCACATCTGGCTCATCCATCAACACGGGCGGTTTATTTGCAGCAGCGACATCGGGATCAGCCAGCAGTATGTCAGCCTCCTGCACGTCTGCGCAAAATGCACAGATTGGAACGCAGTGATTAAACTGATAATATAGTCCGAAATGTTTGTCCTGCAGCCTCTGGGGCATTTATGGCCCAGTTTGTCCACCGTAAATGCTTCACTTAGCGCTGAATCCCTCCGCCTCAGTGCTGCAGTGAGCGAGCTCGCGGTGAAACAGATCTTCGGATTACCGAGTGGGTCAAAGTATTGTTTTAATCTGGTTTTGGCTCTGTGTCCCTGACTGTTGCAGGAAAGACAGATGGCTGAGTTTTGAGCAAACACTGGGGCTGGAGGGAGGGGCTGAGGGGGACCACACTCTACACACACACCACACATCACATAGTGATGTCACTGATCCCTCACATCTACAGTATGATGGGAAAAGCCCTCCTGCTGGGGAATATCTGCTCCGTTAAGAGCAGTCGAGGCAGAGCTGCAGTTATCTCTGCCACTGTGTCGTTGGTCCGTCTGCAGTCGGCTTCGGCAGTTTTTCAGTGATGTGATGAGAGAAAACCCCAGAGCGCTGCTCCATTCCAACAGACGATCTGCACAGAGGCAAAAGCTGCTTTTTAACACTTTGATGCTCATAGTCATTAAACACTGCAGAATTCCATTTGCTGACAGTGTATAGGCAAGTAGATGAGATTGGATAAAATACTATTTATCCCACAGTGGGGAAATGAACATGTTGCAGCAGCTCAAAGACAGAAGAAAGAAAGAAAAATAGAGAAGAAGTTTGCAATATGCAAATACATAAATAAATAAACAAATGCATGGGTGGCAAACTGCAAATACGCACAAAGTATACATATAGATTGCACTGGTACACATACTAATGTAATAATAAAGTAACCTGTTAACATAATTGGGTTGTATGCATAAATCTTTTATTGGAGATATATATATATATATTTTTATACTCTACACATCTTCTGTATATATATATCCAAAAATCTGATAACAAACACCCATATTGATACTCTGTTTTGACAGGAAGTAAACATTGGCACCTTTTACATTTGCGTGTTTAAAAAACGTGTTTTGTATGAAGATTAAAATATTAGGATGATTGTCCTGGTGTGTGTACTGATGATGAAGAAGATGTTTTCTGTAGTTTGGTAAAAGCACACAGTGATTCCATGTGTGTAACATCCAGACTTGACAGGAGCTGCCAGTTGTTTCCGGTGTTCTCCTGCAGGTCGTCTTGTCTTCTCTCGTGTCTGTGTGCATTTACGCAGCTTCAGATGGTGAAGACCAAGTTTGTGTTTTTGCTGAAACTGAAACACCTTCAGCTTGAATGGACAAGTCTCTGCCCGAGTCCATTCTGTGAATCTTCCTTTGATTTTATATCCATTTGCATGAAATCTAAATAATTGAGTCTGATCACAGCTGCAGCTAAATCATTATTTTCATCATTGACCATGTTATACTGTCTATAAAATGGTGAACGGTAAGAAAACATTTAGGACCCAAAGTCACTTGTCTGTCTATCCAACATTACAGTTAAGAAAATTAGACAATAAAAGTACTTTGGCAGGACATGCTCAGGCTGTATGCACAGAGGATTACATCTGAGTGATTTCTCTTTGCTTTGGTAAAGAAATAAAACCTGTGATACGCGTCTGTCTGTGCTAAAAGCTCGTGCTCAGCACCGTGGGACTGTACAGTGATGCAACCGTACTTTATGGGGCCGTGAGTGCTCGCTGCAAACGGAGGGAACAGATGACCCACTTAACAGGGAATGTACAGCAGGCAGCGTAGTAGCTCAGAGCACCAAAGTTAATTTTAGTGCATTCATGCTCTGCTTCATTTCACAAAAGGTGGTGCAGATTCAGTTTTTAATGCTTCCGTCCGGAGGCGGAGTCACAAACTGCAGGGAGTGTTGTTTTTTCTGTTTTAGATTAAGCAGGATCTTTAAACTGCGATCTCTGCTCGTCTGAAAGCGTCTAATGACCTCCTTGAGGGGATGTTCACATTTCTCAGGCTGGTTTCTCGAATATTCAAAATACAATTGAACAGCTCCTCCATCTCATTAGAAAGTTTCGGTTCTGTCCGCAAAAGTCGCCAAATGCTTTTTTAATAACAAAGAATAGTGTCAGTGTGGGTGGTGGAGGAGACAGATCCCCCCGCCTTCCCTTCAGCCAATCATTTGTAGAAAGTAATCCGAAACTTATTACCTCCAGCCGATGTTTAGGGGAGGAACTAATGGGAATCTAATAGAAAAGATGCAAAGCAGCATTCCTTTGCTGACACGGTGACAGAGCGTTGGTGCGCTTTTGAAAAGCATGTCTGGGGTCAGTGAATGGGTCACATCGCGCTCTTGTTTATCAGATCTAAAATCCTCACGCCCACGACAACTCCAATAAAAACCTGTGCTGGGTGGGGATCTCAGTGGGCTCCTGCTGGATATGTTGACAGGCCGGCGCTAGCGCTCTCATTCCAGGCATACTTTGGATATTGACTGATATTCAGGCCTCTTCACTTATCAGTCGCGGTGACAATGTTGACAGCTACGGAGTGACACAGACTTCAGCACTGGGTACTCAGAGGTACAGGTATTATGTGTGTCACTGACTCAGCAGGCTGAGCACTGTTTTGAGAGGTGTAATGCAGGCCTGTCAGAGCTTTGTAGTAATTTGATTTAGCTGGCACGCTGCTTAAACTGCGTCTGACCACAGAGTTTGTTTGTGTTGCTGCGTCAGTCCTCATATTACATTAGGTGCAATAACGTTAACAACAGAGATGTAACGGTTTGTGACTATCAAAGTATCACGGTACGGGGCTCGTAGTCTGGTGCACGCAGCTGCATACAGACTCTGTATCTAGATTGATGCTCGTAACGCAGAACCAAAGTTCACAAGCCAGATAACATGTTATCAGCTGTGTCGAGGATGATCGCGGCCGGTCTAGATAATGGTTATAAATCCAAAGGAAGAGCTTCAGCGTGTAACAGAAGCAAAGCCAGAGAATATGCGTTTTAGGCACATTACGTTAGCAACATGCGCTCAGGTTGCAGGCTGATTGGCGTGTGAGTCAGTTACACTGCGGTGAGTGTAAGTTAAGACCTGCCCCCGTCTTTTATATCAGTTGTTTAGGAACAATTGTGACCTATTTCCCTTTGGGAAAGCATTTTATCAGTGTTCACACAGTGTCGTTTAGAAATGTTTCAAATATTCCACACTTAAAATGAAAATAATATGCCAGCGTTGATGCTACCTCCATCCTCAGTAAGTCTGTTCAAATATCGAACTGGTGATATGAACCCAACTGACTTCTGCGCACCAGCTTTTTGATACATGTAATGTCACTAGAATGTCATTACAAAGACAAATATCAATTTTACTATAAAACCACAAAAATACAAATAGTATAGAATAAAAAAGGGAGGAAGAAATAAAGATTTTGAACAGCATTTTGCTAAAACGTGGACTTTGAATTGGTTTCTGACAGTTGGGCCATGTCTGGGGACTTTGCATGTAAAAGACTTTGTACAGTTCTGCAAGATCACAAATACATATTGAGAAAGACGTTCAGGTTCAACTTTGACCTTCTGTACATCTCACAGTTTCCATTGCCGCCTTGGATTAGCGCTACAGTTTTAGGGTCACGCCAAATAAAGTGGTTCACGTCATCTGGATGAACCGAATTGGAGAGAGCGACCAAAGATATGAAAGCAAGTTGTGATAAATCAGAATCGTCCTTTAACGTGAATTAACTCCACTCTGCAGCAACCCACTGCATCTGTCTCTATCTGTGGCCACTTCACTAGTGATTTTCCTACAGTTCCACAGTTCAGTGTCATTTGTCAGATGCTTTAATCCGAAGTGACGTACACATAGAGTAAGACAAGCAAAGGTCTAGGTAGGAGAAGCAACACGGACAAGTGCTAAGAAATGTTCTGAGTCTAATAGGATGCAGGTGTCAACAGGAAGTGCATGATGTTGAGTGCATAAGGGATTTTACTTATTTCTATTATACAGTAATTAAATAAGTAAGTAATAGTGCACCCTAACCCTTTTCTGAAAGCAGTAAAAAAAGCAGCTTGTTCTTGTGAGGGACTCTGTGGACCAATGGAGCGGTAACTGATTCCACCACCGAGGGACGACGGAGGAGAAGAGTCTAGCTCGTGATTTTGGGCCCCGTTGTGTTGGTGGGACTAGGCGTCTTTGACTGGCTGAGTGTACGGAGCAGGATGGAGTGTGGACCTGGGTGACTTGTAGTGTAAAGCGTGTAAAGTGCTATATACAGTACAGGGCCATTTACATGTGCTTTCTCGGGCTGGTTGAAGACCAGACACGCCGCTGCATTCTGGATCACCTGCAGTGGTTTGGATGTGCTTGTGGGAAGAGTCCTGTGTGTCATTCCTGTGTCTGAGTTCACTGAAAAGCTCTTTCCAGTCCGTGGTGATCGTCTTCAGAAAACTTGTCGATGCGAGAAATGCTTACGGCTTGCTGGCGATGGCGAATGAGTCAGAGAGGTCACAGCAGGTTTGTCGGAGTGGAAATCGAGTGGGCACCTCCCATCACAGCTGTTTCTCCGAGTGAAGCTTATCACACCTCCTGAAGGCTGAGCAGCAAGAATCAACACGTCAGCTGTCAGAGACGCTGCTCTGACCCACACGTGAGGAGGTTTGCTGCCTGCTGTGCTGGTTCACAGAGCGGCAACACAGAAAGGTGGTCTGGTCTCAATACCAAGAATCAAACAACATAGAAATGATAAGGATGTCATGGTCTTCATTGGGTTGCCTGGTGTATTTGGCCGTGTTGCAGCATGGCCATTCAATATTAAGACCATCGAGTTCCTCAGATGAGTGTTTGCTGCTTTTTCTGATTTATGTCATTGTAAATCTAATATCTGTTCGTTTCTGTTGGACTGTTGGTCTGACAACACGTGCGATCTGAAGACGTCATCATGGCCTCTGGGCATCTGTAATAGTCCTGTCCACGTGTTTTCTATATTAAAAAACAAACCACAAAGTAATGTATAGAGAAAATAAGTGTTGGTGGCTGCACTCGACGTGTTCAGGTTGAGCCTTGAGTGGTTCGTGTTGCTGTTGGAGAGACATCATGATCCAGGTGAAGAACACACACACACTTCAGACACATTGTTACTGTAATGTAGTGCGGTGAAGTGTGAAGAGAAGACTCTAATGTTTGTTTGCACAGCTTGGATGAGAACTACAAATGAAGTGAATCGCAGTCAACAAATCACAGCAGCAGGGGGCTGGATGCATTCCACTGAGGTCATACTCAAGCTACCAGGCTGCTGACCCCAAACTGACCCAGAGTCTGCCCCCAGGGTAGGGTGATTAAAAGACACAAGGGCCCTGGGTGTGGACAGGTCACCGTGTCCTCCCTCTACAGAAACTACACGTGGTCACTCCAAGCTTTCATCAGGATTCAACCGAAGCTTGAACCCAGAAAAAGACGCAAACTTTACGTTTATACAGCATCGTTTCCATCAGCTCAGAGTACGGTCTAACTGAATTTCTGTTTGCGTCCATGACACCTCTGAAATGACACAAATGATTCAAATTCATACAGGGCACCCTGCTGTGACAGTGACCCCGCTTTAGAATAAACCTGCCGACACCCATTTATACCCCATAAAACCAGGATCAGCTGTGTGTTTCATGCTTTTCATGTTTAGATCTGTATACATCAGTCAGTCAGCCAAACTGCAAAATCCCAATGTTGGCCTCTCTCAGGCAGTCCTGGCTCAAATACCGCATTAAAAAACAAATACACTACAATATACTGAAAACACTAGTGTTATTATATTAATGACTGTGATAGTGAGTTTTAAGTTTTTTAGCTCCCTGAATGATGCCTCGTCCTTCTAACTAGGGAGCGGCACAGATCCGAGGCCGTGTGTCTGCATGAGAAAGTGGCTGTTTTTCAGGAGCGAGCAGGTTAATAAGTATTCTCCAGGGCCACCTCCCTGAGCCATGTGAAAAGCAAGGGCTTGGCATTTCTTGTTTTTGAACGGAGTCCTGAGTTCCAGAAGTTTGCACAAAAGCCCCGTTGCCTAGCTGCGCGTGAAGAGCCTCGCTGCGACTGCCAGGCCCGCTTTGTGTGTGCGGGTCTCTGAGTGAACAGGATCTTCTGGAGAATCAACTGGAATGCAGTCGGGGAGAGAGTTCCCCCCTTCTCTTAATCTTATTCAGTTTTTGGCTGGCAGGAGGGAGACATTCAGATGTTACCATAGTGAATTATCACCCCTTTCAGCTCAAGTGAATTGACCTCTGAGGGTGAGCTCTTTCATGCCGTCTCCGCTGCACCTCTTTGTGTGGTCGAGTTTTCCATTTTTGGTAATGTTTCAAGGACGTTTGTCAAACGCAAACCATTGGGTGACTTCTGTGATTCATCCTGCAGATTACATGATTCTGTCAGTGTTAAACGTCAGAATACCGCAGTAACACATCTGGCTTCCGAAACAGAGCAGTGATTCTACAGTGCAAACAGATATATGTTTAAATGCTGCACACTCCACAGAGTCTGACCGGTGGGCGTCATAACCCTCATACCATCAGTGACTACCGTTAGCCTGCAGCCAGTCAGTAAGGCCAAGAAGAAGACAAGAAGAAGTCCACCACCTGTGTGTAGCTGGACGTGTCCATCCTGTAAGTTAAGCAGTGGATGGACGGGCTGAGGAAACCTTACTGTCTGTCAGTTAAATCATTCAGTTTGTATTTGCTTGCACACAACAAAAGGCTGCCTGGTTTCATTCGTCAGAACTTTTGGTGTAGTGCTGTAATTCTCTGGTGTTGTAAAAGTGAAACTATGTCCGATGAAAATGATTTGGCTGAGGATCTGCGTCGCACAGCCATGTTTTATGGTTGAGCTGAGATGAAGGCCTAATGACTTGGAAATAATCCATTTCTCTCTCTGGATTTAGCCCCGTATGCCTGCGGCGCTGTGAATCAGCCCCGTTGATGTCATCCGTGCCATGTCGTCTCAGTCTCCGCTGTGTTTCCAGTAATGAAATACACAGTCATTAGAGGCACTGTCATCACAGATTAGACTCCAGGGATCAGATGGGACTTGCCTCTTCCTCTGCACAGGGAAGCTGCACAATCAGTGTTGAGTTGGAAATGCTGTTTTCATCATATTTCACATCCTGTGTTCATCTCAGGTTACAGGTTTGTACAACTGCCTTTGTGATGTCCCAGTGGAAGCAAGCGATTACAAAGTGTTTATCCTTATATGGCCACCTCTATCACTGCATTACCATCATTCCATCAGTCTGTTTGTTTTAGTGTTTATTCCCTCATGTTCAGTTAACTGTAATAGAGAGCCAAACTGAAGCTGCAGCCCGCTGCTGTAACTCCTGCTCAGCAGTGTGCATGTCATACATCATGTAAAGTGTTTCTCTGTTATCATTGATACCCGCTAATGTCCCTGCTGTCTAAAGCTACGCTGCTGTGGCGTCCCTGTCCCGACAGCTGTGTGTCTGCTGCTGGTGACATTTACCTTAAAATCAGTTTTCCATATTCATATTGTACATTATCTGGTCAAGACAACCGGGGTACAGTTTAATGTTTGAGGGCTGGATTGTTGGTAATTACCATCAGCAAAGGCATAGTGGACCATGGTGGAACTGTAGAGTGAAGTTATATTTAGATCAACCCTTTGCTGGTTTTAAAAACCCTGTAGAAAGCAGCTGTTTACACTACTCACAATAAGTTAGGGATATTGTTATTTACATGAGTGCTTTTCCTATTTGGTCTGGATTTTAATGAAATAAGTAAAAGTTCCCTTTCATATTACATATTACGTCTCATGCTCTTCACTAGCCTCATGATGTTGTTCTGAGGCAATGCGTTCCACTCTTCCACAAGTGCTACAGGCAGTTCTGCCAGGTCACGTGGGGGTGGGGTACGATCATCCAGTCTCTGCTTCAGCTGGTCCCAGACGTGCTCTATGGGGTTCAGGTCAGGGGACATTGCTGGCCATACCATATGAGGCACTCCGGCTTCCTGAAGTCGAGCTGTGACAATTCTGGCACAATGTGGTGGAGCATTATCATCCATGAACAGAAAGTTGGGGGTGTGCTGGTGGAATTGGGGGATGATGATGGGTTCTATGATGTCTCTGAGGTAAGAACGTGCAGTGACTGAGCCATCTACAATAACCAAATCTGTTTTGCGCTGACTGGTGATGCCTGCCCAGACTGTTGCACCTCCTCCACCAAAGTGAACCCTGGGGACCATGTTGACCCCGGCGTATCGCTCACCTCGCCTTCTCCAGCAACGGAGGTGACATGACACTCGTCAGTAATCAGGAAGGTAGACCACTGCTGCAATGTCCGGGTCACATGGTCTTGTGCCCACTGCAAACGTTCATGGCGGTGTCTTGGTGTCAGTGGAGTCACCTGCAACGGTCGTCTGGCACTCAAGCCAGTGACGTCGTGTGTTCATGGCTGTTTGAATGATGAACTTGGAATGACTTACTGACAATACCAGCTTTTTATACCCACAGAATGTTGAAATTGATGCCACATTGAAAAGGGCTGTCTTTTTTTTGGTATTGGCCCCAATATGTAAGGCACACTGTACACAGTGAGACCATTACATGGAAAACACAAAATGAGGTGTGTCTATCACCCCAATACAATTGCCTCCCTATCCCAAAAATCTCTGAAGTGAAACAAACACCGTATGTATGACATCCACAGAGTCTCTCACAATATCCCTAACTTATTGTGAGTAGTGTAAGTACAGCCAGTTCAGCATTTGCCTTGTCAAACACAGGGCTGCAGCAACTGAGGAGGAAACAATAGAAAGCAGCAATGCTCATTTGACAGACAAACAGGAAGCTGGTACTGGTCATCAGAACGTCGCGTGACCTGGAATTTGAATTTGTGTGACAGAACTTAATGAGAATCATGGGGGGAAATGTGCAGCTCATGTTCTCGTTCTGCCGTTTTGCTTCTTTTACTACCAGTCGCCATTTTCCTGATCAGTACCAGTGTAAGCAGTTTTGCTGTTTAGGGGTCTGATTTGATTTCTTCAAAGGGAGGCACAGCAGAAACATTTGAGAAGCTCCGGGTTCACAGGGTTGATCAGAGGCACATGCAGGGATCTCTTTAATAATCTGACTCTGGCATCATCCACCAACATTAATCCAGTTAATTGAGGGCAACAATTGGATGAACACGAGACTGTGAGAACCTCGACGGGAGGCTCGCTGTGGGAGAGAGGAGAAGCCCGGTGTGACTTTGTTGGCCGTGTGTACTCCCTCCTTTGGCACTGCAGCACGCAGAGCAGCACCTCATCTGTGACTGCAGATGAATCAAGCATGAGGCTGCTGCCTGTAAAGTCGACTGAAAGTGCTTAAATAAAGAGGAGAATACTTGAGAAATGCATAATCACATCCACAGTGTTTACAAAATGAATCGTTAGAAAGTCCGAGGGAGTTTCTGCTCTCCCTCTAGGAACTGCATTGAAAGACACTGAGTCTTATCATCAGACCTTTGATGTGTGGGACGGAGCTGCTTGTTTTGTTCTGTGTTCAGTTCTTCAAAGAACAGAGACACTGCGAGGAGAGCTTAACCTCAAACTCAACAATCGCTGTGTACTGTAGTCTGCTGTAGTGTTTTTGCTCACGGGGAGCTTAGTGAGCATGGATTATCCTGGCTGCAGTTCCAGTTTATCAGCCAATAAACACCTCATGGATCATAAAATGTTATTTTCTTTTATAATACGAAGTTTATGAGGACACAGCTCTGTTGTAAAAGCACGTATAATTGGAGTCCTGACAGCAGATGTAACATGTAATAGAGGCTGTTTAATCCCTCTCCAGTGTTCGTGTCGGGACACGCTCACAGCGTCTGTTTTCACTCAAATTATGACCTGCTCATTTCACGGCTCTGGATTGATAACTGGCGCTGGAAGAAGCCCACTCGCCCGGGCTGACGGCGTTTATCAGCCCGCTCACACTGTCATCTGTCAGCGTGTTTATAGATGAATATATTGAGACTTCAGAGGCAGAGACGTGGATGCCTCCTGAATACTCCTGTTGTTTAATTAAAGGTAGTCTGAGGATGAGTTGATTAATACAGCTGGCTGCTTTTACCAAAACATATTCTGCATCACGGAACAGAGGAGAAATAACCACTGGCCTGTCAACAGGAAATAATAAACTCAATCAAGTAAAACTTACAGTACAGCTCAGGCTTAGTTCTGTGAGTGTTCTGTGAGAGTGGTATCATGTATCATATTATTGGTTTATTATTACTGATGCATTAATGAGGAGACAGCATTCTGCTGTTGCAGTTCATCAATTACTCTTTATGTGCTTATAAATCATCATATCATAATATTTATTTTGTATGTACATTTCTAATCTGTAATTAAAACAGTAATTAGTCAGGTGTATGTAGAAGACAAAATGCAGAATTAGTGCAACATTAATACAAAAGTACATTTGTGCATCCAGTAGTATGATGTATATATAGTGTAAGTATAATGTAGGTCAGTTATATCCCAGATTGTACATCAGAAACATCCAACATAGCTTAAAGGCCATACATCATGGCTAACTTTGACCCACCAGACTTGCCATAGTTGTCCAATGAGTGACTATCAGGCAGATTTCAGGTCTGTCTTTCAGTTTCTCTTCCAAATAAAGTGATTTAGTTAAAGTGGTATATTGAACCTATATTTAGTGATGAATGTGGTGCAAACAGTGTTATCACTGTCAGGGATTTGCCCTTATCAACATTCAATGCCTCAGCGACTGCAGCAGAAATACCATGTAGAACAGTATTAACATGATAATCATCAACCTGTCCTGAAATACTACTGTTGCTGCTGAAATGGAGGAAAATAACTTCCCACCATACACAACTTTAATTATTGAGTAAACTGCCTAAAACCGATTTGTTGGACCCAATTTGTTGGACTTTGATTCTTGTTAGTGTGTTGGTTGTTGCCGGTGTTAGGAACTTTAGACTTTGGGCAGAATGATATGTACAGAATAATAATATATCAGTGGACTGTGGCTCAGGTATATTCGGCTCCTAAAGGCCACTAACAAATATCATGGGCAGAGCTGAAACCCACGAAGAAGAATGTAGGGCCCACAGCATCAGACAGCCTCTTTGTTTGTGCTGTTAAATGCATTGTTTTTGTCTCTGGCAAACATCTCAGCTCCTGCAAACTGGATTCACTTCAGTAGGTGGACTAGATAACGTGAACATAGCACAGTGATGGCCATTCTTCTGCTGTTGGATGGCTAATCTAAATGAAACTAGTAATGAAGATTGCAGTGTTTTGCTGCGTTCATGGTTCCCCATTTGAGGCCAGTATAGTCACGTTGTGCACAGTCGATACAGGCCACCAAAATAAAACCTGAACAGCAATGAATCTATTTATTTTAACATTATTTGTCCTCATGCCGTCACAGCCTTCTCAAATTAACCGTCTCAAATTCATTTTAAAATACATCAACTCTTCAACGAAGAGAAGAGACAAGTTGATCGATTTCCCCTTCGACAGCCAGGACCTTGTAACACAGCTCCGGCTTGAGCCCAGGGCTATTTTCTGAAGGGTAATGTCAGCAGCCAGCCACAGTGCAGGTGAAGCAAACTGGGAGATAGCAGGATCTCCATGGGAGACTTGCAAAATGATTAATTAGGCAGCAATGCATTCCAGCGAGTTGTAGATTCTGAGATTTTGTATGACAGCTCGATGTCTGTCTGTCAATATATTTTAATGATGATGAGACATGAGATGAGTCACTTGAGGCATGGCGGCCCTCTTTCCGTTTAGTCACTCTGCTTTTCCCTGTGGTTAGACCAAAACCACAGAAGTGTGTCGCAGAGGAATTCATCAAACCGCAGACGTGTGTCTGCGCTGTTTGAGCTGGTTACAACTGCGGTGTTGTAACTCTTCTGTGTGTCACTGTGTGTGGAGGCTTGCTTCACAGTGCCGCAGACACTCTGACCAAATCTGACCCTTCTTTTTGGCTCCCGGATTAATTCTGTCCAGCTCACATGATCCCACGAGGACTGTACATGAGCTCAACAACCTGGACAGTAGGGATGTCAACCCACTCTGCCCATTCCTCTCTGTTTTCCTGTTTGCCAGCCTTCTATGCACAGAGCACATGTTAGCCTGTTTTCACTCCATGTGTTTCCTGTTCTCTTCCCAGCAGCTGAGAGGATGAAGGGGAGGAATCCTGGTAGTTTGTGGAGTTTGTAACAACAGGAGAAACAGCAGCTCTGGCAGTCTCTCCAGCCCCTGTTTGACACCTCTGCCTGCAGCCGAGCTCACCATGAGTTAGAGGGCATTTGGAGACCACCGCCACAGTTACCTTCCCCACCGTCTGGAGCACCGTGTCTGACCGTGACAGCGGCATCACTCGCCCTGCTTCATGAGCCAGCAGGATGCGGCTGAGGTCCTCGCACTCTCCGAGCGCCTCCTCATAGCTTCGCACAAGGGACAAGCTGACAATGTGGTCCAGCTTATCAACAAGGGCGCGAAAGTAGCCGTCACCAAGGTGAGTGAATGAGTGCGATGCTTCAGTGATGCCAGTGGATACGTTTGTACGTCTGTTAGAATTCATGAATCAACGAGGCCCAAGAATCACAGATAAGGTATCTTAAAAGACTTGGTGATCAAAACGAGGAGCTATCAATCCTAAACTGCTGAGTCATCTTCAAACAAACTCTTGGGCGGTTGCTCATTTGGTCTAGTTAATTTAGGCTTGTGTGAAATCAGTTTAACTCTGGTTTAAACGAAACAAGCTGCTCTCTCGATCTGCGTTTCTGGTCTTTCTCTCTGTTCCTGCTGGACTCTGGTGTAGCTAAAGCCAAGCAGACCAACCACAGGCCTGTGTGACTGCAGGAATGTGGTTTCAGCATGAATTGAAGAGCTACAATACAGCTTAAATCCATCCGCTGACTGTCGACAGTCAGCGACACTATTTCCATATCGTATCGTATTGATGCACTGTACACTTAAAGTCAACATTCACCCATTCACACCCTTTCATACATCACAACTACACTGACTCATATGTTCACTCATTCATACACCTGTGAAACAGCCGTGGGGAATCATTTTGAGTTCAGTGTCTTGCCCAAGGACAGTTCAGCGTGCAGCCTAGAGGAGCCGGATGTATGCAAGATAATTAAGTTACCGTGGCAACACAATGCATAAACGGATTTTTCTTAATACTTGAGAACGTGAAGAAGGAGTTGTGTTGAGCTTGTGTGCTTTTATGTTCATTTTAGCCTTCTCTCATTAAAATGAGGGAAAGTTCATATTTCAGTGTCACAGCACAGGTCACCTCCTACTGGTTCTGTGTCCACCTTCCTGCTCCCGTCTGACTGCGAATTCAGGCTCAGAGCACAAATCAGCTCAAAAGCTTCATCCTTCCTGTCAGCAGCTTGTTTTATAGTATCTGTGTCTTTTGGGTGTCAGCTTACTCCCATTGTACCTCTGAGCTGTGTGACTCATGGATGTGGTCAAGCGAATCTAGCCTCAGTCCGCTTATGAAAGGATGGCCTAGTAGCCAACCAGCCTATCCTTTCACTGAAAAGCTGTGAGAGCTGAAAAGGGCACTTTCACTCTGTTTTGGGCGATACATCTGATCTGTTCAGTCACTGCGAGGTAATGAGTTTGGATTTCATACAGCGACACTTTGTCGGCGGGCTCATCTGCATCTCTTAAAACAATTAGACACAAAACGGAGCATGAAAGGGTTAGCATTACCCGAGCCGCTAACACATGAACACAGCCCCATCACGTTTCGTAACTACACTAATGAACATAATCCAGATGCTCTAGATTCAGTCAGGGGGATGATTTACAGCCAATGTTTTCACTCTCTGCTTGCTCCGGGCTGTCTCGGTGTGCTCATCATTTCGAAGTGAAGTGTGCTTGCGTGGGTGTCACACAGGGATAAGCTAAGACATCTTCGCCTGCTCTAATTAGCTGGCATTCCTTCATGTATCTAGACTTTTTTTTTTTTTATTCTTGCAGTTAAAAGTCACTGATTTTTGTGTTGGATCGCCTCAAATTAGACTTGGACCTTCAGTTGAGAGTCACTTGGTTTTAAAAGTTCTGGCAGTGACGGGCTATTGCGCTAGGTATTGGTGACATTTTTGATGTTAAGTATGAAGAATTTGATCCATCATGATTTAGTCAGTTAGTATCACTGAGATGAAGATAAGAACAAGAAACATTAGTAAGAAATAAAGCAGCAGAGAATAACAACTACACAATAAGCAACAAATGAATGAAAAGAATCATAAAAACACCCTGAACTGTAGTTTCAGGGTGGTTTAGAGATCGAAGTACAAAGAACAAACATTTGTGTACACACAGGGGACATCTGAGGGAGCTACTGGGTGTTCTGCTGTAGTTTTTAGATTTAATGGAGAGAGGAGATGTCAAGTCAGATGTTGGCTATAAATCTTGCATGTCTGCTGTCAAACCAAATCCCTAACTATCTATGTGATTCAGCGAGAGCAGCATTGGGTTGCATTTAAAGTTTTAATGGCAGGATGATCAGAGTCCCTGGTGGAGGTGGAGAGCACCATTTAGCTGGTCTTTTCTGTTCTGCTTATTGGAAATGGCATTTCTGTATTGTAATGTCTTTCTGCTTATCATCAGGAGCTGAGTTAGCTCCAGCTTAAGGTCAAGGGTGTTGTGTGCACCAAGGTGTTTAACAGCATCACAGATAACCTGCTGCTTGGCCGGATGGATCACGCCGACACAGCTGTCAGTCCGCGAATCACATCCACACACAGTGGGGTTACAGTGATATACCTGTTTCACTGTATGTTGTCATATGAAAATTGAATTTTACCATACAGGTGTTTGTAATAAAAAGTATATAAAGTTTAAATCAGGCGTCATGTCTGCCAGGACATCACATTTTTCTGAGACAGTTACCATGAAAATCTCATACACACACACACACACACACACACACACACACACACACACACACACTACTCAGAGGCCTTGCTTATTTTATAATCCCAGCTCTCACATCTCCTGGAAACACAGCAAGGTTCAAAGGTCATTTACAGGAAACACAGGATGTGATGTAACACTCCCTTGTGCCAGTTTGGGTCAGTGCTCATCAAGAACAATGGCCTGGATGTTAAATGCAGAGAGTGAAGTACAGGCCTGGCAGGCTACTCCTGCGACTGAGTGTGAAACCTTAATAATGTCCAACATCAACACTTGGATTGACGTTGACTGTCTGCTCAGATTCTGACTACTTCACTTGTTTGTTCAGAAAGTTATTTATTCAAAACATGGTTTAGATTTCTTTTTAAGCAAGGTAGTTTTTGGAGCTTCTTCTCTGAAAACAGCAGCCTGGTACCCCGGGAACTAGATGAAACTGCCAACCTCATGTTTTATTTGCTCCAGCAGATGTGTTTGACTCCCTTCCTGCTCAGGGCCGTGCCAATCACAACAGTTATGACAGCGGTTGACGATTAGCAGAGTGTAGCTAAACAAAGTCTGATCACAGTGTCGAACCAGGCAGTGCTGCTGTGATGAGCTGTAGGTGGACCCTGATTGGTCCTAAGTCTGTCCAACTGTGCCCAGAGGTATTTTGGCAGATAATGACACCAATATGAAATCAAAAATAAACTGAGAGGTGCCAGACTAAGATGCATTTGCTAATTAGCATGTTGACACCAGGACAACTTCCTGCTGCTGCCAAAAACAACCTGATGAGAGCGCTGATGGCACCAAATCAAAAAAGTTATCTGTCACAGAGCGGAAAAGCTCTGTAAAACCAAGGGGAAGTAAATATTCAGCTGATTAATGTACTGCTATAATCAATGCCTTCTGTATTGTATTATAACATTGCTATAATATTGTCATTTTAGAGATTGCAAAATATGGATTACAGGCACTTTAAAGAAGAGGACTTAAGTGATGTGATCAGAATCATAACACTATTTTGGATGATTTGTCTGGAACCCCGAATCTAAAACTTTAACTTTAAACTTTAACGCAGTAGTAACCAGGAGATGCTTCCTGCTGGAGAGCTGGATGAGAAGATCAGTAACACTCTCATTAAACCTTTTGTTGGGCTACAGCCAGCAGCCTGTTAGCTTAGCTGAGACTGAAAACAGGAAAAACATCCAGGTAGACTTTGTCCGCATGGAACTCGATCCACCCAGCAGCACCTTTAAAGCTCACTGAGCGACATTTTCATTGTTTATAAAAAGCAAGTTGTAAAAATAAGTGTGATCGTGTGCTGGACTGTTTCTGGGCTGTGACAGTGACCGATCTGTATGATGACATTCTATCTGTTTGTTAGATTCTTGTATGTGATGTGTAGTAAAATAAGACATTAGCAGATTACAAACCACTGGCTGTCATAGATGATTTACAGTTTATGTCATCAGACACAGTAAGAAAAGTCTTATGAACTGTTTGTTTCCTGAATTTATGAAATAAGTTTAAATTTTGTATTAGTATAGTATTTTTTTTATTCTCTGTGTCTGACACCCGAAATGAAAGAGGCTGCATGCAGAGGCAGAGCTGAGCGCTGCTCCTGTGTGCACGCTGGGCTGTGTTTGTTGTGCATCATCTGCTTTGTGTTTTCTGTTCTGCCACGGCGAACCAATTTTCCATGGGAGCACGAGCACATGTCGTCACATTGTAACAGCTACAACAATATTAAATGTGCGGCTGCTCCTCTGATGATTCCGTTTTGACCAGCTGTGTTTGGGTATTTTTGGCCGCGTGCCATTATGGAAGCTAAATCCAGGATAAAGGGGGCAGAGTTTCATCTGAAACATTCCTGTGCTCGGGAACAGGAATGTAGGAGCAGGTTTTGGAAGGCTAATGATTAATGGTTTGAAACTGAGAGAACTTAAAACAGATGCAAAGAAGAGAAGGCAGAGAGCATAAAGTAAGGAGGTTGGCAAAGAGGAAAAAATGTCTAAGAAGAGATAGAGGAGATGGTTTGGACTCCAGCGCCTGATCATCCCTGTGCTTGTGACTGTTGAATTGTCCCCATCCAACAGATCTTTGAATACGTTTTGAGAGTAATAATTAAATTCATGCCAGCTGATCGTCAGGGTGTGAACCAGACTGCCTCTGAAACAGCCACACAGCGAGCCGCACACAGACGCAGTCAGTCCCGAGGACAACAGAGGCTCCCTGCTGGCCCGCAGCCTGCTGTTTACCTGAGCTCGGCTGGTGGCTCCCCTCCAAGCCTCCAAGTGTAACTCAATCTGACGACCACATGAATGCAGAGCGGAGCCGAGCCGCACCCAAACAAAGCACGGACCTACAAACACCGAGATAATACCTGGAGTGTAATGTGGCTTGTGCTGTTGTGTGGGAATACACACTGGATGTGCAATTAAACTGTATTTACTCAGTATAATTACAGATTAACCGAGATCACCTGGATTTCATGTTTGAAGTCTGAACAGTTACCTACGTGCTGACATCCTGCTCCGTCATTCTTCTCCATGCACTTCATTATGTTGGATGCAATGTTCAGGATGTCAGGATGTGTTGAGAGCTCTCAGCCTAATCCTTCCAGGGAATATTGTTTCAATGTCTCCCGGCTGCTGTAACCAGGAATTTTCCATTGTTGACTTTTATTACGTCACCTCCAGAGCCCGATATATCAGTCTGCCAGTCATATCAGCAGATGTTTGCCTGTTGGTTCACATATTGGTGTCCTGTCACTTCCTACACTGTGCATGAAGCTGTGATGGGTGATGTGATGTAGATCCACGTTCCACGTAACCTTTGGAAGCGGATGTGTTAAAATGTCCAAAATAAAAACAATATTCAGTTTATACTGACAAGACACACAAAAATGCTCCCGGATCAATTTTCTGTTCAGAGCATTTGACAGATTATTGTCCCGTACACATGTATTTGCTCTCAATCATTTTTATATGAACTATATGTTTACAGGAAATCACAATGGCTCATGGCTCAGATTCTTATATTGGCAGGATGCGGGGTTTATCCTCTGCTCAGCTGACATTAACAGCTGTGCTCATTGTGCACTATTCTCTTAAACCATGGATTAAGGATCTGTTTGTTTTTGCTCGACTCATTACTGAGATGGATGGTACGCTGTGGCAGATTGTCTTCAGTCGTGCCACCAGCTATGACCGCTGTCACTTACACCGCAGCGGTCTCACTGGACTCGGATGATTCCGTGTACGGGACAGCAGCGGTGGGTTTCTGTACTCCATGTCGTCTCTGTGGGAAGTGTGCTCCACTGCTCTGTTCTCTGGCCTGAGTTGTGTGTGCTTTGTGTCCACAGTATGGCAGAAGCCCCCTGCACTTGGCTGCCTACAAAGGCCACATCGAGGTTGTGCGTATCCTGCTCAAAGCTGGCTGTGACCTGGACATCCAAGATGACGTGAGTAGATCACCTGTCTGTCAGCTGCGTCGGCCATGTTCCCACTTTTTACCCACCTCCAGCTCTTGCACTGTGCTCCTGATTGGTGGACACTGGTGGATTTAACGTTTGCTCTAAATCTTGTGTTATTGGAATGATTTTTTAGACTCACAACTTTTTTTTTTTTTAAAACACAAAGATAACTTTAGTCCAATGGCCTCCAGTGGCCTTGAATGGGACTCTTTGGACTGTCCACTCATGGGTTTGCCCTCAGGATGCAAGTCCACATTTCCCACAGATAGTGAAAACACAGATTTTTGGCGTAGCCAAATTCATTCTCTGTGGTCAATGAGCTCCGGAACAGGCTGCAATACATCCTCCAGGACTGGAGGGAGCAGGAGGTGCAGACTGAAGCAGGAGGAGGATGAGGAGTGGAGAAGACAGTGGAGGAGGGCCGGGCAAGAGCCTGGAGGATCAGGGAGAATGAAGGAGGTTAGCCAAACCTGCCCCTACTGAGCCAGCAGAAATCTGTCCCCCCCGTCCTTCCTTCCCTGAACCGAGTCCACTCCTCCACCACCGCTGCTGCTGCTGCGCTCGGCTCAGTGCTCAGTTCTTATCTAGCTTGGAATGGCCCTGTTCTCCTTCCTCTCTCTCCTCCACCCCTCGTGGTAATCACTGCTCATTGCTCTGTCTTCCACCGCTCTCATTTCAAACCTGACCTGCTAAGTGTTACTCACTACTCATCTGCTCTGTGTGCAGCGCTGAGCATAAATGCTACCTGAACCTTTATCCCTGGGTCTCTTCGCTCATTGCCTTCACATGGGGATGCAAAGCACTGCGGACTCTAAACAGCTAATAGAGCTGTTTGAGAGCAGCCCGCTGTGCTTTGTGTAACTGCTTTAATGGGAGCATATTAACGCCACTGCTGCTTGAGTCAGTAATAACTCTGCTGAGCTTGGAGATACAGGGTGTGCTTATTAAAAAGGAGCTTACTAAACTGTCAACATTTAAAGGGATAGTCTGCTTTTTGGGAACAGTAGATAAAAGAAGAAGCTAATGCGCTCAATGAGAGGAATATATTAATGTTCTCTGCCCTAATTACGTCTTGATTTTGTGATTTGAATTGACTGCCCTGTCCAAGATGATGCTCATGGCTGAATGATATTTAATCTGTTTAGATGATACTACAGCTCTGGACTACAGCGCTGGACTCAGCACATTACATTAGCTTAGCTTAGCTTAAAGCCTGGAAGCAGGTCAAAACAGTGGCCTGGCTCTTTAAAGTTACACCTCCCAGCACCTTTAAAGCTCACTGATCAGTACATTGGATGTCACTGGTTTAACCTGTGCACAAGCAGAAAACTGCTTTAGGCTTTTGTGTGTTGCAGTGATATCTGACTGAGCAGCTGTGCATCCATCCACCCTGTACTCCTGTGGAGGGTGTCCAAGGATAGTGTGGATTACCAGTTTTGGTTGGTGGTCACCTGTTTTGGTCTGTTTGGTACCACGTGGCACAATGTTAGCAAACCTGGTGAATTCACTGCAGATATTGGTTGATTCCCACTTTCTGTGTGGATACACTTCAGAATATGATCCTCAGTGAGCTTTAGAGGAGTTAGGAAGAGTAGTTTTGAAGTGATGGCTGGCTGTTTGCCCTGTTTCTGGTCTAACCGCATCCTGACTCCAACTCCATGTTTCCATCTAATCTGTTTCCTGAGCATTAAATAAAAAAATTTTAATAATCTGAGACGTCAACAAATTGATGTATTGAACCTAAACGAGACAAACTGACCCAGTGAATGAGTCGTGATGTAAAAGCTTAAAGCATGTCACTCAAACATAACGCGTACATATATAACATATATCTGTTCCACTGGCCTGGAGCTCTATAATTCATATCATTGATGAGCCAATTGCTGCAATTCACATAACAGTGGCGGCCGGAAATTTTCATTTACTCTGCTGATCTGTGGAAGTGCCCGTCATCATTTCACTCTCACGGATCATGCAAATGCAAATAACTGTTTTTCCCAAAATGCTGAACTATTCCTTTAATTGAATTGTGACATCATAAGTGTTTGTCACCTGTGATGGATGAAAATCTTGCAACTCTGTGTCAACCTTCAGCAGCTTTCGTTGATTTTGGAAATAATACACTTTTTAAATAAGAGTTTTGAATCTGTGTGACATGAAAGTGACCCATCTAGACCAATGCAACAATATATTAAAATATCAAACTGGGGCTTCAAGATTTTCACATGATGGAATTGTGTTTACTGTGGACGGGTGCAGGGTTTCTTGTGCGGTTGCAGAGTGTTTCACATTGTTAGTCGGTGCTGCGTGTCTGTGTGTCTGATGCCAGGGGGAGCAGACGGCGTTACACCGGGCTGCCGTGGTGGGAAACAGTGACGTCATCAGCGCTCTCATCCAGGAAGGATGTGCACTGGACAGACAGGACAAGGTGCAGATCAAAAGAGCCACACACACACACGCTCACGCACACAAAAGCTAATAGCGCCTTTGTTGCAGCCCATCAGAGGAACAGGGGGAATTTCAAAGCCATCATAATGACTGCATTAAAGCATCTGATAATCATAGAGCACCAGTGTGCCTGTAATCTGCTTAGCCTCAGAGTAGTGTGTTTAGAGTCACGGTGAAAAGAGGAGTGACCCGGACCGGGATTATCAACATGAGCACTCAGTGGAGCTGTCTTTTTGTTATGTCAGAACTCTTTACATGCTGACATGCAGTGTATTAATCGCATATTTCAGTCGATTCTTAGTGATGTACATGTGGGTGTGCAAATATCAGCATGCACAAGACCATGCATGCTTTGGTAAAGCCATTTTATCCATAACCTCCTTACATTTGGCTTATTATGAGTGATCTCTCTGCAACTGCACGCCACATCTAACATCCTGTTGTTAATTGGGCTCCAGATCACAGAGTTATACACTCATACTCCTGCACAGGTGTGTAAAAGATGGAGAAGAACATGTTGTCATGAGGTTTGATTTGGCCCAGGTGTTTAACAATATAACACAAAGTTTACTGTCTGTTTACCTTAATATATGCTTCTATAAGAGACGGCCCTTCATTTCTAATTTCCCATGTGTTATGACTATATTGAACCTTTAATCCACTGCCTCCTGCTTTTCTGATTTGCCTCTGTTTTAATTTGCGGTTGATGTTTTCATGTGGAACACGCTGAGCTCCTTTGACAGCATCTGCACAGCTTTCATAAAGTCTGTCTGTGGTTAACGTGGCTGTTTGTCCTCTGTCCCGTCAGGACGGCAACACGGCTCTCCACGAGGTGTCGTGGCACGGCTTCAGCCAGTCCGTCAAGCTGCTGGTGAAGGCTGGAGCCAACGTTCACGCCAAAAACAAGGTGAGTGTGCGACTTTCAGCCACAGCACTGATTCCTTCAGCCGTCATTCAGTGCTTCATGTGTCTCTAAGAGAAACTTGCTAAGATATAAGATCACTGTGCTATACAGCAAAGACTTTGCTACTTTTAAAGGTAGAAATAACTCAACACATAACAAATCATGTCAAATGAAGAATATTCAGTGGAAGGTAAGCCTACAGTGGTCACATAATCTCACATTAAAAAGCATAAAGCTCATTTTTTGACTATAAGCTTAAGATTTTAGCCAAAAGATGTTAAGTCAAGATTGTCCATGTACATGCAGTAGATGGGGCTGACCAAGATGCAAATTACAAAACCATCATTTCATTGCCAAACAAATTCTGTCCACTGATGAGTCAGCTGAGGCTTAGGTGGAGCCTGTTGGCTTCTAAGGTCAAATGGTAGATGTTGACGTTCCACAAACGGCTGCATTAATGTGTGAGAGTGGGGAGAAACACTGTGGGCAGGTCAGCACAAGGTTGTTACTGTATGTGTGAATGGAAGAAAGAGGCGTGTACTGCAAAAGCTCTAGAAATATAGGATATTAAAAAAGAATTTGTAAATGAGTTTGAGTTTATATTTCAAAAAAGTGAGTGTAACTTTATGTTTCTTGGTACAACCCACAACTGGATTTCTGTTTTAGCTCTGGTCAAAATTCACATTTTATTTAGGATATAGTATTTTTATGTTTCCTTGTATCTGGCTCTCAGTATGTCTGACAGCAGTAAACTCACCCTCATAAATCAACTAAAACTAAAATAAAGGATGTTCCTCTGACTCCGCTGCCCTCCTCTTCCTGTTTCCAGGCAGGAAACACAGCTCTCCACCTTGCGTGTCAGAATGGTCACGCTCAGAGCTCCAAGGTCCTGCTCCTGGGAGGCTCCAGGCCCGACAGCAAGAACCATGTAAGTGTCCAGCAGGGCTGTGGTGGTGCTGCTGCTGCTGTGCTGCTGCTGGAAACACCCGCTGGAGCTAATGGGCTGGATGCAGACACAGCCCGCAGTTACTCAGATCACGTCACTTTGTCAGATAAATGGTGCTGGTCAGTGTGATTATGACAAAACAAAGGAGACCAAGGTTAAAAAATGAAGACCACATTTCCCAGAAGACCCCTCCCAAAGAAAATGTTTTTGTCTTTTCATTGGTCAGAAGTTAAGGGCTCTTTTACACTTTCCCTTCTCAGATAACAGCTTATGTGCAGCCTAGTCTGGGCTAAATCCTGAGAATCTCTTGCTAGAGCATTTCTAAGACTGTCAGTATACTTTAGTCCCGCTTCAATAAAATGATTCATTTAAGAAGTCTTTGCAGAGTCACATCAGTCTAAAATCAGCACAACTTCACATAGAACAGGTGTATTTTCATTCCAGCTCAGCCACCGCATCAGTAATCAGTGACTCTATTCGTGTCAACCACCCGTATCAGGGTGGATTCATGTGAAGTGACTGAACAAGGTAATGCAACCACGATCTGACTTTTTATAGTGTTGAGCAACCCTCCCTTAAAGCAGCATTGTCTTTATTTATTTAAGTAGCTAATGGTTCTGCTGCTCTGACGGGATCACTGCTCGTGAAAAGACTCTGTTGGATGTTCAGTGAGCTGGTCTGATTCACAGCCAGTGATCACAGCGACTCCTCCAGTCAGCGCTGTTTTAACACGTCACCTGTTACAGTGCTCTTCATTACCTGCTGTTCCGTGTGAAATGCTCTTTGAAAACAGGCCTGTGTCCCGACTTCTTCCTCACTCGCTCACTTTCGCTGCTTTCTATTATCCAACTGCTTGGAAATCCAGGATGACGGCCCGGCTCTCTGCGGCGCACTGCTGCAGACTGCACGGCACAGTAGTCACTTAATTATGAAACACTACATGGAACATTTGCACTTCAAACGTAATTTGAAATGCCCCCCCCGGGAAAGTTGTTGTTTCCCAGCAGCACACAGACGCAGGAGGAGACTGTGGGTGGTGGGTCTGAGCAGCAGGCGGAGGGCTGAGCAGAGCAGCCGCCGGGGATTTGTCCTGATGTTTGTGGCGCTCACACACACACGGTCGTGAACTGTCTGGAAGGAAATTAACTTTAATTTACATAAAAGTAAATATCACAAAAATAAACTTAGCTAATCTCATTTTTATGTTAAATTACTGCTAAAAGCATTCAAGCTTAATTATTTAGCATGACACTAACCAGCAGGCAGTTGTTTCTGTAGATCGGTAAAGTAGTGATTGACAGTGAATGACAAACACCATGTACAAGAAAAAAATATGCAAATGAAAGTGTCCTGATATGAAATGAACACCCCATGTTTAAATAATGATGGGTAAATAAGAATAATAATAATAATGCAACATATTTTCTGAACACTGGATTACAACCAGTAACGCATTTCACTTTAACCTCATTTGCAAAAAGCGGTAACATTGCTGTTCCGTCATTGACGCTGACGGTGACGCTGATGAACAGTCCGACAGCAGCTACGGCCTCAGACTTCGAATGAAACCTGGGCGACGTCGTCCACAAAGTTTGCTGCTGATGTCAAGCTGCAGACATCAAACTCCAGTGTGTGGTCTGTGTGTGTGATGTGTCCTGGTTCCCCAGTGAGCCCAGCTGTCAATCACACGCAAACACTGTCCAGCCCAGCTGGTGAAGTCCTGATGTATATACATAATCATAAAAAATGTAAATTAAAAAACTAAGACGGGGCCTTCACTGTGAAAAAAGTTGAATATTTACACATTTCCAATTCATTTTAATGCGTAAACGTGATATAATTGTTTATTCAGTTCTTCATTTTATCCCAGTTCAACATACTGGACAACACACAGACTCACTTCCTGTCTTTCCAGCAGTCATATTTATCCTGCACTCTGCTGTCACACATCTTTATGATGGAATTCCGAGCTGAAATACTCACAAAATGCATCTACGAATCTCAAATTCCTTCTCCAGGCAGGGGACACGTGTCTGCATGTGGCGGCCCGCTACAACCACGTGGCGATGATCCGCATCCTGCTGGGAGCCTTCTGCTCCGTGTCAGAGAAGAACCTGGTGAGTTATAGGCAGGACAGGGAATGATTATGCAGCATCAGATGTTGGGCTGTTGACTGGGACTGCGACAGCACTGTAACATATAATGGGTTATATAGTGACATGATTGTGGTTTTAAAGGCTGCGCCACAGCGCACGATTGAATTTGATTTTGTTTGTTGTTATTGACATCCGTTGTTGTGAATTATACATTGTAAACATGTCGCATATACATTCTGACATGTTTGTGACTCTCTCTCTCTGTTTAACTGAGAAGTCATTGGAGAAGCATCTTAAAGTTTTGAATTAGTAAAGGGTATACTGTCTCTTAATCTGTGTGTGTGTGTGTGTGTGTGTGTGTCTGCAGGCTGGCGACACACCGCTACACGTGGCAGCTGCTCTGAATCATAAGAAGACGGTACGTCTGCTGCTGGAGGCGGGGGCAGACAGCCGCATCTGCAACAATGTGAGTGCCCGCAGCCTCCTCTACATCATTAATGCTCAGAGGAAGTGTTTGCGCGCCCGCTCTGCCTTTCTTCGTCTTCACGTCAGCGCACATTTCTGTTGTGTTACCAACCTCCTCGAGAGGAGCACACCGTCCCTGCCTCCTTTCATCTATTTAAAGCTGCGTTAGGCGACATTACTACATTGGTAGAAGAAAGACGGAGCTGCTCGAACGCCTGCAGGCAGATATCCTCTAATTTGGTGCTGGTACACGTGTCTATTATCCCAGCTGCTGCGATTGCAGTAAACCAGAGAGCTCCCTCTTTTCATTTTCAGTAAAGACTGTTCCCTCAGAGGAAAATACATTTTCCAAAGTGCTGTTGCAGTTTTTCTATAAGTTGATGGCACAATTAGAAGGGAAGTAAAGTGAAATATTTACTATAATAGATCAGAGTCTATACATGTTTATAGCTCGAAGCGACGGCAGAGGCAAGTCATACGTGCTCTGTAACACACCGATGTTCAAAGTCACTCATTGGTTCCAGTGGATTGCTCTTTGCTTTTCTCTGTCCACTGAGCTGCTCGCAGACTGTTAATGTGAAACAGGATGTTTTCAGTTCATAGACAGCAGCAACTTGAGATAACTGATTTTTGCAAACAGCATTTGATTCAAAGGGGAACTCTGCTGAATAGCTGCTGTGATATAACTGTGTTGTTCTGCTAAGGGAAGTGGACGACACATTGACCACGTGAAGAGACTGTAGAGTTTGTGCCAACTAGAACAAGGACAAAAGGCTCTTTGGCCAGAGAGATGTCACTATTTGAAAATGTGAGTAATTCTTGTGTGTGTGTGTGTGTGTGTGTGTGTGTGTGTGTGTGTGTGTGTGTGTGTGTGTGTCTGCAGGCAGGTCAGACAGCTTTGGACCAGGCCAGAGAACACAACAACCCCGATGTGGCTCTTCTACTGACCAAAGCTCCCCAGGTAAAACCAGTGACTGCCAGTCACTGCAGTGCAGGCAGCTGTTATTTGGGACATTATGGGCTTATATTCATGTTCAGTATTCATTTCATTTCTTTGCATTGTTTCATTTGTAGCTTTAGGGGTCTACAGCTCATAGTTTCACTCACCTTTAGCCTGAGTAGTAAAGACAAAAAGCTTGGAGAAGAAATAAAAGTGAGAAACTGTGAAAACCTGTAAAAACCAAACCATGAGTCCTGTTAATGTGTCAGCTGTGTATTTACAAAAAACAAATGTCTACTGTTTTTACCATTACAGTTTGTCATTACAGTCATTCTGTCCCCTGTGTGTGTGTTGAGGTGCAGAGTTTTGTGCGTGGCAGGAGTGTGAGGAAGAGGAGAGACAAGCTGAAGGCAGAGGGCAGAGCTCAGTCGGTGCCCAGGGACGAGATGCTGCCCTGTAAGGTGAGAACTGGACCAGTGTGTATGAGACACCTGTGAGTGAGGGAGGGGAGCACAGAACAGAGATGCGTGAGGAGTTACTGGGTGAATACAGTTGCATGCTCCTCATAAAACAGCTTCATGGCTGTGAAAATGTGTGTGTAATGACTGATGGTGGTCTTTGGATGAAGGCGCAGAAACAAGTGACGATGCCAGCGTGCACTAGATTGTTTGGTCAGTCCTGAGTTAAGATCCGGCAGATACTGCTCCATCAAATCATCCTGTTCCCTGCAGGACAGCGCGTCTGCTGCAGACGACACCCAGAGCAGTGACCGAGCCGCCTGCAAACACGTGGAGCTGACTGAGTCAAACACCAGGCGGGGAAAGAACAGGAAGCAGAAGGAAAAAGTAGGTCCTGTACAAAAAAACACACTCTAATCCACATTAATGTACTCATGAATGGTCAGTCATGATCTGGACAGTCGTAGTAACATATGTAACATATGTAACATATCTGCGAGATGGAATCATTACTAACCTCCAACCTGCTGGTGTTTCAGCCGTCTCTGTCTGACCCCCTACGCCGCAGAGAGACCAGGCACAGTGAAGCCCTTCACAAGAGGAAGGACAAACTGCGAGGAACCGCCTTTAATGCATCCATCCCTCCACACAACTACAAAGCCTATCAGCTCTACACGCTGTACCGCAGCAAGGACGGCAAGATCATGCAGGTTAGCGCACAGACACTAGAAACTAGAGCATTTTAAAATACACATATTGTCAGCTCAACTCAAGTGTTTACCGGTCCTCGATGACTCACATTAGACTCTGTTGATCATTTTCTCAGTGCAGGCAGGTAGACAGAGATCCAACAGGCAGACTTGATATCTATCTGATAGGCTGCTTCAATCATAACACGCTAAAACTTTATATTTTACAGCTGCTTCCTGCACATTTTAAATCTCAAATGTTCCATTTTACAACTGCAGTGTTCAGTCTGCAATGATAAAACAGCCTAAGAAGCCGTTTGTCAACATTTCCATTCATATCTCTCCTATGTTCTTCTCCCACAAAGAGCCATGATCAGATAGGTACTGCTGTAGCATCAGCATCATCCGTCCTGTGCAGTCTTAGCAGCACAAAGCCGTGCTGTGCTAAATATGGTAAACATTGTAAATGTGGCTGAATGCATAAAGATGGCATAAAGGCTAAATGCTCTGTGTGTGCACTGTTGCGTTGATGTTCTCGGGATGTTGCAGGCTCCCCTGAATGGCTGCCGCTGCGAACCTCTCATCAGTAAGCTGGAGAACCAGCTGGAGGCCACCAAGGAGGAGATGAAGACCGAGATCCACACTGTCCAAGACCTGATGAACAGCAAGATGGGCCAGCTGGACCGCAAGAACAAACACCAGGTAGCATGCGCGTGCAAGCACAGCGGAGCAGGTTTCACCTAGACTAGATAAAGGTCAAAGCAAACCAGATCCACGTTCCTGTTAGAACGTCATCCACATTTCCCTCACTTGCATCTTTTTGCATACCTAGAGATCCTGTAACATCTGGGGAATAGAGAAAAAGGAACTAAATGAGGAAGAAATGCAACATTGACTGTAGTTCTGTTACCTTTTAACATCAACACCAACGAGTTTCCCTCCTTTTTTCCCTGTAAGAAGCTTAAAGGTTGTTAAAATCATCCTACGCTGCAGTGTACGCTGACTGTATCTCATGTGTCCTGTGTCATGTTATTCCAGCTCTCCACTGAAGCTGTTAACATGTTAACACAGAGAACTGAGTTTAAAACTGAAACACCATGTTCTGATGTCAGCTGCTCTCTCATTTCCTGTGTCAAGACGGATCGGCATCTCATGGAGGAATTTAAAGTCGTGGTCTGGGGGTGTGAACAGAGTTTGGCGGCACAGCGGGAGTTTGTGCACGTGCAATGGGGAAAATGTACAACTCTCAGTAGTTACTGAGCTTATATTCCTCATTTTGCATATCTTGGACTTTCTTATAACTGTATGAGTCATATGTATTATTTTTCCCTGTACTGATGGATGTAAGTGCTGATGTTTGTATTGTAATTTTCACTGGTTTGTCAGTAAAATCCCTCGTAATCCCTCCCTCTCATAAGATAAACGCAGCTGCAGCTGTTAAACCATAAGGGCGTCTGAAGTGTTGGCTTGAAACAAACAGCTTCGTCTCAGCAGCATGTGTACCTAAACAGAAACAACACAGCAGAGGTTAGGGCTCCTCTTCTCTGTGCGGAACGTTACAGACTGTTTGCCCCCCCCCGCCCCAGAGCCACCCTGTGCATAATACATGCACCCACAGCGCCGCAAGATGCTTCAGATAAAAGCTTCTGTCAGATAGAGCACAGTTCTGTGAGCATCGCTGCTGCTGCTTGAGAAAATACAACAGCGGATGTAGGAAGGAATGCATAATCAACGAGGTGGGAGCAACAACAGGAGCAGCTGTGTAGGTCAAACACAAGAGAGGAACATGGGAAGTTACACAGCTCTTTGACTTCAAGACAGAGAGATGTTTACTCTACAGCTGGCTGACAAAACACTGTGCGCTGGAATGAGCCGGTCCTTATCATGAAAGTGGTTCAGTGTGTGGAAGAGATGTCATCAAACAGGCCAGTCACAGACTCACAGACCACAGCAAACTGGGTAAACCCTCTCTTTATGTGACCTCTGGGATGCTGCCATGTTGGAACAGGAAAGGGCCAAACACAAACAGATAGAATAAAATAAAACGGGATGTGGAAGTGAGCAGCAAAGCGGAGCTTCCCGGGCTGTCGTGTGTCTGACCACGTGAGGTGCGCTTTCCACCAACAGATCCGAGCTCTCGATAAGATGACGGTGGAGAGGGTGTCGGCGGAGAGGAGCGAGTGTCTGCAGAGGATCGAGCAGCGGGCCCAGCAGGAGAGACTGGAGGCAGAGAAGAGACAGGTAACACCGCCAACCAGCACAGCTCACCTGGAGACACGCACCGGCACTGAGGCGTTGTGCTGAAGTGTTTGCAATGCTGTGGATACCTGCTGTGCATGCCCACTGGGTTTGCTGTCACACCAAATACCAGGAACGTGAATAGAAGTGAATAGAACGTAGGCTGCACAAAGTCAGACTTGTGTGCATAATGTCCCAAATAACAACTGATACTGTCAATATGGTGTAGCTTGCGAACACGTGAATGATGGGTAATCACAGTCATGGCAGACTGTGCACTAAGCTGTGATAACTTTCTATAAAGTAACAGAAAGTTGTCTCGTGTGTATGTGGCCTTTAAGCAGGCGTCCCTGGTCAGTGAGCTGAAGAGCTGGTGTCTGTCCAAGCTGCAGAACATGGAGGTTCGCTTCACAGGAGAACCCGGCAGCGCCCAGCTGCAGCGCTCCTCCTCTGTGGCCGAGGGCCTGGATGAAGCCGACAGCGCTGGACTCACTGTGCTGCCTTCAGACCAGGGAGGAAGCTCCCAGTGCCTGGAGCCCCACAACAGCCCTGCCCTCCTGGACCCCGGCCGGGGGGAACCCAGTGTGGTGGAGGGGGGCTCAGCCAACCACTACTTTGTGGTTCATGTGGAGAGTTCGCCAGGTAACGAACAGCTGACCCAGCCAAAGCTTTAAATGTTGACAGGCATAGACAGAAGCTCACACCAGCCACCTGCTTCCACATCACTGAGTACAAGCAGGTGATCTAAGGTAGACAGTAACTCCAGCCCCTGCCACAAATAACTAGTTTAAAATGAATAACTGAATACATGAATTGGTTTTGATTTAATAAATATGATTTAATATATAGCAAGAGTTAGAATTTTCACTTCTTTCAATTGTCAATTCAATTCAATTTTATTTATATAGCGCCAGTTCAATTCAATTCAATTCAATTCAATTCAATTCAATTTTATTTATATAGCGCCAATTCACAACAAAAAGTCATCTCAGGGCACTTTACAAACAGAGCAGGTCTAGACCACACTCATTACTATTAATTACACCCAACAGTTCCACCATGAGCAAGCACTTGGAGACAGTGGCAAGGAAAAACTTCCTTTGAACAGGCAGAAACCTTGGACAGATCCTGGCTCTAGGTGGACGGCCATCCGCCCTGACCGGTTGAGGGAAATAGACAGACAGAGAGTGTCATATATTCAAAATATGAGTTTTTATAAAAAGAGAAACAAGCACACGCTCATTCTCACTCTAATTCTACTGGACAGGTTTGAAATAGTAACAGTCCTTCATGGAAATGTCAGAATATGAACACACCTGTGATGACATGTCACCCATCATACATGAACAGGATATGATCAACATGTGACCATTCACTGACTCGGAGTGATCACACCAGACCGATGGGAATATCAGCATTCCTAGAAGTCACTGTTGTCGTCACACAGATGACGTCACTTCTAAGCCCCCCCTGCCCCACCCTCAGAAACCCCCAGGGTGCAGCCAGCAGCCACCACAGGGGCGCAACACAGATGTCTGGCACCCAGATAACACTGCGGCTCCAGTCACTGTGCAGGCAGGCAATAGCGCCACCACCTGGACTCCCAGACAGGTGCAGAGATCCAGGTTCAAAGAGCCTTCGAATTCTAAGAAATGGTGTGTTAGGTAAGAAGAAAACACAAGAGTAATTAATGTAGCAGCCCAAACAGCTGACATCACAGCTGGTGTCTGTATTCAGCTGCATGGAGACGGTCTGTTTTACTCTGTCCTGAAGGGGTTGGTAGGGCTGAGGTCAGGTCACAGGAGAGGTCGCCGTCTTTGTGCAGATAACTGTCGGCCAACAGCCGCCATATCATAACATTAACAAGCTCATTAAAAAGATTATTATAAATCTATATTTGAGGAAACTGATACACAAATACTTTTGTTTTTAGTTGTCTGGCAACTCGTGAGTCACCACCACCTTCCTCTGTCCTGGAAGAAGAGTAAACTCTTGTGCACTGTTGCCACAGGATGACTGCTAATGTGACTCAGTCTGCCGCTGGCATGTTGTTAATGATTCAGAGTTACACTGCTCATTAGCAGGATGGCTTGATTAATGATGAATATGTGTTGTTTGTGTGTGTATTAATTACACTTCTTTCAATGTGTAACAGATGCTGACAAGGCTCAGAATGCAGAAGTCACCTCAGCCAAGAGCCCACTGTCATCTGTGCAGGTGGTCCGGCCGAAGGAGCGAACGATCTGCGCCGACACCCAGAGGAAGAACCAGGACCTGCAGGACGCTGACATGTTGGAGTCCGGGGCCAGAGGGGGCAGGAGTTACAGAGCCAGCAGCCTGTCTCCAGCCACAGAGCGCCGCTGTAGCAGCAGGACTGAAGCTGGGCTCCGAGACAGGGAGCGAGGGCGGGACAGGGGGAAGCACCGCAAGAAGCATTCCCAGGGAAGGACTAAGTCCAGAGGGGCTACAGGGGTCAGGACTCTGGAGGTCTTTGGAGACCAGCCCAGTGAACCCTCCTTTGCTCAGGAGAGAGACAACATGCACGCTCTGGAGGTGACCCAGTACTTCTTTGAGGCGGTGTCGACACAGATGGAGCGCTGGTACGAGAGGAAGGTGCAGGAGGCTCGCTGGCAGGCCAGTCAGAGGGCTCAGGCCGACAGAGCCGCTCTGGTTGAGAGGATCACTTACCTGGAGGACGAGCTGCGCATGCTGAGGGCAAACAGACACGATGACTGCTAACACGCACCTCATGTGTCACTGCCAGGCTGGACTCAGCTGCCACAGCAAGGACCTCAAGTCTTTATTTCTAGTGTTGTGGGGCCCGGCTCCACTGAGTCATAACATAATGGAATGCAGCTTTTCCATTTCAACATGCCCCATATTGGTTGTCATGGTAGCAGTGGACTGATAGTACTATAGTAAAAAGGGCAGCTGTTGTAAATAAACCAGTAGATATAAAGATAGGAGTCAGAGTGCTCTAATGTGCCATTTACAGGATAGAGAGATCTCATCACTTAACACCATGGGCAGTGTGTACAAACCAAACACGTCCAACAGAAGTCCAAGCCTACTCTAAATATTGATTTGTTGGCAGACATCATGTTGTAACCTTCTTCCTGTAAAGCTGTAGGGTGGGACTGGGCGTCTGTTTCAAGTTCACACATTGCGATCGACTCCAGATACATCTCTCCATACTTAACAGTAAACAGAGATTTTAAATCTGGTGTCTGGTGTTACAGTCCTGCAGCAGGGCACAGGTTTTACATCAACCAGCAGTGATTGGTTCACCAGAGCTGAAGATCAGACTACAGCAACCAGGAGCATGGAGGAGAATACCGAGTCATGAGCACGTTAACGGTGTTTGTGCAGTTATGCTCGCTGCCAGAAGGGGGAGACAAAAGTCCTGCACTACAGCTTTAGCATCAGGTGCAGCCGATCAGCACAGACATACCATTGGACCGGAGTGAAAGGTGTCTGGTTGGGGGCACTCACAGTATAATAAGCTTTTTGTTGGTATATGCATGCTGGAATCTTTAGAGGAACAGCCTGCTGGGTCAGCATACTTGGCAACCAGTGGACTGAAAACCCAAATAATAACCTTCTAGAAACAAGGAGACCGAAAACAAACTACGACTCCTTTATCATTTTATGTTTTGATAATAGACAGTGAAAATGTGTCGCCCTCAAACACACTGAGCCCTGCTGCTTATTTATGAGAATGTAGTTAGCCTGACACCCCCCTAGAACCCTCTCAGTAGTGCATGACACTACTGAGGGGGAGTGTCAACAGTTGATTTTCCTGCATGGCATGATCTGTGTGGAGGCTGGAGTATGCCCACAGAATCATTTTACACTTCTACAGTGTTTAAATATGATTAGTTCATAAACTCGTGGAATTTAATAAAGCAATAAAGGCATCAAAAAGAATTTTTTTATTTCCTATCCTGGCTTAAAGTGAGCCGATACAATGATAAACAAATGTACACTGACCCGCTGTCTTTCTGTCCTTAACATTAAATTAAAATAACATTTCATTGCTTAAAGGGATGGCTTCAGTAGATCATTCATTGCTGTTAAAAGTGTAAAAACATTCCAACAGCAAACTCCAGATTCCACAGATCTGAGATTACCCACCTGTGAGAAACTGCCCTCAACACTTCGAGCTAAGGCCGTACGGTCACTTACATTCAGCTGATGATCTGAATGCAGACTCAGTGGCCCGGGTTGGCAGTGGACAGTAGCTGTATATGATGTCAGTGTCTTAGTCAGTGTGTTATTGGAACGAAGTGTTCACAATCCCCTGAAATAGGCAGCGAGAGGTGATGCAACACTCTGCAGACTCTCTCTGAGATGTCTGCCACATTAAGTGAAATACTGTTTATGCATCTGTCCATTCTTCCTCTGCAGATACAGCAGCCATGCATTTCTATTACAAAGGCAATACAGCTGCAGGAGGTAGGCACTGCATCCGCTGAAAGGAAATCAGCAACTATGTTGATAATCAGTTGGATTTCAGCTTTTCTAATGGGAGGATTCGCTGCTTTCTGCATTTTACACCAAGTTTCATAGATCAGTTGATTGTTCTAACCTCAGTCAACACCCAGTGAGCCATGACCATCTTTGATCTTGTCTCCCAGAATGCCAGTGCCCTGTCAGTGTAAACCCAAAGGCTGGATTGTGTCAGAACATGTTGCATGAAGAAAGATCAGAGCTGTGTTGCAGTATTACTGTCTGCTGTTTGTTTCGTGTAGTGACTGTGTGCTCATACACGTCGACTGGTTTTCCATAGATAACTCTGTGAATATGAATAATGCACTCTGTATGACGATGCCAGTAAACATATTTTGTATTTAAAAAAAAAGATGATTTTATGTCTGTGTGTGGTTTTGTGAGTTTATTTGTTTATTATATACAATATATAGAATATACAGCAGTGGTCATGAAACGAGTATCCATGATCATAGAACAAAGATCCTCTTCATCAGCTCCATCAATCCATCCTTTGGTAAGGTTTCCTGCCAAAGTAGGTTTCCCTGTCAACACATGCAGAGTGTCCACTGATCATATGATGATCTTCATTGAGAACCAGTCCAGATCAGTCCATGGTCCACAGCAGCTCAGAGTAGTTAACTCCTGGCCAGCGCCAAAGACTTCTGCAGCTCCTCTAGATGGTTGTTAGCTTGTGTGATCATCATACGGATGGCATCCTGTATGAATAATGAGAGGAAAAACAGCGGTAAGGGATGGAGCAGAGGATGCTGGGAAAATAAATACAATGTATCTACATATGTTACACAGTCTGTATATTTAGTTTGTTAAAAAATGTGACTGGAGCTTCATTGATTGATTGTTTTTCAAAGCTGTCAGTCACATCTTACAGTCCATTTGCAAAGTCTATTAGCTGAGATTGCAAGATGTGGTTGAAAGCTCCAGAAAATGGTAGTAAGTGGACCTTGAGTTAAGCTGTCTTGGTCAAACTGAGATTGCAACAATAAATACAGTGGGATGCAAAAACACGGGACCATTCATAAGAAAAAACAATAACATCCAGAGCAAAGATTAGTTAGGCGCTTAGAAATGTCCTGAATGAGACTCCTGTTCTGAGGATGTCATCAGCTCTTCACTCTGACCAACAGACAAGGCAGGGCAGATCTAGGTGACCTGGCTCAGTGACTGCCAGACAAACCAGTTGTAGTATCTCTGTACCTGGTCTGTGGCGTTCTTATTCCTCTTGAACTCGTCTCTCGCCCAGTCTTTGAGGTACTTCCTGTCTGCTTCGTCTGGTACCTGCCGTATGGTCCTCAGCATGTTTCTGTAAATCCCCAGAATCCTCTGCCTCTGCAAGAACTGACAGAATCCGCGGTTTAGACTCAACGGGACAGTGGATTTGGAACAATCTAAAATTCAGTTTAAGTGACACAGCTTGTGGTTTCCATAGATCTTCACAAAGAAGATCTAATCACATTGAAATCCTCCACAGTGAGGACAGCTCAGGTCACACATATGTCCCCCATCATGTGCACACTGATCTTTACGTGTTTCATACAACTCATGCTGAATGTATAAGTAAATACTACCTCATTCACCAACATGTAAAGTAGTTTAAATTGCTCTAATGGCCATGATGAATGGTCTGGTAAGTGTTTGACCGTTACAGAGCAGTGTTTACGCGTGTATGTGCGGTGTTTAGCTCCACCTTCGTGCCGGGGACGGGTCTGACCATTAGCTTACTCCATTACTCTTCAAACTCGAGTAAAACAGCAGACGGACACACGACTATGATTAACCTAGTTACTTCACAGGACATAAGCCCTCATTTAAACTGTTAAAACGTGTTAACACCGTCCTTCGCAGGCTAGCTAGCAGCGTACCACACATGCTAATAGAGCTAACAGGGTGCAGTATGAGCTGCTGCAGCCCGTCGCCCAGCCCGGACCTCAGCCTTTGCTAACGCTCTCAGTCTGTTATAACTGCGTACCGTGGCTGTATAGTTACCTGTTTTAAAGACAGGGTTGCGTGCGGTAACCTTGTGACAGCCATCTCTGACAGCTCCGCTACACGCAGCCTGCCCAGTAAGCGCACTGACGATGTATAGACGTAGTTAGCTGACGCCGCCGCATTGGCCGCGGCTGTACGGAGTGGTGCGTGAACGCGGCCGCCATATTGGTACAGGGAAGCTTGGCGCTTGCATGTAATTCAAAGCAGGATAAATAAAATAACATAAAATAAATCCAAGTATTTATTATATAATAACTTTCGATCGATCTTCACTCAGGTTGGTTTTGTTACATTAATGTGATAAGACTTTTTTTACTTATAAGATATTCAATTTCAGTGAATCACCTAAACCCAATGTTATCTTAAAAAGGATTAGTCTATGTCTTATTTAGATTATTATTTTTTTTAAACATCTCAGGTGTGAAATGTTACTTCCTGTTGTTTGGTTGTGGCCTTTCTATGTTTTAAACACCCCAAACCAGCGCACAAGTGTGTCTTTTTCTTAATTTCAGCGGGTCACACAACCTCTGTAGCACGGTGGCGGAAGAGATGCATCTCTCAGCCCCGGGCAGGCAACGAGTCTTGCAGGCGTGGTGTGATGATGTTGTAGTGGAAGTCCAGTTTTTTGTGAAGGGGACAGTTGACATTACGATGACAAGTCCTCCGGATACAATAAACAGAAAGATGACGTGGTTTGATAATGAGGCAGTGAGTGGAGAAGACCAGTTTCTGCTCAGTACTGAGGCCTGGGCTTCATCTCAACAGTGAACGACGGTGATGGTGATTGTGAGATCCTGAAACACCGTTACCACACACTGCTATGAACAGATGAGCACCAGCACAGCCACAGGTACCTTGTAAAGTGTTTATTGTCAGGATCATTCATGTCATGGTTTAACAGATGGATGCGAGGAAGAAACCCCTTTAAACATGAACGTCTGCTTACCATGGAAGTCCACGTAACAAAACACAGAGGTGCTAAACATTTCAATGCACAATTCATCAACACTACTGCTCACCTGCTCAGTGAGCTCCGATTTAGCAGAAGTCACACAGTGTGGATGGAAGATGAACACAGCAGATATGTGTCTTTAAACCACTAAAATGGGTTATACCGGGGCATTTATCAAAACTGGAGTCTGCAGTCCTTGTGCTTCAAAGTGCATGAGAGCTGAAGTTTAAAAATCCTGACAGAGCTGATGCCGCGCCTCTGATCCATCGCTCAGACGTGAAGTGAGATGCAATACTGTTCTCCTCTCCAAGGCACATTATGAAGTTCCCTCGCACGTCCGTCGCGACCACGCCGACATGCTACTGCTGGGTCACGACACGAGGAATGGTTCTGTTAGAGCACGATCCAACAACTCTGCTCTGTCAGCTCTGCACAGCCGTTGTCGGGTTCACGCTGAAGATGAACACTTCGATGACTTTCGTAACACTGACTAAAACATCCACACAAACATGGTTTGGCTATAGTACAACGGGGACAGAGGTATTTACGGACTCTTCACTGAGGTGCTTCACACGCAAGGGGATCACATTGTGGTTTCTATCATTTCATCTCAGACGTGCAAGTTAAAGCAATTCTTGTTACATTACAAAAGAAACTGAGAATTCCCCTGATAACAGGACAAAACAGCAAAGGTTGCTATCAAACTCTACTAAAATCTACAGTAAAAATAAGAAAATAAAGGCACATGTACAGCGGCAAGTCCCTCTTTGTTTTTTCAGTCCTTCTTTTGAAACGTGGCTGAGAGGCTAGCAGCAGAGTGGCATTGTGCAGTTGGTTGTCGTCCACTCCTCCTTTCCCGCGAAAGATGGCTTCTCATTGGTCTACTGATCGGCTGCTGTGACGAGTTCAAACCACTGTCGGAGCGCGTCGCTCAGGGTCTCCGGCAAAGCGTTGACATCTCGCAGGATGACGTAGAAAGGGAAGGGAAACTCCTCCATGTACGAGCGGATCTCTGGCAGTTCTCCTGGCCCTTTGAATATGGGCACCTTGATGTCCAGGATGGAGTCCTGCAGCACAGCGCCAGGGTTTAGTTACATGTTGCGTCTGGATTTAAAGAACGAAAAGGTTAGGCTCTTCTGGACTTACCCGTGAGTTGGGGTTGTCAAGCACCACGAAGATGACAAACACATTCGCGCTGCGTGCCGCACGCACAGCTGTCATCACTCGGTCCTTCCCCTCCAGGAACAACCCCCTGCCGTCAGACACGATGACCAGCAGCTGGGCTGTCTCTGCGGAGAGAGGTCGCATGTCACAGAGGAAGCGCAGGGTAACAGAACAGCATGCAGTTAAAACAGCACCCAACACTGACTGTCTGATTTCTGATGATCTGTAGCACCTGCTGAATAACTCACAGGAAGTTACCGCTGAATACTGACCTAAAGCAACATCACACAGAAACACTGAAGCATTACGGTCTTTTGGGTTAAGCTGTAAACTAACGTGTTCCCACTCAGCGAAACAATCCATCGAAACCATCTGAGGAGTGCGGATCCTTTAGTCAGCAGCGTGAATCGTTACCTGAGTTCCCCGATCCGGGAATCTGCTGTCGGGCCGCTAGAAACATTTTGGTGGAGGTCTCCAAAAACTGCAGAGGAGAGGGGCAAAGAGAGAGTGAGACTGTTTGCTTCACGACAAGCTACAAGGAAACTGCATGGTTATTAACTGACAGTGACACCTAAGGGAGAGTTCCCTGTTCCAAGGTGTCAAACCTACAGCTGCAGTGGTGCTAAATGAAGAGACCTTCATTCACATGTGAGACCTTCATTAGCGCTCTCCATTGGAACATAGAGGACTCCCAATGAATCCAAATGTCACTCAAGCATAAAAACACTTTTGCATCCCCCACCCCACCTGTGCTATCCTGGTCTTCTTCTGCTGGAACTGACAGAGTCGGAGGATCCGAGCCCCCGACTCATCGTTGAACTGCTGCTGGAAGGGGTGGAGCAGCTGCACCTGCTCGCCGAAACTGGACACGTGGGGAGACGTCACATGTTAGCCTCAGATTGAATACGTGCAAACTGCGTGTTTCGCTTCCTGTTTGACTCCGTGCATGTCTGCACTCACCTGCACACAGACACCTGTCCGACCTCCAGCAGAGTGAGAGCGTTGATGATCACCGACAGGGACTCAAACGCCAGCTGCGACACACACACACACACACAGAGCTGTAGTTTATCTGCACATAACAAACTCTACATTATTTGGTCGTCCCTTCCTTCATCTCAGCCAATCAGCTCTCCGCCTGTGGACATGTGGTTAAGGAAACCAACGCAGTACTCTCTCACCTGTTTGGAGTGGTTGTCCACCATGCTGGAGGAATCGTCCACAGCCAGGCAGATCTGGTACTCCCTCTTGCTGGGCTTGGTCCTCCTGAGCCAGATCTTGTCTTTACGGAACTGACTGGCGATGTATGGGATCACCTTCCTCATGTTCAGACGCTTCCCGGTGCGGTAATCACCTCTGTGGAGCAGCGGAGCACACATTTAACAACCCAAGAGTTTTAACACTTTCACTAGAACTTGTGAACATGAGCGGGTTGGCCCTGACTTGAGTTTGGCGGCCTGCGTGGGCTCCAGGATGAGGCGGAGCTGCTCGCACAGCTGCTGGGACAGAGCAGAGGTCAGACTCTGGTACTGGTGCCACATGGAAGCTGCTGCACCCTCCTGGAACACAGAGAAGACAGACTGGGGATCACTTTGCAGGTTCTTGAAACAGCTGGCACACGTGTTAATGTTCTCTACGAAGCGGCATGACGTGGCGTTGCAGTGTCCAGGGTCTCACCTCCTCCTGAGTTCCTGGGGTCAGTTTGTGCCTCCAGGCCTCCAGCTGCAGCTCCATCTCCCTCCTGATCTCCTCAGGGTCCCTCTCTGCTCTCTGCGAACACACACACATCCACCTTTCAGGTCTGGCTTCTCTGACAAGGTTCACAGCAGCATCTAAACTGCACACCAGTCCCTGAAGTGTGAAGTCAGACAGGCCTGTGTCTTCTCTACCTGCACGGTGTCCAGCAGCAGCTCAGGAACAGTGTGAATTGTGGATTCTGTGCCTCTCTCTTCTCGCTCTTCTTCTCTGACATTTTGTCGGTCCTTCCACTTGTCCTCGTCCTCCTCCCCGTCCGCCTGCCTCTGCACCTCCATCTCTCCACTGTCTGCACCTGCACATGAGGAGCAGGAGTCAAAACAACAACAGACACAAACACAAACTGTGTGTTTAGTCCAAGTTCCTGGAGTCCCGATGGGCAGGATGAGGAGAGGTGTGTCACCTTTCTGGGAGGCCTTGGTGGAGTCCAGCTGCTCGGGCTTCAGCTCCTGGACCTCGGCAGCCTGAAGGTCCTCTTCCTGGTTCTCTGTTTCCATGGCAACATCCTCATCGTTCTGATCTTCACCCTGGTCCTGCTGAGGGCCTGCTGCTTTCTGCTGGTCTGCACTGGCAACATCTGGAACCAGCAAACACCATCAGGTATGACTGGAGGATATGACATCACAGGAACGCTTAGCGCTGGAGTGTTTGGGACTACTGACCGTACGTCTGGGTGTCATACGACGTCTCTCCCTGCTTGATGTGCTCATACAGGTCCGACTCCTGTTTGGCGTCAGTCTGCCTGCTGTCCTCAGCGCGCTCCTTGCTGCTCTCCACCGTGCGCAGGCGCTTGTTAACGCGCTCATTGTAGTCGCCAGTCGACCGCTCGTTGTCCGCTTGGCCAGGTTTTCTCTTGAAACTCTGCAACAGTGCAGGAAGTTCAGAATGAAAAACAAACAGAGGCGGGGTGCGGCGCATCATCAGGTCCTCTGAGGCCGGTCGTACCTGCGTCTTGTTCTGAGTGTGCGTCTGTGAAGCCATTCTCGCCGTCAGCTTCGACTGGTGGCCTTCTGATTGGCTGGCATCAGCGGCTCCGCTCCCGTGCTCCTAACGAACCACAGAAACCGAAATATTTTAGATTTGATCTTCTTCGAACGGATGATTCAAGGGCGCCAATTCACCCTCTCCTGTGACCTTTACCTCTTTAGCTTGGTCCCTCTCTGATGCCTCCCCTGCCAGCTCCACAGCCGTGTCACTCTGAACGTTCTGCTCTCCCGTCTGACCGTCTGCAGCGTGCTCCTTCCTCTCGGCTGACTCCGGCTGCTCCTCATCCTCATCCTCGCCTGCTCCTTCCTCCTCCTCCTGAAAGCATCACAAGTCAGTGACCCAACAAAGCTGTGTGTGTGGACGCCTTCTGCATCACAGTGTGCAGGCGCAGGAGTTCTTTGACATACACACCTTTGGTTTGTGCCCTTTGTCGTTTGGGATGGTCAGGTCTTCATCTCTCCCCGCGTCCTGCCCTTTCTCCTCCTCCTCCTCTTCCTCTTTCTCAGCAGACTCCTCTGCTCCCTCTGCCTTCTCTCCTCCTCCCTCCTCCTCCTCCTTCTCCTCCTCTTCAGTCCTGGGCTCGTTCTCCTCCCCTGGTTGCTCCATCTGGTCCTGCTCCATCTCCTCTGCTCCCTCCTCCTCGCCTCCGTCTTTCTGACCGTCCTCCTTCTCCTCCAGGGCCGAGGCTTTCTCATCAATGTCAAATGGATTTTCCTCTGTGGAGGGGAACATGCCACAGTAGTGAATAGTTTATAGTGAAAGGAGAACATGTCAGATCATTTTAAGTGTCAACAACTGCATTTACTGGTTGATAAATGATATTTAACAGATCAGTAGTAATGTTAATGATCAGAAACTGTCTCAGTCTCTGCACGTGTGTGCTCCAGGCAGGTCTCACCGTCACCCTCCCTCTCTCCATCGTCTCCAGCCTCGTCATCCTGGTCCAGGTTGAGATCGTCAGGCAGATCCATGGCCTCGGGCTCAGGTCTCTTGTCCTGCTGACCGTGGTAGGGGTCTACTTCATTCTCATCAAACTCCCTCTGGAAAACAGAGATCAGATCAGAGAGAGCAAAGCTACAGAACAGGAGGACGGCCGTGAACTAGTGGAAACATCTGATAGCGATCCTGGAGGAAATCTGGAAGAACCAGAGGAAAACAGTGAAGGGAACAGTTCCTGACTGCTCACCTCATCGCCTTGTTCATGGATTTTCTCTTTCTCCTCCTGGTCCATCTGTTCATCATCTTTGTCCTGGTTTTTCTTGTCTTTGTTGGGGTCTGCGGCATCCAGGTTGTCATCTTTAGCAACCAGCTGTGACTCACCCTGAGGGAATCCAGCGTTGACACAGAATTAGCCACACTGATGGAGGTCACATTTAAATAATCATCTAACTATAAAGCAAAAATCTGTCTGTCTTGCCCGAGGGTACTGCTGAGCACCCAAGGGTGTGCCTCTGGACAGAAGGTGTCTGTACCTGGTCCATGCCCTGTCCTGACTCCTCCTCCTTGTCACTTCCTTCGTCGTCGTCATCGTCGTCATCATCCCCCCACATTCTCTCATCCAGAGTGTCCGTCTGTCCTTCACCTAGGTCACCCATCTTCTTATCCAGCTCCTCCTCGTCCTCTTTTGACGACTCGTCATCTTCATCTGCAAATGATGCAGAGCGGATGCAGAATAAGGGTTTACATTCCTGCTGGTCTATGCTAACGTAGACTACGCTAAGTAGCAAGATGCTCCGATTCCATTATAATGTCTTTTAAAGTCTACGTCATTCACATGTTATTAATAACCTTCATCGTCATGCTGAGAAGTTAGAGATCAGAGCTCCTGCAAAACGTGCTAAGCTAGCTGTTGGCTAGTTGTTCATCAGATATCTGTGGTGGATGTGGTGTTAGCAGGTCACATGACCTGGACGTGTGTTGTCAGGTTCCAGTGAGTTGTAAGCAGGCCGTGTGAACCGATCGGGACTGTGGTGTTTGACATAAAGCCTAAAGCTGAGCTCAGCTGGCTGCAGACAGATGGACTTACCTTGTTCGTTCTCATCCCCGTCGTGCATTTGGCCATCGAAGTCCTCCGACATCTCGATGGCGTTGTCCTCTGCCTTGATATTCCCTTTGTCCTGCTGCTCTTCCTTTTCCTGACCCTCCTGGAAAGAGTCCTCCACCTGGAAGGAGAACGCAGACACAGCTTGATGAGAGACGTTGCTCAGGTTTGCAGTTTGCGTTTCCCAGATCTTTTCCCAGAGCTGTCACAGCCGTCAGCAGCTGGTGGAGTAAATTTCAGATATTTCATCACCTGATCTTCGTTCTCGATCTTGTCGCTGACGTCTTTGGTGCCCTCGCCTTCTCCTATTCCGCCGCCTTCGTAGTCGTGAAACTCTGTGGCACCTTCTCCGTCCCCGCCAGCCATCAGCTCCTGAGGCAGGCAGAAACCCTGAGGGGGAGACAGTCCCTGCTGTGAGCCTGTCCACTTAATAACTGATTTTCAAACGAGACTGAGTGACTCCTGTTGTGTCCGTACCTTCTGAGCCAGCTCAGTGAAGATGCTGGCCAGGACGGACAGCAGCTTCCCTGTGCTCCTGTGTGCTCCCAGGGACACAGACAGGTAGTAACGCACCAGGTCGGAGTAGATCCCCAGCAGAGGCTCCAGACGCACCAGCAACCTGCACGCCCTGTTCACCTCCTGAACGCACACAAGGAAAACATGAAGACACGCCAATGGGTTGGATGAAAATGTGTGCAAACGCCCTGAGATAACCTCTGCTGAGACAAATAAATCTAACTCAGTGAAACTGACAGCTGGACAGTGAGGTGTTCCAGGTGTGCAGCTGTTCTTGGTACCTGGAGCTGTGGTGGCTGACAGGAGTCTCTGTGCGTCCTCAGGCGGCTCAGCAGCCTGTCCAGCCCGGCACCAACATCTCCCACACACAGGGCCTCCACCTCAGCTGCCAGCTCCTCCTCCAGGAGTCGAGTCAGGTGACCGGGCTTCAGCAGGTCCTCCACTGGCTCCTCGTCCTCCTCGTCCTCCTCTTCAGCACCGTCTGAAAGGTTTAGGAAACCATCAATGGTGAGTAACAACACAGAAGACTGATCTCTGAAATGTAACCACTTTAAAGGTTGAGCCACGTATTCCCTCCTTCACCCCTGCACCCATGCCCCAGAGACCTCTGCTGGCCTCAGATCCAGCGTTCTCACCTCTCCTGACGTCTCCACGCTGCTCTCTCTGCTGCTCTCTCTCGCTTCTCTTCACGAGCGCCTGGACAGCGCACAGCACGGCGTTGATGTTTGTCTCGAGCTCAGCAGAGAACTCAGTGCAAAAGCCAGACTGCTGATCTGTGGCAGAAAGGAGCAGGGGGAGCAGAACAATGGTGATTTGATCTCAGGAGACAGCCCGTGTCTGTCAGCAGCCTGTAGGTGATATCTGAGGGAATGATAATGGTCAGTGCATCACCTGAGTTCAGGGCTCCCAGTGAGAGCAGCTGGGTCTTCCAGGTGGTGAACTCTGTGATGTTAGCCTCCACCTGTCCTCTGACATACTGCAGGCTCTGGGCGATGCCTGGCTGGCTGTCTGCGCTGCCGACGCACGTGGCTGGGGTGAAGAGCTGCTCCACGCCGGGCATCTGAGCCGCTACAGCTCCCAGCTGGTCGAAGGCCGAACAGCATGTGACAAAGTGGTTCCTGTGGAAAACGACAGCGTGATTGTGACGGTCTCTGTCTGTCGTTACTGATGTGTCTGATCAGAAACTCTTGTGTGATTGTGTTTTACCATGTGAGGAGTCCTCTCTCAGAGGTCTGCTGCGCCACATCATCCAGCTCCAGCTTCAGGCTCTGAGTCTGCCTCAGCATTGCATTCAGGTTCTGGTTTAGCTGGCACCAGGCGGCGTCTCCCCTCCGCATCAGACAGCCGGGGGGCTGCCGATGCGCTGCCAGAGGCGATGGGCACCTCAGGGTGTGCTGCCTGCAGCTGCTTGTCTCCTCCTTCTGCTGGAGGTCCTCTGGGCAGCACTGACGCAGCCACATCAGCTGCTGCAGGAGGGTGGAGCACTGGGCAGCCAGCACCTGGCCTCTGCTGACCCAATCCTGGAGAGATGCCTGGGGCGGCAGGGTGCAGCCTGCATCCTCACTGTGGCTCTGCAGGTGGGCCTGGATGTCCTTCACGTTGTCTGTCAATCTCCTGGAAGTGTTGATGAGACAAGAAGAGAGAAGAAGAGAGAAGAAGAGGTGAGAAGAGAAACAAACAACATCAGTGTGGATCTGTTTAACTTCATCCAGCCGCTCAGTAAATGAAGTGTTGTATCTCGGGTATTTACTGACCTGAGACGTACCCACTGCTCAGTGAGTTTGGCCAGTCGGCGCCTCTGTCTGAGGAGCAGCTTGAAAAGGTGAGAGGAGAATCCCCTGCAGCGCTCTATGTTCCCCAGCCCCAGCTCCTAACACCAAGAAACACACACACACACACAGAGTTCAGACTAAAGAGCCAGAACACACAGACATCACACTGGGAATCTGAACATATGCTGCAACATGCAATTAATTTGTAATCCCCTGCCTTCACTGTTACACCGTTCAGACCAGCTGTGTCAAGTTCCAGTTGCACTGTGCACCAACAGCCAATCAATCGGTGTCTCACCTTGGCGGCCTGCTGAAGTGCAGTCTGCAGGGCTGTTCTCCGGGCCCATGAACGGTAGAAGTACTTCTGGCATCCGTCCCACGCCGTCAACAACTCTGTAAACAACCTACAACGTCAAGGAAGCAAGAAAATGGCTTTCAGAGAGCGGAGAATCAACGACAGCCTGCTGTCACAGAAGCATCTACAATCCAGTGCAGTGCAGTCGAAACAAAATGCACGGCTTAGCTGAGTGGTGTCTCTGTACACTTTGGTTCTTAGGTATCACGCTTCAAGCATCTTAACCAAAAGCCGACTCAGCTGCTGGATCTGGATCTGCTGCATCTATCAGCAGGTTCTACTCACGTGCTCTCAGCCTGCTCCTGGCTCCTGACAGCAGACAGAGCGGTGCTCAGCTCCAGAGGCTGCATACACAGGGTTTCCTCCGGATCCGCCGTCCTGTTCCATGTCAGGCCTTTACGGTACGACAGACCTTCGCGGGACAATGAGATGATACAGAGGTGTTGGAGGACAGTCTCTTTGTTTTTGAGGCTCAATCGTCCCAGCCGCGAATCTGAGAACTCACCGATTTCTGCGAGCATCTTGAACAGGTCGGACAGCGCTCTCTGCTTCTGCTGCAGGATGTGCTTCACCTCGGCCTTCTGCTTCTCCTTCTCTGCCGACGTGTCGATGGTGAGGCTCTGCAGGTCCCGCAGGTTGCTGATGACCTCGCCTGAGAGGAGGACAAACAAGGACACTGAGGGCTTTGCAGCAACTGGACAGACTGGGAAGCGGCTTTGTAGCTGGTAGTTCAGACACAGATAATTAAATATGTATATTTCATCTTTAGTCTAAATGTCACAGCTTATGGTATTTATTCTACTTCTGTGTGCAAACGTTTAGCAATATATGCTAACATTTGCTAATGAGCAGGAACCCACAGCAGAGCTAAGGCTGATGGAAATGTCATCAAATAGGCAAATTAAACTTTGACCCGACGGTGGCGCTAGATGATAAGTGATGACAGCTCATCCTGATGGGAACAGGAAGGTCTGACTCTCAAAGCTTCAGCTGTAGTGACAACTCAGTCTGGACTTCACTGACCAGACCAGACAGGGTGAAATGATCCTGAGGGGGGTGCCAAGGGCAAAGCAACGGGGTCATTCAAATCAAACGGCGGTGACCTTTGCACAGCGTGAATGTGCTCAGTCATCATCGTGGCAGTCTGCCCTCCAGGCTGTGGTTTTGATCGTGTGCAGGTTGGCGTCTCACCAGTGAAGCAGTCCAGGTCCTCAGCCAGCTCAGGCACCGGGTGTTTCTTCAGCAGCTGCGAGCACATTTTCTTCATCTTCCTGGACAGAGCAGGCAGACGTCCCTGCAGAGACGAAGCTTCGACGCCTTCACCCGGGCCCTCGTTCTGAAACACACAATTAAGCTTGGTCGTTCATTATTTATTATTATAAAGCCCAACAACACAGACTCTGTGCATGGCGTGGTAACTGTACCTGCAGGTCTCTGCCCCTCCCAGGCAGGGCGCTCTTCAGTGCCCGGTGAACCCGGTGGATGGGTGTTTCCTCTGGGTTGGCGTCCACACTGTCCAAGCTGGCGCTGCTTCCCTGCTCCACCAGAGCAGGAACACTCGGACCGCTCAGAGCCTCCTCGAACTTCTTGACGAACTTGAAGAGAGTCCTGAAAGACAGATAGGATGAAGTGTGTTGGCAACGGGGCAGCCGTCTGTCCCCTCCTAAAGTGTAAATACAGCAGGGTGGAGCACAGATGAAGCCAGAGTGGTATCGTACCGATGGGTCTTCTCCACCGACTGTTTGATGGACCAGAAGCTGACATCGTTCCACTTGGAGATCTTGACAAAGTCCTGAGGACAATTCACATCACAGTGGAGCTTTAGAGTGTGGGTGGTGACGTGTGGACAAGGTTTCAGAGTACAGTGAATAATGATAGTGTTAAAATGAGAAAGGACAGTGGTTTAAACCTTGAGCTCCTTCTCGATGGGCTGTCTGAGCTGAGTGATTCTGGCCTGGATGCCGTCAGAGAACTGGCTGTAGTATCTCTGCGTGTTCCACAGCAGGCTGGACAGCGACTCTGCGGAACAGAGACAGTGAGCATGTTGTCCGGCCCGCCTCGAAAAAGCAATAAACACTCGACGGCGTGTTGTTTTCACCAGTGGCTACAGTTCAGGGGGTCAAATGTATTTTCAAACGCCGCAGCTCACTGATGAGATGGTCCCTTCCATCGCACTATTGAGTGTGGCTGTAAAACCAGTCGGTCAATGTCTGAGATAGTTTGACGCACGACATGTGGACAATAGACAGTGACCCGTGTGGTGGGCTGATCAATAAACCTGTCAACACCCACGCGTGCAGTCTGATACGACGCCACCGGCTGGATGTGTCCACTCTGCTGATAGTGAAACATCTTGTAAAACGTGTTTTCCTGTGCTTTCGATGTAATTATTGTTTCTATACATTCAACAATTTGCATGATCGTTTGTTTGTTCCAAAGAATAGTTTAGACTTTTCATTAACTGCTTCAACCCTTTCAGCAATTGCCTATAACAGAGGTGATTAAAGGGTTAAAGGTTGGCTTTGATGAGATTAACAGCAGTGTAGTAGGAGGGATGAGAGCAGTGAATAACAGGCGTGTGTATTCAGACTTGTGTGGGCTGACCTCGTCCGGGCTGGTCAGGGACCAGCAGGAGGTGGCAGTGGAAGCTGAGCAGCGTGGCCAGCCGGGTGTGGAACTCTCCCAGGGTGGAGCCCTCCATGAAGGCCTGCAGGGTGGAGGACACTGAGGACAGGGTGAGGCACTCCACCTGCTCACCTGGTGGGGACAGCAGGAGCAGGGCACAGTGTTCAGCTGTGTTGTAGTGATTCATGCAGGACGTTTACACTTTACCACATACAAACTGACTCAGTTGCATGAACACACACTCAGAGCCATGCACCATACAGTGTGTGTGTACCTGTGTTAGCCTCCATCCTCTGTTCCTCCAGATATCTCTCCACCAGCTGGTAGATGGAGAACCAGTGTTTGGTCGACTTCTCTGTGTGTTTCTTCATTGCGTTGTCCAGACTGCTCGACCAGCAACTACAAGGAGGACACAGGAAACGGTTAGAGTCTGCAGACTGGAACAGGAAACAACAATGGGAACGTAAGGTTGTGTCTGGATTTAAGCCCTCTGTCTCACTTGAGCTCCAGCTTGCGCCACTGGATGATGAGCTGGGTGACCGGCTCCAGTTCTTTGCGCAGAGAGACCGAGCGGCTGGCGTTGTTCTCCCAGTCCTGGTGGAAACAGCAGAGAACGCAGATTGGAGAAACTATAACTAGCAGACTTTTGGGATTTTTACCGTGATAAATGATGTTGCAACACTACGTGCTGTAACAGTCGTGCATGGGGGAGGGGTCGGACAGGAGGGGTTTTGCTGACAGAGCTCACCTGTGCTTTGGTGAGCAGGATCTCCAGGCCGTTCAGGAACTTGGCCAGCGGACTGGCCAGGCTGAAAGCCATGATCCTCTCTATCACCACGGTCAGCTGCAACCACAAACACAGACCAGAGGATACATCAGGGGAAGGATCTGAATGCAACTAACTGCTGTCCATGACTGCCCAGTGAGTGAAAACACTATTGACAAATAGCTTCCTGTAGCAAATATGAACTGTAAAATACTATATGAGGCATCACTTTGATGATAACCGATCAAATAATCAGTTGATGGACGTGATCAAAAACCTGTAAATCCAATACAGCCTTAAAGCTATGGTGGTCTTATACAAGTAGAGATGAGAGCAAACTTGCCCTACCTACCGACACACAGTGAATCTTAGTGTTCTGCATTGTGTTGTTGCAGAGACTGAAAGAAGAGGTCGCAGATGCGCTTTACCAGAGCGAACGCCCACTGACCTGTACGAGAGCTGGGTGCTCCGGCCAGTCGTCCAGCCTCTGCTTCACTGCAACACTCAGCTGCTCCAGGACAGGGAGGCAGAGACGGGCCTCGCTCATATTGGGCTGCTGGTAGAAGTCATAGGGCCCCTCTGAGGTGACAGCTAGACCATCAGGACCTTCTGAGCCTTGGACAGTGTTCTGGAGGAGGGTGGAGAGCAGCAGCTCGCTGCCCGTCAGCTGCTGGTCCAGTTCAGCATCTGGGGGGGGGGGGGGGGGGCGCGCACAGGAGTATATTTCTGCACAGCTGATAGAAAAATTGATAAAAATGTTGCCATAATGAGCGACAGAGAAAAAGATCACTGACCAATCAGATGGTAGAAGCGTGACATCATAGGGGAGGCAATTTGATAGGAGGACACGAGGGCTCTGATGTGTTCTTTGCTGCGATTGGCTGGCATTGTGCTCTGGTACCACAGCGATTGGGCGTATCCCAGACAGAGGCCCTGATGGACCTGGACTACTGTGTTCATGGCAGCTGGAGACAGGGAGCAGCTCTCACTGGACTCATCCGGGACTTTGTCTTCCTGCACTGTCAGTCCTGAGTCTGCTGGACCCTCCAGAGTTGGCTCAGACATGATATCTGCAAAGTCCTGATGGAGAACGGACGTACACATTGTTTACACATTACAGAGAAGGAGAACAGGAACCAGGTGCACAGCCGTCTCATCTAACGGTTTAGATGAATACCTGGTCGAACTGAGGGAACTGGCATCTGAAGTCCCGCTCCTCCTGCTCGTCTTCCGTCAGTCCTGAGCCGTGAAGCCGACTGCGGTTGCGGTACAGACTGGCCTCCAGCTGCTCTCGCTCTCTCCTCCGTCTCTCCTGCTCGTCCCACTCGTTCACCAGAGCCTGGGCAACATCATGCATTCAACTTTGTTTAACAAAAACTGTCAATCCTGAATGAAATATGGCGTAAACTGATTGTCTGACCTGGCAGATGTGTCTGAAGAGGCTGCGTGTCTCGTGGCTGAACTCTCCGGTGGACAGGGTGTGGCACTGCACATACAGCAGTGCGTTCAGGAGCAGTGTGGAGGACTGGGGAACCACAAACTCTGCGTCCTGCTGCTGGGGCAGAAGCTTCACCAGGCAGCGCAGCACATCCATGCACGCCCTGGAGCAGAGGAAGTCTGCCCGGGCCAGGTAGGATGGCAGGCTGTGGGACAGGAAGGGGAAGGCCAGCAGACAGGACACCAACTTGGGCAGCCCGGGTACAGGAGTGAGCGAGGCGGCCACCTGGGAGGCCACCAGCCTCATGCCATGTCGAAGCTGGAGGATGCCGGTCCGAATCGGCCCCACCACGTCAGGGTACAGGGGGTAATCCTCCAGGAGCCTCTGGCAGAAGCGCTCCTGGGAGTTCTGCCACACAGCCTCCTCCTTCAGCAGACCCTGGACTGCTGACCTGGACTTGGAGGAGGAGGAGCTCTGCAGGGCTCTCAGCAGGTGGGACAGGAGGTCCTCCACTGCAGACGCCTGGCCGATGCTGCAGAGGTAGTGCTGCAGCTCCTGGAAAAGGCGACCGTACTGCGGCTCATGAGGGCGACAGGCCTGCTTCCTGGAGAGCTCGGCTATCTGCTCCTTCACCTGCTGCATGCGGATCCACAGGTACCTGCAGCAAGTCAAATCAAAATGATACCTGAATATGCAAAACATTACATTGTCACAAAAATGAAACTGCACATTTGATATATTATATATTATTTATATATGAAGGAAAAGAGCAGTGGTCTTAGTCTGGAACCCTGGGGAACACCGTTTCATAGAGGCAGGACGAAAGAGGCCCCATGTGACCGGACACATTGTGTTCAAACTGACAAGTAGTCACTTTGGTTGTATTCCCTCACTAATGCCTCACTAAAACATCGCACGGTGATAGTGTGAGGCTGCTTCCGACCTGATTCGGGGATGCTGGAAGCCGTCGGTGGTGCTGCTCTCCTCCAGCTCTGCTCCAGTCATCAGCTGAGAGGACAGGCTGCGTGCCCTCCACTCCTCCTGCAGCAGAGCCAGCTGCAACAGACACAGGAGGACATGACAATCCAGACATCTGTTCAATATCTCTGACTCTAACTGCGTGCATTAGAAAAGTGCTAAAGTCTCAAAAGAATTCCTCTGCCTCTGATCAGAGAGCACACTTTCTGTTTAAACTGACTGCACATTTGTTGTTTAACCAGATAGAGCTTGTTAATTTAAAATCAGACTAAGACAGACTGTTTCAGTTCAGAGTCATGCTTATTCTCTATAGCAATGAGTGCTTCCATGGGTAGTTAAAGCTAGAAGGCCTTTTATTATATTATTTGAAATGTGCCTTTGAAAAACATCTTAGACGTTCTTGGATAAAATGGGGAGAAAGCTAAACTCAGGCAGCTGCTGACCTCCTGCTGAGCGTAGTTGAGTTTGTAAGCCCTCTTCACAGCTGGGTCAAAGATGGTCTGTGGTGTCCACACTTTGATCTGCAGCAGGCCCATGTTGACCCAGAACACCCCGGAGCTGGCTAGCTGGTTGACGCCTTGGACTTTGCTTTGGACGTACTGCTGCAGACAGGTGACGCAGGCCTCCACCAGGCCGCTGGGGAGCAGATTGGGAGGCAGGAAATCCCTGAAGACGGTCTGGATCTCCTGAGCGGCTATCAGAGGGTCGGGGTCCTCCACCAGGCTCTCGCAGCTCTCCATGTAGCCCTCCTGCAGGCTGGGAGGCAGCAGGTCAGCCATGCTCTGAAGCTGGCGACGAAGGACAGCACCCTGGAGCCTAAAGTCTGTGCCCCTGAGGAGAAAGGGGGGGATTAGCTAACCCAGTAATGATAACAAGCTGTGGAGATCATCTGTGAGGTTCTAACCTACCTGAACTGAGCCAGTGTGGGCATGGCCATGTTGTCCCACAGCACTGCGGACACATCCTGCAGCTGCTGGATCCTCTCCTTCCACTCCCCCAGGGTGACATGGGAGAGGGAGAGGAGGGCTACTCCTGACGGTTCCCACCGACCTCCATCCTCACTGTTGCTGAGCACTCCCAGCATGCAACGGGACCACACCGCTTTACTCAACAGGGCTGGTCCCTGAAAAGAACACGGACATGTTTACAAGAAGGAAATTTGATTTAAATACAGTGACGTCATCAAGGAGAGGTTGGAAAGGCCTGCACCATGTTGTCTGCTCCGCGGTGCAGCCTGGGTACTGGCTGGGACTCTGGTCTGAGCGGGTCCCACTTCAGCCAGAGCTCAGGGTCTGATGTCACACTGCTGGTCCACAGGGCAGCCAGAGCTTCTGATATCAGCTCACACCAGACAAACTGCAGCTCCTCAGCCGGCTGGTGGACAGGAGGATCACACAGTGGTTACACGCTCGGTGTTTGCTCCACCAGGACCCCCTTAAATCGTTTTCAACTCATAATAGATTACCACATCTGAATTATGGATAACTCACAAACTCTGCACACACCATACTGAAACCTCTCTTTACTGACCCTGTCGCTGCTGAGCAGGAACCACAGCGGCTGAAGCTGGCTGACGTTCATCGGCGTGGACTGTAGGCAGTAGCGCAGATGTCTTGAGAGTTCGCGGCGTAAGCTGTCCTCAGCCTCCGAGTCCCTGCAAATCAACAGGAAGAGATTCCTAAACTGCCAACTAAATGCTTCAGGTCACTTCCCACAGATGGAAGGAAAGAGTGTTACCCAGAGGAAAGAGCCAGGTGCAGCAAGTCGGTGCTGAGCCGCAGCTGGTTGAGCACAGCCAGTTCCTCCATCAGGGGCCAGAGCTGCGCCCTGCGGCTGAGCTGCTGCAGCTCCTCTCTGGCCAGGTGGACTCCCTCTCCTGGCTCCTCACCCTCAGGCAGGGAGCAGACCTCTAGGAGTCCTCTAGAGGTCATGTGACGCTGCTGCTGCTCCACGCTTGACACCAACCTCTCCAACACTCCTTGATGGGTAAATACAGTAAGATGTTAACACTGCAACCCTTGAACATCACGACCCTTTTGGCTTCATGGTGCCACTAGGACGTAGCTTTTAAAAAGGCACTTTCTGTGACAGAGGCTCACCAGACTTCTGTGGATCCAGCTGGTTGTTTGCCAGCAGAACGAGGCCGCAGGCCTCCAGCAGACTCTCTTTGATGTCCAGCCCGAGCCCAGCACCCTGAAGGCGGACCAGCTCTTGCCTCCAGGGACCTGTGGTGCCGTCCAACCTCAGATCGCTCACGTCCAGGGCTCTACTCAGGAGCCTGAGCCGAGACGCACACTCAGCCACTGACTCCAGCTGGTGAAGAAGATGGAGATGGTGTGTGAGGCGATGCAGATAATCTCAGATAGGTTGTGAATGACAGATGTCCTGCTGAGCTGAATATCCTCAAAGACCCCATCTGACAATGAAGCAGAGCTGATGAAGTGTCTGCAGACCTTGAAAGGCAGAGCTCTCCCCAGCGTCTTCTGGATGCCCTTCAGAGCTGTGGCCACTGACACCGGGGTGGACAGAACAGTCTGGATGGCTGCGGCGACCGTCTGCAGCTCCTGCTGACCTCTGGAATTCAGCACAGTCATAGTGTTAGGAAGTGGAAACACAAGTCACTACTGTAACAGCTTAGCAGGCTAGCTGTCATACTATCTCTGCAATGTCAGAGCAAATAACTAAATAAAATAACGCATGGACAACAGTGATCCCAGGGTGGAATGTGGTGAAAAGCTTTTACTCGAAGGTGGCGTCGGTGTCTCCCAGCAGCAGCTGAGGCAGTCGGAGGATCAGGTGTTTCTGCACCCACTGCCAGTGCAGAGACAGCACAGAGATGCCCTGGGAGTCAGCCGGCAGGGTGCTGCACACGTCCCAGAATCGATCGAGCCACTGCAGCAGCTGCAGGATCTGAACACACAGGACAGGTGGGAGGCCACGTTTGAATTTAAGAAGATTCACAGAGGAATCGCATTTCCTGCGTAATTTGACTCCAGGTGGTTATTTTAGCTTTTTCAACCCATTACCCTCTGTGCAAACTGTTACAGCAAACCTGCTCTATGTAGGAATGCTATCAGCAGTGTTGGCTGCAGCAGTAACAGCAGGCATAGTTGTAATAAACAGGAACAGCACACTGTGGATGTGAAAACGGAGTGAGTCCTCACCTCGAACATGATGTGGTCAGAGATGTTGGGCTGTCCGCTCTGCACCGCCTGCAGGCTGAACGAGTCCCACAGGTCGAAGAAGGTCCGCAGGTGCATCAGCACCGGGTGGGGCAGGTGACCAATATCCACAGTCCCTGTGGGGGTGAGGGGGACATGTTGACAGAGCTCCACACTGTGCTGTAGCTCAGTGAGTGGACATTTTGATGTGGATTTGAACTGGAGCTGTGCCTTGCTGACGCAGGTGGGCATCGGGTGCAGGGAGCCGCGTGGGTGTAGTGTGCATACCTTTGCTGAAGGCCGTGGCTATTCTCAGGGCACAGTTCTGAGCAGCCATGTTAATGGCACAGGTGCAGATGACAGAACGTTCCTCTCTGTCCATCATCAGAACGATCCTAACAAACACAAACTAGTTATTAGCAGCTTTTAGATCAGACATCACTTTACATGATCATTTTATACAGTTTCAACAATTTCATTTGTAACTGTTTTGCATAGCTGTTGCCTTCTACTCTCAAAAGTTATAAAATAATAGATCTACATGCTTAAGCCGTAATTCTGCCTGCCAGCCTTTCACTGTACCTGTTGGCAACGGCGTTCAGTGCCTCCAGAAACTCCGTGTATCGCTCCTCGTCCTCGAAGTTGCACTTGTTTGCTAAAATGTCCAGGTACTGCTTGTTCCATCGCATGTCCACCAGAATCCGGTACTCATCTGACAATAAAACAGACTGAGGTCAGTTCACAAACAGCAGCTGGGGGAGGGAACACAGCTCAAATGTCTCATGGACATTCAGAGAATGAACTGAAATCAGCATCAGCTGTAACGAGAAGGGTGGAACACAGATCATTTAAAGGAACAAGACAAACAGAGACTTTACCGACGCTGTGAGGCTGCAGCAGCTCTGCTAGTGACTTGCCCTTGGCGGCAAGTTTGCTGCCAAAGACAGCCTTCAGAGCCCTGTTTCCTGCCTCCACCTGGACCAGAGCGGGATCTGCAAGAGTTAAGAGGCACACTGTGTCAGAAAGCTCTCATTTCACTTTCTGAAACTTAGTGCGATGATGACGGAACAGTAAAACAGATCACACACCGGGAGCATATTTGTAGCTCTTCGCCAGGTGTGAAAGCCAGCTGCTGCGGAGGATCCAGTCTCCATGCGAGGCCCGCTCTGTGAGCAGCCTCACTGCGGTGGGGATCAGCCTCAGGGCATCTCCATCTGCCAGATCCACCACTCCTCCAGAGAACACAAGGCCTTCGTGGACACCACTGTTCTGCAGCACCCTCTGCAGGTCACTCAGACTCAGGGGACGATTCCTGCGCACAACATAACTGATGTCATCATTTCCGATATCTCCCTAACTGCTGCCTACACTTCCTCTGCTTTTATCTTTCAATCTCTTTATTCAGAGAACATCTGCAGTAACTATGCTTAAAATACTGCTTTACTTCAACTGAGATCACTCCTTGAACTTTTGGCATTCATGTGGCATTTTGTGATGTGGTGTGCAAGTACGGCTTCCAGGATTCATGCACAGACGTTTCTGCTGCAGGCTTGTGTGACGGTGTTTTCCCCGTTCTTACCGTTTGCCCTGCATGCTGAGGGTGTTCAGGCAAAATGAGAGGACCTGTCCATCTCTGAGGACGGTGGAGAAGCAGGAATCCTCGGTGGAGAGGAGGGCAGAGGGGAAGCCGTCGGGCCAGACTCCAGCACACAGCAGCCCGCTGCCCCAGTCCTCTGTGTCCAGGATGGCCAGGTGCTGTTCAATCACCTGCTGGGCTTGCTGGAGAGAACAATGCACTTCTGTTCACATGTTTGTCTTTGTTTATTCACATTAAACCTTATTTAACCTTATTTTTGTCTATATCAATCAAACAGTTGATGAGGAAATGCGTATAGATACAACAGAGTCAGGATGGGGACTGTAAACATGGCTTGTGATTGGACGAAAACAGTCAAAGATGACATGCCCCATAGAGGAATCTCCTGTTCAGGCTGATGGAGGTAGGGTGTTGGTACCTTCTGGCTGGCGGTGCTGCGCTGGCACAGGGAGTAGGCCTCTCCACAGGCATGCTGCAGGGCGCTGGGTAGGTCCACACCTCTCTGCAGCTGGCACGACAGCAGAGCGGCAGCATGGAGGAGAGAGGCCACTGATGAGGCGGGGGAGTCTGAAAGACAGGAACCGTCTTTTAATTCCATCTGCAGACTGACGTGATGTCCGACAGCATATCGTTACGGTTCACTTCTCACCCCAGATGGCGGATTTGATGCTTTTATGTATTTCAATCAGGAGATCACACACACAGTCCCCGGTCACCCCTGCAGTGTGAAGCAAGGTCTTCAGGTCCAGCGTGTCCCAGCAGACTCCCTCGTGCTCCCCCGGGATGTAAACCTCCACCCCTCTGTTCCTCATGGCTCTGGAGAGCTCACCATGTGCAGGGTCCATGGTCAGGAACAATCTGCAGAGCCAGAAGCATCAGCTGAACACCAGCACCAGTGACTCGCAAAGTGAAGCAGGGCTAATGTTATACCTGAAGTTAGGATGAGGGGTGATTCTGGGGGTCTTCCCGTCTATGACGCCACGTTCGTTGATGGTGAGAGATCCACCAGGCTCCAGCAGAGCGTTGAGTCGGTCCAGGACAGAGGCACTAAAACATGAAATTCACACACACACACACACACACACACACACACACACACATAAAAATGCACTGTCTTTGTAAACATACAATCGACAAGCACGTGAATAAAGACAGAGCGTTGCACTTGTCCTCACTTGCAGAAGTTGACGTTGTCCATGAGCAGCCAGTCGCCGGCCTGCAGGGCCTGGACCAGCATCCCGTCCAACCACTCGAAGCCTCCGTTGGTCCAGCCGTCCTCCAGCTGGGCCAGACGCTCCTTCAGCAGCGTGAAGTCCATCTGCAGTTTGGACATGTCTGCAGGACCAACACAAGCCTGTTACAGCACTGGGTGAATTTCTCTTTTCCCAGGCAGCTTTCAGTCGTCAGGCAGCACTCGGTCATTACCTGTGAACACTTTGAGCTTGGTGTTGAGTTTCTGCAGGAGGAGGATGATGACCTCCAGTTTGTTCAGTGCCTCTGCATTGACGGTTCCCCCTGTTCTTTGCAGCCCTTCCTCCTTCAGCCAGTGGCAGAACAGACCCCACGTCTGCAGCAGGAACTCTGTGTCCTGGATGCCAACGTCCAAAGACATCAGGCCACGCCTTATGACCATGGCAACGATGTAGTCCACGCTCTCCAGCACTTGTTGCCACGGTCGCATGATATCCACCTGGAATGGAGAGAAGCGTGCAGAGTGATGTTCTCTGATGTTTTCAGATAATACAAGAAGCTTAAACTGAAAACCTGGTTACCTGTTCGAAGCCCCCCAGCAGCTCTGTGGTGTCCATGGCGCTGTTCATGGCCATGACCCTGAGGCGGTGTCCCGTCAGCAGAGCCAGCAGTCTCACCAGGCTGGTCTTCCCGCTGGCTGTGGGGCCGACCAGTATGGTCATCCAGCCCTTCTCCACACACTTCATCAGTGACTCCAGGGGCCGCAGCGCCTGGTGTGTGATGGACAGTGGGGGGTCCAGAGCCACAGGGGCTCCGCCGCTGCGCTGCAGGACGGAGAAGCCCACCTACAAGGACAAACCAACTTGACTGATAGAATTCAAAACAATTGCTGCTGAAAAACAGGATTGATGTTGTTCAGACCAACCTGCAGGTTGAGTGGAGTGATGTGGAACTCTCTGGAGCCGCTGTAAGGCTCAAAGTCCTCCCCAAACACCTTCCTGAACACAGACAGCACCTGTGTGGGACAGGAGGGGGTTCACAGACTGAACACTGCATTCTATCTATCATCTTAATACTTTTAATGTTATTCTAAGTTTTCTAACATAAAAATAAAAATAAAAACATTTCTGTGGCCGATCAATTTAACGTTTTAATGCACTGCTGAGCTTTCCTGTGGTCCATCAGAGTTGGTGAGCAGATATACCTGAGCCTTGTCGGCCTCCGCTCTCATCCTGTCAGCGTACACCAGGGCCACGTGCTGGCCGGGGTTGAAAAATCCAGGTGATTGGTCGTCCTGCATCAGCTGACACCACCGGAACATGTCGCGCAGGTTGAACTCCCAGGGGCTTCCTTTCTGTCCCCACCGCCGCTCCACACACACCTCCTGGACAAGCTGTTAAAAAGGCATAACGAACCTTTCAGGGGTCTGGTGTTGGACTAGAGGTCACATCTTGGCACAGCAGAGATCAGAATATAAACACTCTGCAGCCGACAGTCAAAGAAAAACCTACCCTGTTACTGAACTCCACCATTTTACCAATGATTTCCTTATCGATATTGGGGAAGATGGAGTCTCCTATGAACTCCATGTCTTTGCTTGTGAGCTGGTCCACAAAAACCTGGGAACACAGGGGTGAGTCAGATTGCATCAACAGACGTGAAAAAGTTAAATAAGCAAAGACTGGCTTGAGCCCATTTGTTCATTCCCAACTGATAAGTCTGTTTTCCCAAGATTCCTCACTGTCCATGTTCACTCTCAACCTCAACAGACCTTTGCTGTTGAAATAAGGGTCAAATATGCCAAAATGTCCAACCCACGGAAAAGTAATGAACTCTAACGAGCGGTTTCCCTAACAAGAACATTAATGGATACGTAAGAGCAAGAAATAAATGAAGCACCTAAATGAAAATGTGTCTGCACTGTTCCATACCTGAGTAAATCTGTTGAGGAAGGATTTGGGAAGTCCCTTACGCCCGCCGCCCTGAGTGAAGGGGTTCTGGCACCCAAAGATTTTGGTCTTCTCGTGCTGAACCTGGAAGCTCATGCCCAGTTCAGGAATGTAGACCTCTGCTCTGTGATCGAAGCAGGCGTTCAGACCCTCCAGCACCGACTGAGAGGCCAAGTTCAGCTGGAAGAACGATGAACAAGTCAACATGACATCACAGATTATGTCTTTATCATCACAGTAATTTGTTTAATGAAGGTTTGCAGACAACAACTGGTGCAGATGACTATAAATGAGCAGTGGCGCTCACCTCGTCCAAAACAACCCAGTGTCCTGCCTTCAAAGCAGCTAACAGGGGGCCGTCGCGCCATGCAAACTCCCCTCCCTTTCCTCCCTCCACAGGAAGATCAGTCCCAAACAGGTCGGTAACATCCTGCCGGAGAATGCATAGCATCGGCATCTGAGCCTCACAGCACCTCAAGATAATTCAGGAGCACAGGAGCTTCTGAGCGTTGATGGAAAGGCTTACCGTTTGCTCTGACAGGTTGATTCTGACCAGGTGGTTCCCTGAAGCTTTTGCCAGTGCTGCCACCAGGCTGGTCTTTCCCACCCCAGGTGAGCCCTCCAGCAGCACGGGCCTCTGCAGCTTCAGAGCCCGCAGAAGCCTCTGGGCATTCACTGCAGTGGTGCCTGCTGCCATGGCGTAGTCTGACAGGTTTCTGCTCTCGGTCAGAGGCCCTGGGTGGACATACGAGGATAATCATGAGCCATCTCATTTAAGCATAAAAAGGGAAACTGAACTGTGCCTAAACATTCCTGAAGAAGCGTGACATAAAGCAGAGTTTTTCATTTTTTCATGTAAAACCTGATTTTAGTAGCAGAATCAGTTTGTTCGTAAAACAACTGAAAGCTCATCCACACAGAGGCCTGAGCTTGTTAGATACAGGTTGTGAACCTGCTTCTGTGAATCTGTTTTTAAGGAAATGAGGTTGATACCTAATGCAATGTAGAAGGGGTCAATGCCGAAGAAATCCTCCCCCCACTGTGGGTCCCGCGGCAGGCTGCTGTCATAGACCCTCAGGGCGTCCAGCACCTCCTGATCCAGCTTGGTCATCTTGCTCAGCCGCTGCTGCAGGAAGCCCAGGCACAGCCGGCGTGCCTGGAAGGCATTGTCCGCACAGGCCACTGTGGTTCCTGCAGGGAAAGGTGGTCTCAGATCAAATTCATTCAACACCCCCCTCGGAAGACGACCTCTCGGTGAGAGTCAGAATCAGCCGTCAGCTCACCAGAGCCGATGCCGTCCACGTAGACCAGACATGCGCCGTGGATGAAGGCAGTAACGGTGTCCAGTCTGAGGTCCCACTCTGCTTCCTCTTCATCTTCCAGGGCTCCCATGGTCATGAAGCCGTCCTCGTCACGCTCACACACAGTGTTGAGGAAGTTAACCCAGGACAGGATGTCTCTGACGCTCAGGATGCAGCGCCGGCCGAAGTCCTGTTGAGTGAGCCACTCGATGAAGTCCAGCATCAGCTCCGCGATATCGCCGCCTGAGTTAGAGACCAAAGAAAGCACACTGGTAACATTCTCTACAGTAGGCTCAGGTGGCTTGTTGATTATTGTAAGTTATTTGAGAATCACAAACTGTGATGCAACGATCATGTCATGGGCAAATTACATGTCTCTAAATTGTAACCAGGAAACTGAAATATTCATTATGTAACATGACACACATCACTGAAAATAGTAGTTCTTGATATTTGTTTGTTCAGGTGTAATAAGGACATGAACCTGACTGACATTCACAAAAATTTGTTTGTTTGTTTGTTTGTTTGACTGAGTGTTCTTGGCCCCAGGCTACTTTACCATCCAGAGAAAGGCCTGAGCGCAGGTTGTGTTGGATGATCTGAACCAGGTCACCGCGGCTGTTGCTCTGAGGACACCAGATCTCTGTGAAACGGTTCCTGAGGGCAGGAGAGAGCTGTGCAGAAACAGACAAGCACAAACATCAGTCTCTACCAACAAACAGTTGGAGCTGATTACACTAAAAACACGTTCACAGCTTCTGGACAGAATGAGTCGATGTCAGTGGAGCTTTGGATGAAGACAACATCAGCTTTTTGTTGAATCTACCTCCTTCTTGCCAAAGTCTCCTCCGGGGTTCATGGTGGCAACCAGACGGAAACTTGCGGCCGCTCTGATCAACTCCACATCATCGTTGTCGCCGCTCCCCTTCTCAGCCAGCACGAGGGACTTCTCTGTCTCTAGAACACTGACGAGAAAAACAACACGCTCGGTGTGTTGTTCACCTGTGTGTGGTTGAACATGGGGGCTGACGCCATATTGTGTGCAGCCAGAGTTCACTTTTGTTAGTGTTGTAAAAGTGCACCATTGCCTACGAGTCCTGTTTCATCACTCCAACCTCCCTTTTGAATACTTAAAGGAATATCACGAGGCTCTGTGCTTATAATGTAATAACAATACATTTAGTCCAACTTACTCCACCTACGATATCCGTTTTTATGCAGACGATACAATGTTATATACACCGGATTAACATTCTTCAGATCCATAATTCTAATAGTACTAAAACTGAACTTAGGGCCTTTTGTCACCCAAATAACAATGATATGCAGGTTTTGTAAACACATAAAACTGGCTTAAAACAGGCAACTGACTCATTTTACATCACCAGTAAACATGTTAGACTTACATGGAGGACACGGAGTACAGAATCAGCTGTTCAGACAGACTGTTAACAGCAGGAATATCCCTGGTTGATCGACAAACGGTGTGTGTGTGTGTGTCTACCTGTTGAGTCTCTCCAGCACTGAATCGTCTGCCAGGGAGATCTCATCCATGAGAAACACTCCCCCCTCCTTCATGGCCAGCACCAACGGGCCGTCATGCCACTGAAACAGCCTGCTGTCCTCACCATCAGTCTACAAACACACACAGACACACACAGACACACACAGACACACACACACACAATAAGGACAGAATGAGATGCCACAAACTCATCTTAGTGTGTTCATTCCTTAGATCTCCTATTACATTGTAGGACTTCTGCCAGGTACAATAACCTCAGTTACTCGTCTGACTTTTTAATTTCCCTTTAGATTTGACACAGCAGCAGATGGCTAGTACCTGATGTGTGTGTCTGACAGGTCGCAGCCCTCCCAGGAAGTCAGATGTCTCCATGTGTAGGTGGCAGTTGACTGAGAAAAACTTCTGGCCGGCCAAAGCAGCGAACAGCTGGCAGATTGTGGTCTTTCCACACCTGGTGGCGGAGCAGGAAAAAGCTCAGCGTGATTAAAGAAACTACACGCGCGGAAAGTTAACCAGGTGACGCACTAGTTAACTAACGCACCCAAGAAAGGCAGAATGAATTAAGACGTGCGAATCTCACCCAGTGTCTCCTACAAGCAGGACGGACTCGCCGAACCGTAGCGCCCGTCCTACCAGCACAGCTAGCCTCCTCATGCCGTGCGTCCACACCACATGGCGAAACTCCTCTGGAACTCCGGCGATGCTGTCGATGAAGGGACCTGCCAATCAGACACATTTTTACACTTAATAACACGTCCTCTGTTAAAACTTTACTGTGCAGAACAATGGCACATAGAACTTGTGTTTACTCTATTTGAAGTGATCTGTGTGAGACAGTGAGACCGACTGACTCTAAATCTTGCAAGGTGAGAGTTAGCACAAACATGCTGGTCCAAATAAAGGAAACGCTACAGTGTGCACTCACTGAACTGGCTGGTGACCTGTTTCTGAGAGAACAGGTTCTCAGGGTTGACTGTTCTCTTGAAGTGCTTCTGCAGGATGGACAGGATGATGGCCTCTTCTTCTGGCTTCCTCACTCGTCCTGCCAGCAGCATGTACCCTGGTGAAGGCGGCAGCAGCTTTACATTAGATTTCTGTGGAACGCAGGCATTGGTTGGCGATTATGAAGAAGCACCTGACAAGCCTCACCGTCATCGGCCAAGTACTGCAGCCAGTCCTGAGAGGTCTCCGTCTGCTCCTCCAGTCTGTAGCGGTCTGCCCAGCGGAACAGGTCTCTGAGGGTGATGAAGCCGTGTTTCCCCGCAAACACAGAGGAGCCCCTGCGTAAGGACTGGAGGGGGAAAGCAGTGAGGATCACCCAAAAGACGCACGTCATCCACACTACATCCACATCCAGGAGTGGACACTTACCTGAAGGTCTTGCATGACCTTGACCAGCTTGGTGCAATAGGATGGAGGTAAGCTGCACCTCTGGTGGAGGATGGTCTCCAGCTCGCCACTGGGCAGCTCATCAAAGTGCAGCTCCACAAAGCGGTTCCTGAAAGCCCTGGAGAGCACCTGAACACCAAATTGTAAAGATTATTCATACGGTTTATGTTAGAGATATAAGATTGAGTGAGATCCAATACAACACTCAATCATTCTTGGCTAACTTCCTGTCTAGGCTAAGGTAATCTGGCTCACAGCCGTCTCGACTTGAACCTACTTGTTTGACCAAAGTGATTCTGAAACCTTGTCCTCAGACAGGCTGAATATACTGGATACCTTTCTACCGCCATAGAGACCAGGAGGATTCTGGGTAGCAAACAGCATGAATCTGGGGTGAGCCTTGATGACTTCCTGTGTCTCGGCCACAAAGAGCTCCCTGTTGTCGTCGAGCAGTCTGTTGAGGGCCTCCAGGACGTCGGTGGGAGCGAGGTTCAGCTCGTCCAGGATGATCCAGTAGCCTTTCCTCATGGCGTCAATCAGCACACCTGGAGCAGGTTACCAAGGGAACGACACATTGGTCTGAGGTCATGTCAGAGTTCAGTAGTGGACTCCATAACCAGCGTGCCTCTCAGTACCTTCTGACTTCCTTAATCTGCCTGAGGCTTCAAGTTCCAAGCCCAGCTCCTACTGAGAACATGCATCTAAAGACGGCTTTCAAATACATCATTTAATGAATTCATTCATTCACTCATTCGGAATCATTCATTCGCGAAAACAAGCTGCTCACTCTAGTTTTAATCTACTGTTACTCAAACAGAAAGGAACAGTTCATTTGTTGAGGTTGTTGGGATTTTATCTTTTCTATTTGTTTCTATTGAATCTATTTTATCTAATTCCCATCTCACCCGGACATAGTCAAGTCTGAGATGCTGCTTAAAACCTAATAACTGTGAACCAGCGTGCATGCTCGTACCCTCTTTAAACACCAGCTTGCCCCTGTCGTCTGAGGAGTAGCAGCCGATGTACTCCTGGATGTCGGTGTGCTCGTGGTTGTTGATTCTCACACACTGGTTCCCCGTGGCTGCAGCCAGCCAGCGGATCAGACTGGTCTTCCCCACAGACGTCTCTCCCTGGATCAGTACCGGATGAGTCCTGTAAGGTCAAATCGTTACGACAGAGAGAGTGATGAGGGAGGGGGCGGACTATTGACTTGTCATCAGCTCAGTGTAGAGTGATGCTGTAACCTGGGAGCTTTTAATTAACCTTAAATGCTAGTGAGCGGTGAGCAGAGACCACAGTCACACAGCAGCCACTGTTGACAACACCGGCACAGGTGACGGCTGTCTAAGCCCAGCACAAACATGCTAAAATCCTCGATTTTTCCAATTATTAGTGCACAATATTTATTTATTACATTTATTTATTACAGCAAACAACATCTAGGCATGTGCAGTTAGCTGGTAAACAGAGTGGAGCATTTAGCAGCTGCAGAGCAGGCGAGTACTGATATTGATATGAGCACCGATGACTTCTGTGTGAGAAGTCTGCACCGTGGTGACATCTTGCACAAAGGCAGCTCAATTATGAAATGTCATCAACGTTAGATGCGCCATCGAAGAACTCCACCAGCTGTTCAGACGTTCAGGATGTCCCTAACAGAAGCCACACAGGGAGGGAGAAGCTAATCGCTTCCTGCTGACGGGTCACTGACCGCGGGGGAATTCAGTCCAAACACACTCTGATGTGTTTGCTCCTAAAGAGCCAGAATTAGCTCTGACAAAATGAATGTCTGGACGTTTATGGATGAACCCATTGATTTGGAGGGAAATCATGGGCAGGGGGTCAGGCTGGGCAACAGTGTTCCTACCCTGCAGACACCACTCTGGCGAGGTCGCGGAGGTTGAGTTTAACTGAGGCGGTGAGGATGTAGCTGGGGTCCACAGCCGGCTCCATCTCCCCCTGCGACACCCAGTAGCCCTCCACATCCACACATGGCCGGCCTAAGGGTGCTGGGATGGGCTACGGGAAACAGAGCAAAATGCCTCAGCTGTCACAGATATCACTGCGTACATAAAGTGCGACCTGAAAACATCATTATTTGTCTACAAGCTTCTGTGGTACAGCAGTGCTGCTGATTATGAAATCATTCTCCCTCTGAGAACTGGCAGCTTTGACACAAAACTGACAGCAGGGACTTCAAAAGGTCACAGCAACCTGTTTTTCCTGAACCCTTCAGTCAGGTCAAGAACGTTTTTAAGTACCGTTTTCTTCCCTGACTGTTTTCAGTTGATTCCACTTTGCCATATTGTTTAATCAAATGAAAGCCGACACCTTCTGCAGATGATTCGCATGAAACACTGGAAGGGATTACGCTCTTTCAGCTGCTGAATGACCTTTAGTGTGAAAGGTCACGTGTGCAGGAAGTGTCAAGTTTCTGTGACAACAGCTTTGGAAAAAATTTTCTCAGTGAAACCAGAATGAAAAAAATCTGAAGTAATACTTTCTATTGAATTTATGGATATTATGTTTAGAAACAACAGGTAAACACGGAGGAACAGTTAAGTTTGTCGAAGTAAACTAAGACGGTGGCAGATCAATAAGACAGGGAGCAATATGATGCCATATACGTTCATAAAAACAGATGAAGTCAGAAATAAAGGCCTGTCTCTAATACAAGTCTGTTAAAGGCCGCTGGGGAAAATAAAAGCCCCGGTCAGTATTAATATCTCAAATCAATGACGGCAGTTACACAGAAGGGAGCTAGCTCTATGAATGTCTTACTTGTTTGAGACACTTGGTGTTCCCCATCAGGATGTGCTGGCACACCAGTTTCTGGACCAGGGGGTGGGAACTTCTGTCCAGCTGAGTCAGGAAGCTCAGACAGAACCCCTGTAAGCAAGAATAAGGGAAGAAACAATGTTACAAGGCAACAGCAAATCTCCAAAACAATTAAACTGTTTAATATGACCTTTTTCCAACACCAACCTACGACACCTGAGCACAAAGGCAGCAGTAACAAAACAAATTCAGTGAACTGACCCTTTAAAGAGACCCTTTTGTCTCTAGCTGCCTACCTCGTAGAGTGAGCGCTGCACTATGTTGCAGGGGTTCGCCGCCACGTACTTCAGCGCCCTGCACAGGGTGCGCAGGCTGTAGTAGGGTCTGTGGCCCGTCCCGTCCACCAGGTGTGAGCTGGCCTCCTTGCGTACTGCTAGGTAAAAACTACACATATACACAGTTTTAATCTTTTCTTTTCCCAGGAGCAGAACATAACAGCTTTAAGTTTCCACGCTGCCCACCAGAGTGTCCTGAACACCTGCAGGCTGCTGAATGTGTCTCATTTGCATCAGGGCTTAAAACACGTTGTTCACTGCGGCTTTCCAGCAAATCAGATGCATAACCTTTGTGTGATCTGAAGCAATTTAAACTTTAAGCTTGCTTAATATCATTACTGTTTTTTAATTAAAACACAGAGAAGTGGTGGCTTTGCAGTAGAACCATATGTTCACTTAATACACAGTGTGACAAAGGCTAGGGTCACCTTATTTTACCTGCTGCAACGTGTGTGTGTGTGTGTGTGTGTGTGTGTGTGTGTGTGTGTATGGAAAGGCTAACCTGATAATGCCACTGATGACACTCCTGTGTGGATTCAAGCCCTTGAGGTAGTCTGAGACCAGAATCCGCAGGTCTCCCTCATTCTCCAGCTCCTCGACATACAGCTCAGTGAACCTGTGAAACAGACAGACAGGCAGACAGACAGGCGGCAGACAGACAGTGAGTTCAGCTCTGTCCGGGACATGTTTCTGAGACCAAATAAGAACAAAACAGTAGCTCATTCTAGCTACATCCAGGAGACAAAGACTCTGACTTTCCCTTCACCTCTGCACGCTCTCACCTGTTCCTGAGGCCCAGAGGCAGGTTTCTCTTGCCCACATCAGTAGCCGGGTTCATGCAGGCAAAAAGCCGGAAGTCTGGGTGACGGACGAGGGGCTCTGTGACACAATAACACAAAAAGCATGAGTGGCAATTAAAAAAAAAAAAAAAAAAAAAAATACAGGGTGGCAGAATAAATTTGGTTAAAACAATAGTGTTTGGGCGTGAAACATTGAACCTCTGGTGAAAAAAGGACAAATTCACTAAAGTTTAGCAGAGCTAGTTGACACCTCATCATCATTGACACATCACACTGTAAATATGACTGCACATGTGTTGTTTGTTTGTTGCTCAGTTTGGATTCTGAAAAGAAGTTCCAGTAAAACTCCAGGTAGTGGTTTCTCATCTTAGCACTTGCTGATTGTTGCTTTTGCAGGGTTAAAAGATGAAAGTTGGCAACAGACTCTCATATGAGCTGCAGCCAAATAACAGTATAGCTCAACTCTGCTGTGTGAGTGACAGCAGCCCTCACCGGTGTCTCCACGGTCCAGCAGCACCAGAGATCCAGCGCTGCCCTCCAGCAGTCCACTCAAACACTCCAGGGTCTCTGCTGCCGCCAGGTTGATCTCATCCAGGAGGATCCAGTGGCCCTTCTTCACTGCCTGAGCCAGGGTGCCCTACAGAAGAACACACACACACACACACACACACACACACACACACACACACACACACACACACACACACACACACACAGGTTAGAGCTGCAGCCAGTGACACACAGGAACAAAGGCATTTCTGGTATTTATGGCATTTTAGTGTGACCGTACAGAAGAGGGATGTGTTGCAGTAATGTGGTATGTGCCCTAACCATTAGCCCCCTCGGGTGCCCCTCATTAATATATTCTTAGGTTTTACCTCTACAAAGGCGAAGACCATGGCTGTCTCACAGGCTCGGATCTGCTGCTGGGTCTGGCTCAGCTTGGCCGCCAACGCTTCCCACTGCTCCTGCAGCAAGGCGGCTGCACAAACACACAAGAAGTATCAGTCTTTCACCGTGCTACAGCGGACAGTATGCTAACTGTTTTAATCAGTTACTCTCTCTAGTACCGTTTGACTTCTCCTGCAGCTCCTTGGTGAGGGCAGACTTGCAGACGTGGTCCATGAGTTTGAGCAGATCCTGCCAGCGCTTCCCCCTGAAGCAGGTCTGCACATGACCCAGGAAGGTCAGGTTCTGCTTCCTCGAGTACGTCTGGGAGAACAGGTCCTCAAAGGCCTCCCGCAGGGGCAGCAAGATCTGCTTGTGGTCAACTGGCTTGTACCTGCGTTGGGCAGAAAATAACCAGTTCTGACCCAAATGCATGTTGCATGTTTGATATGTTGGCGTTTTGCAGGAGGGGGTCCTCTGCTGCATCAGAATGACTGATAGTATCTGACATCCCGGAGCCATGCAGTTTGTAAGTGATGGAAAACGTTATGTAAATATTCATTTCTGGGTCTCACTCACCCTCCGAGCAGGTCTGCAGTGTCACTCTGCTGGTTCATGTTCACGACCCGCAACCTGTGTCCTGGAATGAACACATAATGAGGAATAACTGAATCAAGAGGGGTATGGATTCCTGCTTCATCAAACATCCATAGTGATGGTTCAGGACAGGAGGAGCCAGGGATCAGACCTCCAACCCCGTCTACAGTCTATGACCTGATGGTCGGCCCGGCTGCTTCCTGAGCTCACCTGTGACTCGGGCCAGATGCTGGACAGTGGAGGTCTTTCCAGTTCCCGTCTCTCCCACCAGGAGAACAGGCTCCCCTTTGGCTACACACACTGCCAGTTGTTCTAGCAGCACGGCCGAGGGACGTGTGGGGGCAAACGTCTGGTTGTCCCTGCTCGTGGTAATGAAAACACATTTGCTGATCATCGAGATGATTAATTATACAATACATATTTCCTGAACGCACCTGAAGTTTAATATTCACAACAATAGCCACTATTAACCTCATACCAGGCCAAGTGAGGTGGGAATAGGCCTTTAATTACCCGATCAGATTACTTTTAATGGCATTATCACCGCTGCATGCACCTCACACTGTTTAGTTTTTGCATGCGAGTACCAAAGTCGCACTTCCTTTGTTTTCAGTCCAAAGTTTGACAACCATTCATATCGGCCGGGTGAAGCGATCAATGTGAATATTTGGGCGCGTCCTGATGGTCCAGCCATTAGACGGCTTTGTTTACGATAATGCAGTCTGAAATCAATTCGATGTTTATTCAATTTACCAGCAGGGGGTCTACTTTGGTCCTATCAGTGGGTGAATATTGGCACAGCAACTAGCTGATTCCTATATGGTGTAAACAGAGGTCAAAGGGGGCGGGTGGGCAGGATGTCCCACTTACACACTCAGCTGCACCGCTTCAGTCTGCTTTCGAGCCAGAGTCGCTCTGCCCACCGAGGCCTCCAGCTCAGTCAGCATGATGCCGGGCTGATACATGTGGCAGAAGTGCAGGGCCTGGACACAAGTGTGAAAGAGTCTTTGATTGATTATATTCAGTCACAGTGAGACGTAGTTTTCATCATGTGCATCACATCACTGTCTAATTCGCTTTAGCTTCTTTGTACACGTGTCCCCCTGCAAACTCTAATCTGCCACAAAGGTTCATCTCACACCTTCTCTTTGGAGATGTTGAGCTTGCTGCCGATGATCTCGGCCATTCTCAGTCGACTCTCAGGGCGAGACAGCATGGCTGTGAAGCAGTCGAGAGCCTGACGAAAGAAGACAAGAAACAAAACCGGATGAATAAAGACTATCATGCTATCATCAGATGTTATTATCACTCTGATTATCACTAATATTACGCCTGGAGGCCCAACAACCAGCCTCTGACAGGAAATCAAACGTGCTAACCTCTTGGAAGACGTGTTGTGCTGTGGCTGACGAGGTGCTGTCGAAGTTAACGCTGATCCGCTCGCACCATTTCAGCAGGTCCCTGCGGCGTCATGGCGAAGACACATTAAGGGAAGAGAATAAGATGAAAAATATGAAAATATGAATATGAAAAATGCAATGCACATCATTATGTATCTGATGTTCATACTTATGAAATCTGACAGCCAGCTGCAGAGCCAGCAACTCAGGTGATGAGGAAGAACAAAATAGGAAAAGAACTGAAATGACTGAACTGAGGGCTGGCATCACTGACAAGCTTATGAAATTAAATATTGTCAGGTGAAACAACATGCAAACCTAAACAAGGATGGAAGTAAACACATCTCCGTCAACAACGTGAACCCTCATGACCTGGACCAACACATATGAGCATCACAGGCTGAGCTATAAAGTTAATTACATTGATCCATGAAAAGCATATGCGCTATTGAAGTGGACAGCATGGAAACTACCGGCACGACTAACGCATTGATTCACGGCTGAATCTTCACCAGCGCGTCTCCTGCGGTCCGCGTTGAAAGAGCATGGAGAGTTCGGAGCGTGACCGGGGCAGACCAGTGCTGTCTCTAAGCGAGGAGGTGTTTACACATCTGTTACCTAATGAGAACGGCCCGGTGCGACCTGCACAAGCTGCGGATCCAGCCCCTCGTCCAGAGGACAGTCCGATCAATAAGCTATCGAACGCAGCAGCAGCTAGTGGAAAGCTAATTAAAGCTGTGGAGGCTGCCGCTGCAGACTGGCTGGTAGTTCGGATTGGAAGGAATCTGACAGACGTGAGGCCGGAGTGGGCTGCAGCTTTCTAGGTTTGCCCCCACTGAGGATGGCTGTCGGGATGAGGGGGTCCTGAGAGTCACGGTGCAGATAGAACACATGCTGAGTGACAAATGGATTGTTACACCAAGATCATGTAAAAGGCACATGGTCCTGTAACAGTGCAGGAGGAGTGAAGTCACATGACCAGCATACAAAAAAAACCCAATTAACTATTAGTAAACTGTACAATGAGTCATATTCTTGATGATTCTTCACATAGATATTTAGACCGGCCACGGAAGCATTACCAGCACTGCAACTCCCAGAGTGCACTGCAGTGAAATAGGTCCAATCATCACATTTTTACCTGTTCCTAATAGGACCAATCTGATCCTCAGTGCCCTCGCGTCTGTGTCTACCAAGGAACTGAAATACTAAATTACCACGTCCCAAACACATCCCAACCTTGTTACAGCCCATAATAACGTAGGACAAACTGCTGCCCACACATGGCTGCACAGATAAGCTCCTTTACAAAAATGGAAGTAAAGGGAGAGGAGATTCAGCGTTGAGCTGGGCCTCACCTCAGTGACAGGGCTCTCCCCTCCAGCGGTGCACTTCTGTCCTCAGCCCTGTGCTCCTGGCTGCCATCGGAGGTCTGGACGCTGCTGGTGTCCACGTCAGAGTGTCTGTCCCCGGTGAGCTGGCAGTAGATGTCCAGGAGACGGTCTGACACCACCGCCAGCCTGGGATACCTGCTGATGAGCACCTACACACACAGAGACACAGGACGAGGCACCATTAGTGAAGAAGATTAGCAAGATTCTGCTGCTGCGGGGGAAATACATGATGTCATCGGGCTCTGAGGACCAGTGAGAATGAAGGCAGGGTAAGATGTGCGCCCTGAACAGAGGGAAGCCCACACTGTCCTGAGAACTGATCTAATCAGGTGCTATAAATGACGACGCCTGTGTGCGAGGACCGCCACCACACTCACCTTCTTCAGCTCATCCCGCGTCATGTTGCCCATTTGCAGCTTGGTCCAGTACTTGTCCAGCAGCGCTGCATGAGAGGTCTGTGGTTTGTGCCAGCTGCCTCCACTGTAATACATCCTGCAATACACAAGCATACAACAATTATTTATATTGTGACATCAATACAATCAATGTTTTGACCGTGAGAACACATGAATAAATAGAAAGAGACAATCTGATTACCACCAAATGCTGGTAACAATCTCCATGGTGCATATAAATGCTCTGAATGTAAAACAAGGATAGCCAAGCTGCTGTTGTAGATGTACATGTAGGGTGTAATGTATTCTTACCTTCTGGTTGCAAAGAACTGAAACCCAGGAGCAACATCGATGCAGTCCTCCCGTCCTGGAATCATCAGCTTCTTGTTCTCCATCAACGGCAGCAGCACGGATATCTAAAAAAAAGAACATCTCAGTCCGGCTGTGGTGTGTGGACCTGACATCTGCGCAACAAATCTAACCTTAACTCACCACATCCAGAGGTGCGTGATCTATGTCTTCCAAGAGGATCCACTGGCCTTTAGACACAGCTTGTGTCAGCGTTCCTGGCTGCCACACAAACTTCCCCGGTATGTCAGTGCAGCGGTACATCCCGAGCAGCATCTGGGACGCAAACAAAACACAATCACAAATCAGCCGCCTAGCATCTAAGCTCTGCTGACTGTTAAAGTGCTTCTCTGCTGGGTTAGTATTGTCCCTCCAAAAAGTCTGGGCACTCGCAATGGAAGTACTTAAAATATACTTCATTTATTTATTTACACGTGCCACACACTGTAACCATTCAGATACTGAGCAACTCCTGTAAACTGAGTTCTATGAGTGCCCCTTTAACTGAAGGCCGCTTCTATGTTCTCTCACCTTGCTGTCAGTTTGATCCCCGAGCTGGACCTTGAGGATCTCCGTAGCCTTCATATGTCCCGTGACAGCAGCCATAAACTCCACCAGGGCAGTTTTACCGCATCCAATAGGACCCTCGAGCAGCACGGGCTTCTGGGAAGCCACGGCCAAAGCCAGTCTCCTCAGATTACGGCAGGTTGAGTCCACCAGTACCAGATCTTTTGGGTTCAGCTGCAAACAGGGATCAACATAAGGACACAGAAGATCAACAGTAGAGACTGTTTTATGTGACGAACTGAAGGGGACATACCTGCTCAGCCTGCCTGGGAACTATCCTGGGCAGGACAACACCACACACTGCCACAACATTCTGGGACAGGTCCTCTGATACCACCTGGCCCCTGGTGAATTTATTAGCTTTCTCCTGGCGCCACATCACCGAGCCCTGATTGGTTAACACCAGGGCTTTTTCTACCTCCAGCTGCTGAGTTTCTTCCAAAGCTCTAGAGAAGCAACGAAAACAAGGGTTTGACACAGAGCTTAAGAAGCATCATATTAATAAATATGGATGGATGTATGCAAACAAAGGAACACTGAAACTGCACATTTTCAATAATACTCCAAGTCCAAGACATTTCAATAGATAAAGAAAGACAAAACCAAAAGATACATACTTTATTTTCATGTGTAGGATTTCATCACTTGTCAGCACCTTTCGCAGAAAGATGGTTTTCTGGTTATCAGTCATGTGAGAGACCAGCGCCAGACACTGAGCAGTGTACCTGTCAGAGACAGTGGGGAAACACAGAAGAGTGAGTGTTAAAAGCCGTAGGAAGGTTTACAATGGTATTAACAATGGTGTGACAGCTAACAGTGACGCCAAGTTCACATTTATACAACTGTAAACTGTAGTGAAATATGAACATGTTATTATCATCCACAGGTTTGCACAGGTAGGATGTTCTGCAGTATGGATATTCCTTATTTGAGATTAATAATCCATTGTTACAGTGAAAAACATGTTACCATTGCATATGTGACTGATTTGACATTAATAGCCACAATTAGTCGTGGATTATTACTTTGGCAGTTATCAAAGTAACTTTAATGTTCAGGATCACCTCAAGTAATGTTTCATAAGCTCACTTTCACAACACAATAACTGAGGAGACAATAACAGTTAACTAGAGGGCAGGGAAATGCATTAAAACTCCAAATACGGATGTTTGCTTTGGAGAGTGCGCCTCAGTGATAATAAGAGTGTGAATCAGCAGGAAATGGGCTGAAACATGCAAACACATTGACATTTAGTAATAAAGTATTAACAGCGCTTGTTTTAGATTTCCATCAGTGAAACCAGCTGTGGTCATGGACATGTTATACCACAGGGTCCGGTTAGACCTCTTTGGGTGTAAAGGGGAAGATACGCACCCTCGCACCATGACGTCGCTGGTAAGCAGCTGTGACACACAGGGACTCCAGTCCCAGAGCATTCGAAACTTGGCACAGTCGCTCTGGAGGAAGCGTAGGGTGGCACCCATGAGGTCGCGCAGCTTCATCCTCCTGGGGCCATAGTGAACAGCCGATGACTCCTCACTGGTGAAGAAGAGCCTCTGAAACACTGGTGGGGCATCATTGAAGTACCTGGCAGCAAACCTTATGGAGAGAAGAAGAATATTGGTACAGTACGACATTACAATGCCATAATAACTCCCCCACTACAGCTTTATAAACATTAGGTGACCACTGCTGTGTCAAGTTTGCCCAATTTCAACGCATGGGGGCAACAGTTAAGGGTGAATTACCAGTTTGACCCCATGAGGAGAGTAGAGTCCACTTACGCCTGTGCATCAGGACTGATGCCGAGGAGTTTGCTGAGGGCCACACACAGGCGCTCGTGGAGGTCATGGTTGATCCTGCCACCAGCTTTGACCCTCTCTGCATTCCGCTCCAACAGGTCCAGAACCAGCGGTCGCAGGTGTCGAGCGATCAGCAAAGTGTAGTCCTTCTCCAACAGCAGCTGAGCCAAACACTCCAGAATACACTGCCTGTCCTGCTGGCTCCATATCTGAGGGGAGATCATATGATAATAAGGTCCCAATAATAGAAAAAAAACATAATTCAAAATATTTACATCTTAGGGACTAACAAGGCAGCAGACCAGTTTTAATGCCCCAATACACACTAATGGTGTCATTTGTACAGTGACTCCTGACATGTGATGGGAATGCTGCTGCATGCTGCACACAGGACACGTTTTGAGTCACAGTGCGAAAATCAAACACTACAAACACAATCTTTTATTTCACACGAGCCAGGAATCAACATATCTTACCTGTTTTGACAAATATTGGCTTAGTTCGTTGTGACTTTTGTCAACATGTCTGGATATGGTGCCCAGTGATGACAGGCTCAATTCTAAATTTTCCATCGTATCATTTGTCGCCTCTGGAGGAGCGATCTACAACGAAAACCAGCTCGCGCGGTGTATGAACAGGTATCCCGACTTACTGTTATTAAACCAAACTGTGAGGCTCATTACGCGCTCGCCTGCCTGAGGTTGTATCACAACACATAAGCACGTTCCCGTCACTGGTGTTAAAATCCTGTCCACATGTGAGTGGAGCACAAATCCTTCCGGGTCGGGCTGGAATACCCTCCGACGTCGCGGTTTGATGACGCGACTAGGCAGTGACGCCGGCACAGTGCAACTATCCCCGCGAGTGGAGCAACTTTCGCTCGTGCAAACTGCCATTTCTGCTGGATTACAATGTATTTGTTTATGTCAGCTGGTTGTGGTAGAATATGAACCGCCGAGGAAGAACATAAGTCGCCGAACAAGCGCGTTCGTTTCGGGTTCGAGTCGTGTTTTAAGAATAGTTTTGGAAACGGAGGAGCTACAAGAGCACACCCTCAACGTTGACAGACCGCGGGAAAATGTCGTTACTTCCTGTGCAGTGAAGTCTTGGCGCGACAATACAGTTGTAAACAACAGGAGGACACACAACAATACGAGAACAAGTAAGTCAACTGATTATCAGTGACCTTACTGCAATATTACCACAGGGTTTCCATTAGCGTCCCTGCTTAGCCAGATGAGCACTGCTCTCCTTATCTTACCTTTACTGGTAGGTCACAGATTGGTGGCTGATCTTTTGAATATAACGGTCTTTAACTGATTCGAGCAGTTTTACGAACAATAAAATATAAAGTGAAGGAAGAATAAGACAAAAAGCAAAGAAATATAAGACTTGTTTCTTAAAGAATCAGCAAACAATGGGGTTTCAAGTTGAAATAAGTATGATTTCCCTAGTGACGGGGTTTATCTATAGTAATGTTCATGTTACATTGAGACTGAGCTCAGATTGCCAAGTATCAGATCCAAGCCAGGGGCAGAAAGTCGGAAATGAAGTGATCTTTAGCCAGAATGATTCACATTAAGATTGAACTAAACGACATAACATTTTGCTTATGATGTCTTTTTTGAGGAAAGATCGTTTTTGTGTGCCTAGCTCTGGTGGTGGCTTTGTTCCTTGCTACCCCCTTTGTCTGATCAGTTGGGAACAACAGAGGTCTACACTGTATTAATGCTAACTGAATGGGGATCAGCCTCCGTTTGTTAACTACACATAACGCCTACAGTATTAACATTAGTGCATTTATGATTGTAGATTAGCAGTGGGAGTGAGTAATATGGCTAAATCCTCTCTATTTCATGTTGTAAAGTCAGTATTCATTGTAACATTGTGAACTTTTAGATAATACAAGCTGAGATGATAAAGAGAAGACTAACAAGGTATAAACAGTATTTTAAAAGTCTCTGATAGTTATATATCCTCATACTGCGTTTATTGTCATACTGCCTAACCCTTATTATATGTACTGTAATTATCTGGACTGCAAATTCTATGAATTTAAATAGTCTCAATGTTCAACTCCAATAATTTAATTATTTGTGATCCAAGCTTTCTTTTTAAAAAATGTGCAGCCTCTAAACCCAACCTTACCCTGATGACATCATCAGGGTTCCATTTGTGACATGCCTCTTTGAGACTGGTTATGTCTTACCGAGTATATATCCATCTGTCAGGTGTTAAAGGTTAAACTGCAGTTGTGTTAAATGTGCTCCGGCTCATATTTGCAGACTGGTAATAACTATTGATTTTCCGTTGGTGTTGTTTTAAGGAACTCCTTTAAGAAACCAAGCCACAGCGATTCTTTGGATGATGGAGAACATTGAGACTAGTCGTAAGTACAAGGCTTTCACATGTACAGGCAACATTACATTTTGACGACATTGCATTTAGATTTGTTTGGTGGTATTTGTTGTATGTGGAACTCTGGTTTGTAATAAAGCTATTTTAACATGCTAGCAAATGTAGCATTGCTTATAGCATGTGGGAATGAATGTGGGATATAAGTCTGTATAAATGAAAATGTACTTTAATTATACATGTATAATATTTACAGTCTTGGTACCTGATGTCAATGAAGATTCTGTGGACATCTATGATGGCCTGGATATTGGTTCTAGCAGCAGCGCAGGTAAAAGTCCTTTTTGAAATTCACTTTCAATCTGCTACAGCACAATTATTACTGCAAATGATAATCCTGCTGTATTCAAGTGTGAACATAGTCTAAGGACAGACTCCAACATTCAGGTATTGTAACATTGTAACAAGTTATTTCTTGTTTTGATTCGTTACAGCGAAGTCATCTCCATCTACCTCTCAGCTGAAAGAGTCGATGGATCTTTATGAAGAAATTGTCACAGAGGAACAGCAGAACCGAGAGTCAACGTACTCTGAGGTGTGTTGCAATCTTCATGCTTCTCTCTTTTGACCTGTTGTATTAGGTCTTTAATACTGAAAACGTGGCTGGAGATGGACTTCTGTGTACCGTTCCTGTGCAAAGGTCAGCACACCTGTTTTTTGCTTGGCTCCGCAGCCTGGGTGTGTGTGTCAAATTAAATTCTGTTTCCTTCTAACCTCCGTCAGCAAAAGGAGCTCAGCTGTTTTTACATGAGCTATGTTTCACACTTAGGTCACAACAGCTTACGTTAACAAATGTAATGGTGTAAATGTAGTTGCTGGCAGAGTCGTTTGGTTCAGAGGTGAAGTAATAGTTACCTACAGACACAGTGCTGGAGAGAAAAGCTGCTACCACAGATTTCCACTAGACCAGCAGTCTGGTTGTGATTGTTATGTATGAGGTGAACCTTTGTGGCCTATTCTTTATACACGACATTTTCATGTCAAAGGATTATGTGTTAAAATACAGAGGGCTGTTGTCTAAATCCCTTTTTTTCTTTGTTTGCAGTTAAAGTCCAGATTCCAAGCGGCTCAAAACCAAATTAAAGAGTTGCGCAGGAGACTGGATGAGATGGAGATGCAGGTTTGTCTTATTTACCTTATTTTTCAGCTGTTGCTAAAATATCATGAAGCTTCTTACGGCGCTAACATGGCGTTCCCTCTCTCTTTTAAAACAGAACACTGGGTTGAACACTGAGAACTACCGTCTCAAAAAGAACATCTCTGCGCTCTTACTAACAGCTAGACAGGAGGTGACACGAAAAGATGCCGAGATTCAGAGACTGAACCAATGGTGAGTGTTGTGGTAAAGCTGGTGGTTCATCATAACAGTGCTAACTGTTTCGCAATAATCCATAGAGCTGAAGGTTCATGTTTGTTAAATCATTGTTTTTCCCAGGTCAGAGAAGGGCCGATATCGTCATCAATCTCGCATGAATAATCTGCGGGATCAAAGTTTGTCCAGTCAGATGTCCACAGGAAGCTCCAGGAGTAGGCTACTTCCTCCTCCACCCTCCAGTCCTCTGCCTCCTCCCCCACCATCCAATCCTCCTCCCCCTCTTCCACCTCTACCAGCTGCACCTCCCAGGGAGGATCATCCTCCAAGAGAACCTCTTCATCCTTCCAGAAGGGAAAGTGATAGCTCCACCTATCAGCCTAGTGGTTCTTGTATTGAGACAAGAGCTCTAAAAGGATCTTCTCACAGTCATTCAAAAAGTTCCACAAGAGGAAATTCTGAAGGATCTGACAAACAGACTGAGCACTCTGTCAGCAAATCCAGCAGCTGTTCGTCATCCCGACATAGTGAGTCAGACAAACACAAGTCCAAGCACAGGGAGGAAAAATGTCAAAGTCAAAAACTATCTGAGTCAGCAGATAGGAGACACAGAACAGCTTCAGATCCCAACAAGGACTGTTATGCCCCCGACAAAAACAGGTCTCACAAAGGAGACAGAGACACGGAAAGACGACATGACTCCAGGTCATGTAAGAGCAGGAACTACCTAGATGTTGAGGGGCACCACAGATCGGAGAGGGCCAAAAGCCCACCAGAGGTTTTACATAGTGCTGCCTCCACTGATGACAAGAAAGAGAGAAGTCGAGAACGGAGACAAGATAAATCTAAAATGTCCACATCACGATCACATAGCACAGCTCACAGCTCTAAAGAGGGTCATAGCCGTGATCATAGAAAAATAAAGACCAGTGATGAACATATCAGAAGTTCAGACTCAAAGGAGCGAAAACGGTCCTCTTCAAACCAACACACTGAGTGCCACAGTGATTCCTCCAAGGAAGGAGATAGACTGTCAAAGGATTACCAAAAGAAGGAGGATAGGCGACGTGAATATGAAACCAACAGAAAGCATAAGAAGAGCACTCATACAGAGACAAGCAGAGAACATGAGAAAGAGAAATCAAAAGAATCAGACCAAGGTAAAGTGAATATCTGTAGCACGGAAAGAAAACAAAAGACAAACGAGGCTTTAAAAAGATCATCTGAAGTAGAAATCACAGAGAAAAGCTCTGTGGAGGAAAATAGTCCAAACAGGAAGTTGTGTTTCATGGAAACATTGAATCTAACACTTTCGCCAATTAAGAAGCCAGTGTTGCCCAGTGATGCCAGCCAGGATGGCCTTGTACCAGTGGACAAGGTTCTTGAAAATGGAGAAGATGAGGAGGGTTCACAACCTAACCTTGAAGACATGTGTGTGATCAGTGAAGTAGACAACAGTGATTTGGAAGCCGGGTTGGAAGATTTTGCAGAGCAATCTCCAGATAACCCCGAAACTCCAGAATCTGATAAGACACATGAGAGGTGTGATGGTGTGAAAGATGTCAAGGAAAAGGACAAAAAACAGAGTGAAACCCCTGACCAACAACTTGAAGCCCATTCAGACCAACCTACCTCAGCTCATAGCCAACCCCTAGATTCTGCACAGAATGAGACTGTACATCTCCCACAAAAATCACCGGAGAGTAGTTCTCTAAAAGCAACAAATGAGGACATTTCAGAAAAGGATGTGAACAGCACCAAGCTGGCCTCAGACAGCCAGGTAGATGAATGTGGACCTCTGGAGTCTACAGATGCTGTCAGCAACACATCTGGAAGCATCTCTGAACAACACACAAACAATTCTTTACAAAAAGCAAACCCTATAAACAATAGCGATCAATCTGTTGCTGTAGAACTGCATTGTAAAACGCCTAAAGCTGCAGTTCAGAAAACTCTTCCTGTGGATTCAGTCAAAAAAGGGGCAGCTGCTTCACCCTTAAGGGTAGATTCTGTAGCTGAAGATGTTCCTGATAAGGCCAAATCACAAAGTGAGTTAAATTCACCCACTTTGCTACCTCAGGACTGTCAAGGACTGTGTGCTCCTGCTTCCAGTTCCATTCATGACAAGGATGTCCATGTTCAAGATGCTCCCAGAGATGCCGATGCCGTGTCCAGTTCAATAAGCTTGGAATCACTTCCCCAAGAAGGGCTGAGTCTACCTGAGGCTATTTACATTTTAACACAGACAAGTGAAGATGCCAGTGACAGCAGTAGCATCACAACTGAGCCAAGTTCTTCCACTGGCTGTATCGCAGTCTCCAAAGTCAGTAGCACTACCGAGGAGGCTGCATTGCCAGAGACATACAGTGACCTCACCGTCACACCAAAGAAGAACTTCTGTCCTGAAAAGAGTCCTGACAATAACTATGAGCCCTCCAGTTCTATGCCATTGCTGCATGACGAGGACTCCATGATGCGCACCCTGAGCAATCTCAAGAGGATCCCTGATGCCATAAGCCCTCTGAGAAGCCCAGTACGAATCACCAAGAGAAGCCACCTCAATGCTCATGGAAAACCAGGTCATGTAAAGAGCCTTCAAAAAGGTAAAGTTGGCCTAATTTGAAGTCATTCTTAATATGTCATGGAGTAGATTAGAGTGTCTGTTGGCCCTACTAATGTTTTATGCCAGTTATCTTGTGATCAACCACAACACAACTAAATGATCTTCACCCAGAATCTGAGGTTAGCAAAGGTTAATAACCTTGTTTTACACATCAAAGTGTGTTTGGGTGCACTAATATGTGTGTAAAAAGGGTGTTTAAAGCTATTTTAGCAGTGTGAATTACAGTAAACGTCCTCAGGTAATATCAGCTGTGTGTGAAGACTACAAGTTTGAAAATGAAAAAGAAACTCGGCGTGGAGTTGGAAACCTGTGTGGTGCAGCAGACCCCTGTAGCTGCTCCTTATCTGCTGCCGCAGGTTAGAGGCTCCAGGCCAATTAGCTGCTACTAGCATAATACACCTAATTCTTTAACCATATTCTACCATTGTGGTTAATGTAGGCACCAGTTTTTTTTACAGGGAAGAGGAATACATGTAATTAAAAAGATGTCTGCTGCATTGATTTTTGATCCTTTTGAAATCTGTCTGTTATTGTTGTACAGTGCATCAACAGTACTCATTTAATTTAAATCTCTTGCATTCTTGTCATGCAAAAACCATCTGCTCTTTTGCCATTATGAGATAATTAAGGGTGATCCAGAGATAAGGCTTAATTTCATCAGTTCAAATATGTATTTGACACCGAACTGCATAAGCACATCGGATTCAACATAACAACAATAAGCTGTTTACTGAATTTCGTATATAATTTGAAATCTTAAAACCTCAGTATTAGAAGATCTTTGCCTTTGTTTTAGAATGATCTTTTTTCCTCAAAAAAGCCACTTTGAAAGAATGACAACTAAAACGCACTGACTTGAGCAGCAGTGATGCTGCTCAAGTCAATTCAAACTCAGTGAGACCTTTTAAAAGGCAGCAGTCTCATATGTCAAATCCAAAATCTGTCCTCACAGTGTCTTTCAGATGTTGTGATGTAATGATCACCTGGTTTGTGTGACCATAGTTTTAATTTACCTGAAATTTAAGCTGCAGGGTTTTTGGATATGGTTCATTTCCAAACACAAAGACTCTCCTGAGCCGACGTTACACATAACAGCATCTCAGATTTAAATGCTACATCTTACCGCTGCTGTTGACTCTGCAGGACCTAAGTAGATTAGAGTGTGTTTTGTCTGTGTGTGCCAACAGCTTAACAGTCCATGGTGCTGTACTGTTGATAATGTTGTTTAGATTATGTAACTGTCATTACTGTATCCCTAGTCATGAACACAAGATTTGCACATAGGCATTTACCATACAGGGAACACATAATTATGAGGTACTTCCATCATAATTATGAGATGCAATTATAAATCCCAGCATATGTCTATATAATGTTCTTTTCTTTCTCCCCACTGGGCAGATTTCTCCAGCACACCTGTTGATGCCAACTCAAAGAAGTTGGATGTAAACAAAGAAAATAAATATCCAGCAAACCATGACACGCAGAACTTGGTGGATAAGGTATCTGACCCACCTTCAAGTCTTTCCGACACTGAGCTGGAGGAAGGGGAAATTCTAAGCGAAAGTGATGACGCATCTGTAGATTCTCCTGTTCCTGCTACTAAGAGGGTAAAGTTGGGAAGAGCAGTCAGAAATAAACCAAGCCCCATGTTGAAGAGGTCATCTAAAGAAAGGTGTGTTGCATCAAAAGAAGCTAATGAAACGGCTGGTGTATCAACACGGAGCCCAAAGAGTCGTTTTAAAACAGTTTGTCCTGCAGCAACCAAAGCTTCCTTTTCCACTGTAGAGGAGGTAATGGAGACATTCAAGTTGGTTCGTACTGAGATCCGAAAAAAGTACATGAAACTTCATAAAACCTTTCCCAAGAAGAGCTTCTATGGCGTAATGGACAATTTCCAGGAGTCTTTTTTAGAATTTGTGGACGGTGCTCGTTTTGGTCAAATATGCACTCAGGAAGGAGAGCTGAAATCCAAGCTGAAGAAACTGATTGCATCTGTATTCAGCAAAGTGTCAAATAATGGTATTGTGAAACGTATCTTTGAACAGCAAGCAGTCGATCTGAAGCAAAAGTTGTGGGACTTTGTAGATGTCCAAGTTGACTACTTGTTGATGGATGTTTACACAACCTTGAAGAGCCATTGCAAATCAACAAGAGGGAAGGCTGAGGACAATAGACCCAGTGGAAACAAAAAAGTATCTGCACAGTCTCCAGTAAAGAAGCCACAGTGTCAACAAAAGGAAGGAAAGTCTGCTCCAATCAACCCACGTCGGATCAAGCCCTGTGCTGTGGCACCTTACAAAACAGGCCTTGGAAGCAGGGGCAAAGATATAAGAATCACGCATGCTGAAAATAACAGGAATGTTGACCCACACCCATCAAATTGCCAAAGTCGACAAACTGTGGTCAGTTTTCTTCCTCCTAAAAATAATCCTTCAACTCCAGAGAAAAGTAACATGTCTTCCTCTTTGGTTGTCTCTCAAAATGGCTCTTTGCTTGACAAAACTGACTTTGAGCTTCTCACTGAGCAGCAGGCCTCAAGTTTAACATTCAACCTGGTGAGAGACACTCAAATGGGAGAAATCTTCAAATGTCTCCTGCAAGGATCTGACTTACTAGAAACCAATGGCATCAATGGCGACAATACAACCTGGTCCATTGGTACACCAAGGAAAGATGGAGAGAGACTCATTAGCATCACCACTCCAACTAAATTTGAATCTCCATCTAAACTCCTTTCCCCAATGAAATTTGATACACCCTCCAAACTTATTGCAACATGGTCTAGCATTTCACCTCGCAAGATGTCATCCCCACGATCTAAGGATCAGATCCCACTAAATCCAGCTTTATTTGATGAAAGTTGCTTGTTAGAGGTGCCTTCAGAGAATAGAGCAATGATGCAGTCCGACGCAACCTCGCAGAGACCATATTCCATTCTAGCTGAAGATCTGGCGGTCTCCCTCACCATTCCATCCCCTCTCAAGTCAGACAGCCACCTCAGCTTCCTCCAGCCGTCTAGCATGAACATCATGTCCACTCCAGACAGCGTCATCAGCGCACACATAAGTGAAGATGCTCTGATGGATGGGGAAGATGCTACAGAACAGGACCTTCACCTGGCCCTCGATACTGATAACTCCAGCTGTGGCTCCAGCAGCAGCGTGGCCTCAGAACCACTTGCCACGCCTTTTGTATTTAAGCCTGACCTGCCCATGCAGGCTCTAGTGATGGAGAAGTCCAATGATCATTTCATTGTGAAGATTCGTCAGGCAGCCACAGTCGCAGATAACACACTCACTGCTGATGATAGCTTAAGTCAAACACTAACAGAGGAAGATCAGCAACATAGAGAAGGAGATGCAGAAGCTCAAGAAAGTCAAGCAAAAGCTGATTTATTGGACTCATCACAGAACAATACTCCATCAAACAATAACCTGTCTGACCTTGGTAAAAGCTCTGAGATTAGACATTCTATCACTGGTCCAGATATGCATCTCACTCAAGATGAGAGTTTAACACTAACAAAACAGCCACCCCACAAAAAAGAAGATAAGTCAACTCAACAAAATACCTCAGAAGTTTGTTTTTCTGCAGATTCGCAGAAGCTGTCAGAATCTCTGAAATACAAGCCTAAAACTAGACCTTCAGACAACAGTTTGCACAATGATGCTCATGACTCTGATGAATCCCGTGGGCACAGCAGCCAGGCAAACAGCAGAGAAGGTATCACAGTCACTGGTGATGAGAGTGCAAGTCAAACAAGCCACAGAGAAGTGGACATGACAACTCAACAAAGTCCCTCCAAAGCACTTCTGCCTCAGTCAGATAACAGTCCACAACATTCTGCTGGGCCAAATAAAAGAAGTCAGGTGTTGGTGACACATGTTTCAGACTCAGACAGTGGAGAAATGGAGATGTCAGACTCAGAGAGATGTTTCCCCATCGCCAAAGGTGATGTACACAGAACACCAGAGAAAGATAAGAGGGAATGTGCGAAAGGTAGCAAACGGAAGAAGCGCCAAGAAAAATCAAAAGCCAAGCGGTCCAGAAGAGAAAAAGGCAAAATCACAGAAGATGTGGTGTCTGACTGCACGAGAGACGATAGTGAATCCAGGTCGTCCCCAGCGTCTCTGTCCCCCAACAGTCTCTATGCCAAGAATGTCATACGGAAGAAGGGCGAGGTGGTGATGTCATGGACCAGGTCAGTAGATGGTTTTATGTCGTATCACTCCCCCTTCCCCCAGAGACACATACACATTGTGCGTCCTCATTGTTTGCATTGGCTTGCTATTTTGGCTAATTCTTGTACCATTTGAGTAAAACAGGTCAAATTTAAAGTGTTTATTACCAATACCAACCACATGCCTTTTCTGCATGAAGCCATTTTAGAGTAAGGTAAGGGACTGTGCATATTCTGTGACCTTTTTAATTAAGTGTGAATGTTAAGTACTTAACTGGAGTATTTCCTTTTGCATTATACGTCATCGGGTCATGGAGAAATACTGTACCTCTCCCTCTACTACCTGTATTTGGGCTCTTGTCTCAGTAGTGACAAAGAAACTCTGAAAGTTAGCATTCTGCATTCTCTAAACATATTCTCCTTTTTTAAGTGCATGATAATACTTCTTCACTGAACTAAGATTTTACTTGCAGTTGAATATTTGACATTTAAAGTAATTTCTCTTTACTCAAGTCAACAATCTGAATAATGCTTCCACTCCTGCCAATAAGAAGCACAGGTCAAATAAAATCAGACTTTTGGACTCTTCCTCCTTTAGGTTCTTGCAAACACTGTTGATGCCTGAGGGACTTTATATACTTACACTGACTGAACCTTAGAAACACATTTGCCCTTTTAACCTATTTCCCTAGTCAGAGGTGGGAAGAAGTCATTTTTTGCAATTTACATGCAAGTCAGTCAGGCATCAGTGTCTAAAGCCAAGTGTGGCAAGTCCCATGTCAAATCCAAGTGCTTAACAGTGATTTCCAAATAACAAACAAGTTATTATTCACTGCTGACCAAATTACATCATGGTTAGACTCTTAGCAGAAGTAGAACAACTAGAAATACACTTATTTTCATCTGGCCAAGAGTGACATGAGAAAGTAGACATTAAACATCACGTATGTGACGTTCAGTCAAAATATGGTTAGTTCAGCTCAGCTATCTTGACTGTGTCCAGAGTCTGAAAATACAGCAGCAACCCTTAAGCTGATTAACAATCTGTACCTAATTTAACCACAACTATTGTTTGTATTTGTAGATTTAAGCTTTGGAGAGATTCAGGTTAGAGGTTTCCCTTTGCTGTCTGTACACTCAGACCTACAATGTGTCACTACCATTTCCTTCTACAGCTAACTTCAACAGGAATGCAGCTTTTTGGAGTGAAACTGAATGAAGGAAGTTATTTCATTGGGGATTTTCTCAACAAATCTCGACGGTCGCTTTTATCTGCTGCATTGGCCCAAGTGTATGTAGTTACAAGGGAAAACATGGCGTTGGTACCATTGGCAACAAAGCCTGATTGTCACATGGAAAACAGTGTCCCTGAAATTAAATTATAACTCTTGATCTGAATTCTCTCTTTTCCAGAGATGAAGATCGAGCTATTCTGATGGAACTGAAGACAAAAGGTGCTTCACGTGAGACTTTCTCTGCCTTGTCAGAGAAACTTAATAAGTCATCAGGGCTGGTAAGTTCTTTTCTTTTTTATTGTGGTTATGCAATGTGACCATATTTGCTATAATGTGATTAAAATAACTTGCTTTTCTTTTCTCAGATTGCTCAGAGGTTTCACCAGCTCATGAAGCTTTATAAGAAGCAGGACAAGTTGGATACCTGATCACTGACTCGTGTGTGCTTTGTTTTAGGCAAATAGTTCTTGTGTTAGAACATTTCCACCCACACTCACACACTGTGGCACCATCACGGGTGTAAAGACTGCGGCCCATGTGACATGGTGCACAAAGACATGACCAAAGGTGGCTCAATCAAAGGTGGCCCTCATCAGTCACAGGACTGATCCCCACATAGGCTGATGTTACCATCAAGGTCTGGAGCTTAGTTTTCCAAAGGAAGGTCACAAATCCAGTCACAGTCGGTGAGGGGACTTTGTTCTGGATTTTGAATTGTTCCTGTTCATAATGTCAGAAAAGAATTCAAAGTGTGAAAAATAGGAACTCAGCAGTGATGACTCTTCCTCAGAACTGACAAGACAGATAGATGTTAACAGTATAAACATCGTTTTAGTAAAATTCTAGTTAATATCAGTGTTATTTCTGGTGCACTTTTAGTTTTCATTGAGAATCCTCACTGCAGTCGCTGCTTAGTGCTGGATGTTTTCTCCTGTCTGGACCTCACAGAATCACAAACTGCCCTCAGTACAAAATCTTTACGTGCTGTCTTTTCTCAGCCTTTTGCAGTTATGATACTTTGCAGGAATGTTGGCCTCAACAACTCCTCGAGTTCATTTTTAGTCTTAACTTTTGTTTTTCTCAAAACTGCCTTCGGACTTGGATAACTCCAAGTTTCAGTGCAAATGTGCTAATTCTCCTCGATGAAGTGACATTTTTAGTAATTAGTGCACGCTCACTGGAAACGACTTGAAGCATCACCCATCGGTATTAATTGAGCTATTGGGCTGATAGGTTGGGCTATTTTATTATAATTTTGTGTTTGATGTATTTGATCTTGTTTTAATTGATCTGTTTGTGTATTTTTGGGGGGGGGGTGATTTTCTGAAGGCTGATAAGATGTTTTCGTGTCTGTTTCATGTACAGGACATTACATCGATCTCTGTTTATACAAATTAAACCTTTTATCTGTGGGCCTGAATGGCTTTATGTTCAACTCATCCTATTGCTTATTAACAGCATGGAATGCAATATTGTGAATATTGTGCGGAATTCTTTACTGAAAATAAAGATTTATTTATTTAAGCTTGTGTCTGTACTCCTTGTATAATAAATATATTGAGAAACTATAATAGTGGACGTTACTCTGTGAGGTAGCACCATATACTGTTCCACCATGACACAAATACTCATGAAGTGGGCCACAAAGTATGGAAATGGAGGCCAGTGCCTAGGGGTGCTGACTTGTCACTGGTCTGCTACTGTAACTCAGTAGCAGACCAGTCACTGATGGGAAGTGGAGGATCCTGAAATTCATTGTGCCGGACTTGGGAGGGATATGGCATATTTTGT